>CAOKZL010000176.1:600000-1103794 GCA_948472985.1 Iguana delicatissima
ATATTACAGCTGGCCCTCCACATTTGTGGCTTTGACAGTCATGGTTTTGTTTATGAGTTTCTTCAACCCCTTTTCCCCTCCCCCACCATGTTAGGCTCTTCTTTACCCACGTGAGCCTGTTCTCTTGGCAGCTCTGATCAGGCCACACAGCCCTTTAAAATCTCATCTCTGCTCCTCCTTCTTCTCCACCAACGGCTGCCTTGCCAACTAAGGATGGTTTGCAGCCCAATTTCTCAGCACCACAAGCCCTCTCCTAATGCATCTGCCACACACACGCCTAAGGAAGAAGATGAACAAGAGAGAGGAAGTATATGGCTGCCCAATCCTTTCCCTAACCTGGTTTGGACCCTAGGTGCCTGTTCTCCCCAGCGTGCGTTGGCACCCTTCCCACAGACACATACACACACATTTTGATATTTGCCATTTTTCCACTTTTGTGGGAGTCCTGCACCCCTAACTCTAGCAAATGTTTAGGTCTGGCTATACAAGATTTTTGTTGTTGACTGCCATTAAGTCAACTTCTACTTATGGCAGCCCTATGAATGAGATCTCCAAATCACCCTATCATCAACAGCCCTACTCAGGTCCTGCAGATTCTGGGGTATGGCTTCCTTGATTGAGTTCATTCATCTATAATGAGATCTTCTTCTTTTTCTATTGCTTTCTACTTTACCAAGCACTTTTGTCTTTTCTAGTGAGTCTTGTCTTTGATAGTATGACAGTCTCAATTTAGTCATCTTGGCTTCTATGGAGAGTTCAGTTTGATTTGTTCTATAACCTGTTTATTTATCTTTATAGCCATCCATAGTATCTGCACAACTCTTCTCCAGCACCATATTTCAAATGAGGTGATTTTCTTCCTGTCAGCTTTCTTCACTGGCCAGCTTTCACAGTCATACAAAGAACTGGAAATACAATGGCATAGATAATCCTAACTTTAGTATTCAATGAGATATCTTGACATTTCAGGATCTTGTCTAGTTCCTTCATAGCTGTCCTTTGAAGTCCTAGCCTTCTTTGGATTTCATGATTGCAGTCTCCATTCTGATTAATAACTGAGCCAAAGTATGGAAAATCTTTAACTATTTCAATGACTTCATTGTCTACTTTAAAGTTATGTACATATATAAACTATAAGATTATAAAAATATTTTTTGAACCAGTCTTTGTGACTTGTTCCAAATTCCATTGTTTGAGGTAAGAAGTGGTTTTGAGCATTCCCTAGAGCACTAACACAGAATTTAGGAGAGAAATCTCTGGCTTGAACTCTAAAATTAACATACCACAACTGCCCTCAAATGGTATCCATTGCCTGAGGCACCCAAGACTCATGGGTTGGCTACTCTTGCCCCACATAATTAGAGGAGAAGCCCAACTGAAAATGTTGTCAAATAACATTGTGGTCTAGATTATTTCCAGCAAGTTCTCTGAGTCCTCCAGGGAGGAGTTGTGCCTGCAAGTCATCATGTTTACACTCCTGGCCAATATCAAGTAATGTTTTTCCCCACTTCTGTTTGTTGGTCTGAGGTGTTTATAGCAACACTGAGTTTCTTGGGCTTTGCTCTCTTTTCTGGCAGAGCCTGCCAAACACAATTGAGGTCAACTCAAGCAGCACCAGCATAGAATACACCTACCCCACAGCTTTCTTGGTAAGGAAGGCAATGTGAAACAGGAGAGTCTAGTTCAGAGGAATTACAGGGAAAGCAAGCTGCTGAAAAGAGCAAGGCACACAGCCAGGTCCTTGCCCTATATATTTGAAGTTTCAATGTTTTATAGCCCTGATTAGAACAATAATTTATGCCTAGAGGGTATCATACAAATACTCCACTAATAGAAGGCAATAAAATAGGAGGGGTAAAAACAATGAAGCTCGTAATTTCTACAGAATACACAGTTCTTTCAAGTATGCAGGTATTTCACTCCATTCATTTGCTGATATCTTCAAAGACATCAGTGACACTTAGCTGCATCTTTTTTTCCTATGTGACTCAACAACTATAACTGAAGTACGCTCTCTCTCTGTATGCTCAGATATCTCCTCTATCAGACTGTGGAATCAGAATTTATTATGCAAGCATCCTAAAGGCACCAGATCCTGTCTGATCTTGGAAGCTAATCAGGGTCAGCCCACCTGGTGGAAATTGTCAATGAATATCAGGGGATATATGCTATATTTCCAAGGAAGGAACTGGCAAAACCACCTCTGAGTATCCCTTGCCTAAGAAAACCCTATGAAATTCATGAGGTCATGATAAGTTGACAGGTGACTTGAAGGAACACATGGCTTTTATATTTAAAACTGTCATACACAGTATTCTACTTCCATGTTCCAGGTTTCCAATATGTTTAGAAATGGGCAAAACCTGTTATAGCAAACTTTGTGTGTAAACCCTGGAATTTTTTATCTGTCAGTTAAGTTTTATCCTAACTTCAATAGGTTCTAGGCAGCATAGCTGGTTTTCCTCTTCCCCATTTTATCCTCAAAACAACCCTGTCAGGTAGGTAGAACGAGAATAGCCCAAAATTAGCCAGAGTATTTTATGGCTTAGTGGAGACTAGACAGGAAGAGAATCAACTCATTTGCAATGTGGTGCAAAAGGAGAGTGCTGCAAATACAATGGATTGCCAAAAAGGCAAGTAAATGAGTCCAAAAGCAAATTAAGCCTGGACTATCACTAGAAAGGCTATTGTACTTTGGATACAGCATGACTCATTAGAAAATATGTTAATGCTCAGTAAAGTAGAAAGCAGTTGAAAAAGAAAAAGACTACATTTGTCTTTAAAGAAAGGATTGTCCCTCTCTTTAAAAACAAAAACAAAAGAAGAGGGTTCAGGAAACTACAGGCCAGTCAGCCTGACCTCAATGCTAGGAAAAATATTAGCATGGCTTATGTAGGAGTCTGTTTGCAAGTATCTTGATGACAAAGGGTTTGTCTAGAACAAATCCTGCCAAACTAAGACGATAGATAGATAGATAGATAGATAGATAGATAGATAGATATAGATATAGATATAGATATAGATATAGATATAGATATAGATATAGATATAGATATAGATAGATATTTAATGGGTCACTAACATAGTAGATAGTAAGAGTGCTATGGATGTCTTTTATCTGGATTTCAGCAAAATATTTGATAAGTTCCTCCATTATGTTTTTATCAGATGGATCCATTAGTTGGAAAACCAAGCTGAAAGACTTATCACCTGTGACTGCACTTCATACTGGAAGGAGGTCTCAAGCGGAGTCCTTCAGGGCTTCATCCTGTAGCCAGTATTTTTCAATATTTGCATCAATGACATAGATGATGGAGTAGAGGGAATCTTTATCAGATTTGAAGATGATACAAAGGGGTAGCTAGCTCATTGTAAGACAGGAACAGAATTCTAAAGGACCTTGATAAATTAGAAAACTGGGCTGAAATTAATAAAATAGAATTCAACAAAGACAAAAGCAAAATTCTACATTTAGGCTGCAAAAACCAAATGCACAGGTATAGAATGGTGGATACCTCACTCAGCAGTATTACATGTGAAAAGGATCTTGGGATTATGGTTGATCCCTGGTTGAATATCAGCCAGCAGTGTGATGCTGCAGCAAAGAAAGCAGATGCTATCTTTGCCTGCATTAATGGAACCACAGTTTCCAAGTAAAGGAAAGTAATAGTCCCCCTATAGTCTGCACTGGTCAGGTCTCATGGAGTACTGTATTCTGTTTTGGATGCCTCATTTTAAGAAGGACATAGACAAGCTGGAGTAAGTTCAAAGAAGGGCAACAAGGAGGATAAGAGGTATGGAGAACAAAACATGAGGTTGAAGATGCTGGGCATGTTCAGCTTGGTGAAGAGAAGTCTAAGAGGTGGCATGATTGCACTCTAAGAGCTGCCCAAAGAGGAGGGTGCAGGCTTGTTCTCTGCTGCCTTAGAAGGTAAAATTAGGTATAATGGTTTTAATTTACAGGAGGGTAGAGCTTGATTGAACATTGGAAGGAACTTCTTGACAGTGGGAGTGGTTTGGCAATGGAACAAATTGCCTAGAGAAATGGTGGTGTCTTCTCTGATTGCCTTCAAAAAAAAAAAAAAAAAAAAGGTTGGACAGCTACTTGCTGGGGAGACTCCAGCTGGAGATTCTGCGCTGAGCAGAGGGTTGAACCTGCTACTCTGTAGGACCCCTTCCAACTCTATGATTCTCTAATTCTATGACTGTAGATTGACTCAATCAAGGACGCTGTGGTCCTGAGTTTGCAAGATGTGACAATGCTGTTCATGACTGGTACTCATGAGAGTCTCTGATTCTTCATCTCATTTGACTTATCATGTTCTCTGCTTCACAGGGTCACCATAAGTCAAAGAAAGGAACTAGAAGCTGGATCACACAGTTCTGGTGCAATGTCCTAACCACTACTCTGCAATGGGAATGACTGCAAAGGGCAAACAACACAGAGCAATGGGGAGCACATGAAGTACAAACTATGTAATTAATGCTAGGCCTAACTGCATGTGACTTTAATAACCTGTTTAGCAGCCATAGCAGTTTTTAAAAATTAAATACAAACCATGGAGGGATAGTCACAGGTCTCAGTGCTTGGGGAGGGGAGAGATAAGCCTCCCTTCCCTATCCATGAGCAAACTCCCTCCTCCATGTGTACCAATTAGCATTAGGAAAAACCTCCTATTAGTGCCACTGAGAGATTCCTTCTGATTGCTAATCACCATTCCATGCGGGGTGACAGGCAGGATTACTGAAAGGTTGGGGTCTGTGGCTCTCCAGATGTTGTTGGACTCCAGTTCCAGTCAGCTCCTCTAACACTGGCCACTGGTGAAGGATGATGGGAATAGTCATTCATACCATCCAAATGGCCATGGCTTCCTCTACTCCTGGTTTAATGACATTGTGACAGATGACGGAAGACTGATATCTCCCCTCCCTGTGAGGCCCTTCACAACAATTGTCTACTATTCAGCTTGCTAAAAACACGTGAGATAGCCAGTCACCTTGTTGGTGTCACATGTTATTCATTAGGCTGCAAATAAGCTTGATTCTGATGAGAATGAGAAGAAATAGCCACTTCTTTCCCTGAGTTCAGCACAGGAGTGAACTTTCTGTTGTTGTGTTGCTGAGCAGATAAGGCCTGCAAAGAGTAGAGGAACAGGAGTTAAGTGGGAGTATTGTAATTTGCCTAAAACTCAAAAAAAAAAAAAAAAAAAGAAGAAGTGTGTGTTGGGGGCGAAGATTTGTTCAGCCCTGCACCAGTCTAGCCTGGCTACAAAAATTTCTGGGCCAGCTATAGATCTTTGCCTGAGCAACACCTAGGTTTGTCTGTCTGGTTTCCATGACTCCCTTTGTGTGTGTGCCTGCTCGTCTCTCTTGCAGCTTCCCTCTTTCTTGCCTCCCTCTTCCAACCTCCTTTGGAAAGATTCTGTGGCTCTCGCCCTGGCTTGTGTGCTTACCTTTTCTTGGGTTGCCCTTGCCGCACTGCATCTGTGCAGGCCTGCTGTTTAGCTCTTGTTTGGACACTCCTGTGCTATCTTCCTTCTGCTGTACTGATGCCAGCAATAGTCCTGCTAAGACTTGTCCTGCCTGCAGCACCAAGCACTCGGACTGTCTTCCACTGAACGCCAGTACCAAAGAAGGCCTCAGCTTGTATACACACGCCCAAGGTATTTTCCACCAGCAATCATAAGGTCTAGAAACCTGTTTGAGCAATAGAAGACACATCTGTCAAATTCTGCATTAGATACCATTAGAGATACAAATCTTCACTTCATATTTGTACGTAAAAACAGTTTCCATAGTATGCCCCTGCTACAGATTTCAAGGTACAGATTTTGTACCTTGTGAATACTTTTGAGTATTATTCTGTACAGAAATTCATGTTTTTTTCTGCACAAAATATGTTTTCTCCTGAGTCAATACTGTCGCATACTCAAGTAGCATGACTTCTGTACAAAATATGTGGTATCTGCACAAAGAACATGTTTTCTGTGCAAAACATATCAAGGAAAACCATGGGTGTTTTTATGCAGAACAGTTTCACAAGAGGCTTTGCTAAATGTAGAGAATCTTCACCACTGCACGTTCTTAGTTTATAGCAGGGTTTCTCAGCCAGGGTTCCTGGAACCTGAATGGATTCCATGAGAGATCATGACCCCTCCCAAAAATAAAAATAAAATAAAATAAATATTTTTGAACTGTTGATATAATACATTTTATGCAAGAGGACCCTGAGACCTGAGAATTATTTTAATGATTCCTCCAGGGTAAAAAAGTTGGTTTACAGACTGTAGAACGATCATACATTGATAACTCTAGTGTGTGACTCCAATCATGCTTTGTGCCAACAGAGAGTGTAGGCCTACTTCACTGCCAAAGTAAAAAGGATCCAAGACACTCCAGTGCAAAGGTAGCCATTAGCTAGAGATGGTAATGGCTGAGAGTGAAACAAGATCCAGTGTGGCAGCTTCATTTGCCCCTTTTTATCTATTGCTCTGCTGCTTTTTTTGCCTTGTCTTCTGTCAGTGTTATTCTTGGGGACTAAGCTGTAGTATACACAGTAGGGATTACTTCTGAGTAAATATGCAACGGCTTGCACTGTTATCATCACATGAAAAATGGTCCCTGACCATTTGGTCATGTGAAAGAAAGTTAAAGAACTTAATGTTATATAGGGGCATCTGTGTGCACAAGATCGCTCCTTTGTCGGCCACATTAATCTGAAAATACCAGCTAATTTCTATTGCTTAAAGGAAGGACAAGGAAGGCCTGAGTGGGCAAGGATGGAACTCTAAGCATTATATAATTTGTGTTTTTGCTTTTCTAAAAATCTAATATAAAGAATATACCCTATCAAGCTTACGAAAGGTTAATTTATGAATCTGTCTCTCTAAAACAGTGGTTCTCAACCTGTGGGTCCCCAGATGTTTGTGGACTTCAGCTCCCAGAAGCCCCAGCCTGGGAGCTGAAGTCTAAAAACATCTGGGGACCCACAGGTTGAGAACCACTGCTCTAAAAGCCTCCTTCAGGTTCACATAGTACAAGATAAAAGTGTAAGGCAAAGCCCACTCAAACCCAGAGGAAAGACTTCTAGTCACTGCAGTTGGTTTAGATAAGGCCTTAATGGGTGTTTCCCTGCTGTAACAACCCGCCATTCTGAGGCTAAAAATACCCTATCAGGACATGGCTTGCTTAAATGAATAATGAGGCCTTGTTCTGGTAAAGCTTTGTAAATAGTGAAACCAAAGGAACTGCATGAACAGGATAACAGCAAAAGCACTGCCTGGACTAGTGTCAGCCCATTCCAAAGTGAAAGCTTTGCTTATGGAATCCATCCTGGAAACAATTATTTGATGTTATAACTCCCCCTCCCTGCCCAGTAAAGCAGATGTTTTCTCCTCCCTCGATAATAAGGATACAATGGCAAACCCTGTGCCGTGATATGTTAGGAAAGTTTACTCTAAGGGTCATTGCTTCCTTATATAAAAGGCTGTTCTCTTTGATGATATCTCAAGTCACTGGGAACCTAGCCAACGCCAACCCATGCTTGAATAAACTTACCTTACCCTTTGTGTTTGCTGTATTCTTCTGTGATACACATGATGTCAACTGATAGCTGTGTCTCCTCAGGTTTATATTGATTGTTGGCATAGTTGCTGGAAAAGTGCTCCACTGATGGCAAAGCAGTTTTCAACACTGTTGACAAAAAATATGAAACTCAAAGCTGAAACATTTCTATATTATTTTTGCTGTTAACATTTTATTTACATAGGACTTAAAATGTTGCAGATGTTAACACTTTGAGATTTCCATCTAGAATAAACTGGTGCAAATGCTCCATGATATTATGTTTGTTGTTCCTGTTGTTTATTTTCTCCCATTGTTTGCCACCAAAAGACCCTACAACAGCTTAAGAAATTACTTATATGTCAACATCAGATCAGATCTCTATATAAACAAACAAAGCCACCAGCAGACATACCATATTTGTCAGCGCACTAGACACACCAGCATATAAGACGCACTCTACTTATATGCTGGCAAATACTATTTGCTGGTGTATAAGACTCACCGGTGTATAAGACGTACCTCATTTTCAAACACTATTTTTCAGGAAAAAAAGTGAATCTTATACGCCAGCAAATACAGTACTTAAAAGATCAAGATGGATGATGTTGCCTTTAGTCTTTAAAGTTTATCTAAAATCATCACCTTTCTTGCTATAAACTTGTTTGGGTATTGAGATAACCAGTGGAGGCTTTTTTTCAATATACTCACCTGATTGACAGCTGTGATATAAAATTTTCCTGTGTGATTCCCAAATGATGGCATATAGTCCTCTTGAAACTGCAGTCAATCCCAGCTTTCTCTTCTTCATAAAAAGGTATCAAGACAGTTAACAACCCCCCCCCCCATGGCTGTTTATTTAAATTGCCTTTAGTGGTGCTGCTTAAAGTGTTTGAATGATAGCGTTTTTACTAGAATTGCTAGAATGAAAACTGAAGAGTGCTATCTAGACCATTTCTGCACAAGACTGTTATAGCACTATGATTCCACTTTCAACATCCTATGAAATCCTGGGGTTTGCAGTTTAGGGAGGGACCAGCCTGGCTTCTGGGGACAGGAGAGGAGGCAGAGCTTTGCATGCAGAGTTACATTTCATGCACCTTGATGCAGAATCATGACCTATATACTTGTCTTGTATAGATAACTCTCTCTCCAACCTAAGTAAAGGTTAATTATCTTGAAGCCATTGTCAACTCTTCACAAAGAAATACACAAAAGATGGAATGACCACTGTTAAAAAATCATGACCTATTTATACCAATGTAGTGGACTGCAGATGACGTCTGAAGCACAAGATCTTGAAGCTAATTTCTGCACAACACTGCTATCTCACAACAGCAGCAGATTGTTTCCGGTTCAGGAGTCATGCTACCACACAATGTCACCACTGTCCAGCTGTTATCCCATTCCCAAGCATTGCAAAACCACCTTATACCATTTTCAGAAAAAGTCCATTAAGAGCCTCCTTTAGTGATTCAATCCCGTCAGCCAGCTCAGTGCGGTACTGTAATAGTGCTGGATAGCACTTCCTGTCACTGCAGACCCAGAAGTGTGTGGTGTGTGGGTGTGCCCAGTTTGTCACTCCCTCAGTGACTCCCATGGCATGGCAAGTTTGGAATCTACCACCTCTCCATTTTTATTTTAACCCCCTCTTTTGAGTTTTTTTTATTTATTTTTTAATTTATTTTTAATACATTTTTAAGCATTATAGTGCAAAAGTGCAATAGTGTACTGGTGTGTCGTGCTGTTACAACCTGGTTGAACTAGTATGGCTTACAACTCCCCCCCAAAAATCCTGACCAATCAGGTGCTGTGGGGCAGAGAAAAGGACTGGTCAATGCTGCTGTAGTGTGGAAGGAACACTGGTGGCAATACCACTACTCATCCCGTAAGGGTGAAAGTGTGCGGTAGAAAGCGTTCCTAACCTGATACCATCTCAGCAATGGCAACGCTGGGATTGTAATGGAAGAACGTGCTATTGAGGTACGGTGCGGAAACAGTCAAGGTCAATGAAAATAGTGCCACTGGCCTCATTGGCTCAAGAACCCACTGTTATTGTATGGTCCTTGGATTTAACAGAAAAACTTTCCTTTCTTTTAGAGATACAAAGCAAACTGCAGCCTCTCAGGAAATGTTGTTAGATAGGGCAAACTTGTTAGATAGGGCAAAGTCAGATGCTGAGAAATGTAGCCTGTTCATGAGATATTTATGAGCTGGTTAGCAAGGGCATATTTGCTAATTTTAAAAGACTCCACTCTTTGATCTTTGCAAAGAGCAACACTTTAATTAAATCAAATTTGAACAAATCTCATTAACATTTGTGGGAATACCTGTGGTTTCTATAAACATTGACTGTTCCTTTGGGCTGGCTTTATGATTGCTGTAGCTCTTTCTGAATGTAGAAGTAAAATATATTCCATTTTTAAATGGACTCAGCTTGGACAGATTGATTTTATGAACTCCATGAGATTGGTCCATGCCATACTTCAATAGACTGGCACTAACATGTACTTCAAGCATCCAGGTGGATGCTGAGTATAGATCTATGAGATATCCATGACTTTACTTACAATCCTCAGGATCACATGTTCCTTGATTGTGTCACATGGAGCTGTAGATGTCATTTCTGTTGTGCTGAACCAACACAGTGCTTCCAGAAATAATGCTATGATCTGGTGGCTGGTAATTCTGGGAGTTTAAAACAACTTTCCCAAGCACTGAATAGAACTTTGTTCTAATCTTCTTTGACTATTTAGTCCAGTCCTTCCTTCTGAGGGTCAAAGGTCTAGAGGAAGGGGCCTTCTTTTCCTCCTCACTGAACTCCAACATCTTGGCTAAAATTCTATATCATGTCAAGGTAGCATAAAACTAACACAGAGCACTTTTACTGGGCTTCCTATTCTGTCTCCAATACAGTGAGCTTTTCAGGATCAGAGCCTGGTGGGGGGAATGGGATATGTGTGTGTGCCCATACAGCATCCAGATGCAGTTTCACAGTGAGGAGAAAAGAAGATATTATTCTCCCAGATGTTCAGCAAGCTATCTCTGAAGCCTGAAGAAGGTTACCAGAGATCTCAGAGAACATCTGTTCTTTTCTCTCAAATGTGGTATTGCAGCCAGACACTTTCCACATGTCCTTCTTCATTTTCTGGTCACTAATTAGGCATCCTTATGCGCTCTGGCACTGAAAACATCTGTTGCATGGAGGGGTTCCTTGAACAAGGAAGTATAGAGTACCTCCTTCCATGAAAACATTGGTAGGATTCTGTCCTGCATTTCACTGCCTGTGTCATGGGAAATTTCACTTCAACCTTGTCCTATACAGCTCTTCAATCTCTGCTGAGCTCCGTGCTTGCTCCCTAAGCTTCCCTGCCTATCATGAGAAGTGTGTAAGGAATCAACTTGATGGGATTTTTTTTCTTGATTTTTTCAGTCTGTCCCATCTGGAGATAGGGATGGACTAGATCAGTGGTTCTCAACCTGTGGGTCCCCAGATGTTTCTGGACTTCAGCTCCCAGAAGCCCTGAGCATTGACCATAGTGGCTGGGGCTTCTGGGAGCTGAAGTCCACAAACATCTGGGGACCCACAGGTTGAGAACCACTGGACTAGATAGATAGAAATCTATGGTTCAGAATTTCCACTTGAGTTTCTGGGAGGGATCAATCTGGCCCTTGGTGTGCTGCAATCCCCCAGAAATCCAACACAGCTAAAAACTGAGTAGTTTGATCCTGTAGGCTCCAGAGCCCATCTACCCTCTTGCACAGGGTCTTGGTAACCAAATTCTATGAGGAACAGTTGATGAAGTTGGATATGTATTTACCTGGAGAAGAGAAGTTTGTGAGAGGGGAAATGATGGTAATCTTAAAGGGATATCAAATGGAAAAAGGAGCAAGCTTTTTTCCTACTGCTCCAGAGGATAATCCAAACTAATGGGATTAAAAGGAGATTCTTAATAAACATTAGGAAGAACTTGGAGGTAGGAGGTGTTCAACATTGAATGTACTACCTTGGAAGGCAGTGAACTTGCTTTCATTGGAGATTTTTAAAGAGAGATAGAATATCCATCTCTTAGGAATGCTTTAGCTTGGATAATTGCCTCAGTAAAGGGTAGACCTGATATCCCAACTCTATGGTATCAATTCTATAGTTCTGTGATTCTATGTTTCCAAAACCATCTGTCATTTCTCTGTAACACATGCCTTGAAGTTGGCAGGACTGAAGGAAGATCTTAAGATCAAAGGAGGTTGAAACAGGGAGAATATAGAGAATATAGTTTGTTAAGCAGCCTGATCCAAGTTGTATAGGTCTCAATTATCACTTTGAATTGTGTCTGGAAACAGATCAAGAACCCATGAAGGTGTTGTAACAAATAACCCATGAAGGAGTCACACACTCTTTGCATCCAGCTCTACTTAACACTCTGGCAGCAGACAATAAGGCAAATGGAGTGGAACCAAGACATGTGTCAGACATATCCCACAGTGGGTAAAACTGGCCCACTAGCTTCAACTGTGTGAACACATTCTGGGCCACTGCCAAAAATACTGCAAATGAGGGACAGCTAGTGGACTTATTATCATGAAGGTAACACATCTACTCTCACATTTATGATTGTTTCTCTCACCACTGCTCTGGGTTGTCTTCATTCAATTCATTACTAACACCAGACACTACTTCAAAACTCAGGCAGAGTCTGTGGATTTAGATGGCAAGGAGACATAGAACTGGGTGCTATGAGTATACTGTACAACCTTTGCAGGAGTAAGGCTCACCAAATCCAATGAAACATACATAAGACTGTATGTTAATGGGTTATGAATAAACATATCTAATAGCAGTGCTAAACACGTTAAATATGGAGTCAGGACATAAGGCTGAATACAGATATCAAGTTCCAAACTGGAATTTCCCTTCAAATCCAGGAAACATACTTAGGGGTAGACTATGGAGCAAAATATAACAAAATACAAAAAAGAGCAATACCTTTATTGGCCAACCAAAATGTAGAAATTACATCAGGCAAGCTTTCAAAGCTTCAGTGACTTCTTATCAGGCAGAAACGTTAAAAAAGAGAAGAAAAGTAATGATGCTGGAATTACAGGTCTACATTTTGTTTCAGATGTAACCTAAGCTTGCATGATGTATTTTCTGCATTTGTGGATTTTGGATCTTGCTGGAAATTCTGTTATATTAAATCATCAGGAGAAGCTGGTGAGGTAAGGAGATAACAGCTCTTTAGTCCAATTTGCTTTCATAACTCTTAACTACCCTGAAAATCCCAGGAAAGTCACAAGAAATGTAGCTGAGCCTCACTTTACAACTTGTTCTACATGAATTTTACGAAGATACCAATTGGAATTGGTTAGTGTAAAGAGTTCCATTATAACCAGTAGCCCCAAAGCTGGATAAGATAAAAATGGCAAAAAGGAAGACATAACAAATAGATTCTGAATGTGGAAAGAAGAATGGTGAAGAAAAAAAAGCAGAGAAAGAAGTAGGAAGGGTGAAACGAGTCTTATTGATCTGGATATTGTGGAATTAGTCCTAACCAAATCTAATAAAAAATGACCTGCACAATTTTGACATGGAACATGAATAGACTGAATTCTCTGGCTAAAAGGAAAAAAAAAATATCATTACTTTAAAAAATTGAACTCAGACATCTGTCCCTTGCGAGAAACTCATGTTTTTGTTTTGTTTTTTAAAAAGACTCTAGGTTTTTAGCCAATCCAAAATTGGGAGAATTATTTGTTTTGGCAGCATCAGTTTAGAAAAGAGGAATTATATGTGAAAAACTACTTTTCACCCAAATTAATATTCACAGTTGAAAATGGAAGATATATTGAAATGAAAGTTATGATTGGAGGAATGGCTCTGCTTTTGACAGGAGTTTCTGTATCCAAGAAAGTTCAACCTTCTTCAAAGATCTAAAGAGCATTATTGCAGGTCTCCAATATGAGATATATTGTTTTCTTGGCAAAAAAAATGAATCCAGTTATGGAAAGATCTGTGCAATTAAAGAAAAAAAAAGACAAGAGAAATTGCCCGAGGCATTTTTCCAAATAATTGAAGAATTGCAGCTGACAGGTGCCTGAAGGCATAAAGAACCCAGTACCTAAGATTTCACTTTTTGTTTGGATTGTCATCAGTCATAGTTGAGGACAGATATGACTTGGATCCCTAATTAGCTGGTGAATAAACTAAAGAAGATGAATATATGCTAAGTCCATTTCGGATCATAATCCTGTCTCTTAAGTTATGACCTACACAAAGAAGATGGAGACTGAATGAAATACTTTTGAGAAAAGAGGAAGTCTCCTCAAAATGTAGATGAAGTAGAAGAAGTTTTCTGAAGGACTATGGATAATGGGACAGAAGAAAAGCTACAATAAGAGCCATGTTAATGCAAAACAAAACAAAACAAAAACCCACAGAGTGGACCCCCCCAGCAAATTAGGAGTAACAACTTAGATTAAAGAACCAGAAACAAATGTGAAGGATCTCCAAAGTAAAGAAATTATTTAGAATTTAAGACTGATACAGAAACAACTCTTAATGATTACAATTGAGGAAACAGAAAAGAAGATGTGATATGTCAAACAAAACAATTTTGAACATGCTAATAAACCTAATAAAAGGAGAAAAAAGAAGAGACTAATTTAGGAATTAAAAGAAGGTGAGTGCAGAATTACTAATGAAAAGGAAATTGAAAAATTATTTTATAATTATTTCTCAAACTTATAACAGATGTTACTAGTTAATGTAGACAAATTGGAAGCTTACTTCAAATCCCAACAGTTCCCAGAAATTCAGATGGACCAACGGGAAGCACTGAATAAACCAATTTCCATTAATAGAAATAAGTGAGGTGATTGATAAGATAAAACCGGGAAAGACACCAGGACCAGACAGATTAAATTATTACAAATTTTTTAAACAACAATTTTTAAAACCAATGCAAAGAATGATGAATGGGGTGTTACAAAATGGACTAATTCCTGAGAGCTAGCAAGAAGCAAATATTGCTTTAATCCCTAAGGAAGAATTAGGTAATTTATCAACCAAAACTTATAGACCTGTCTCCCTCCTATATGATAGACAACCACATTTTTGCATCAATTTTGGCTGACCAGCTTTAAACATTATTATAAGATACATATACAAAGATCAAAGCAGTTTCCTACCCAGAAGGCAAATGCATGATAATATGAGAAAGGTATTGCATATTATAGAATATTATGAAGTACATAATGAAAGGAAAGAAGCTTTGATCTTTTTAGATGCCAAGGAGATCTTTGATAATATCAATCGGAGTTTTTTGAAATCAGAGGGTTTTTTTTGAAAACAAACGAAATTTGGAGAGAATTTTCTATAGAAAGTTAAGGCTATTTAAAAAGAACAGAATGTCAGATAAATTAAAAATTGAGATCTGGCATTAAAAATAAAAATTGGAAGAGGAACAAGACAAGGATTCTCATTATCCCAGCTAGTATTCATTCTGGCTTTGAAAGTTTTGCTAACAGCAATAAGGAAAGAACGGTTACAAGGTGTTAAACTTGGCAAAGATGAATACAAACTTAAAGCATTTGCAGATTATTATTATCATTTTTGGAGCATCCAGTTATCCAGATTGATCTCCTTAATGATATACATAAGACATCTGGATATGAAGCAGGCATCAAAATTAATTAAAAGAAAGATTCTAATGAGGAATGTTAAAGCAAATGAAAAAGACCAAATAAAAAAGAAATTTGGAGTCAACACTGCAAAAAAGTTAAATATTTAGGAATAGAATTAACATCTAATAATAATCAACTATTTCAAAATAATTATTTAACAATTCAGGGAAAACTGGAAACAAGGAAGACACTGATTTATTGTTAATAGGTAGAATTTTAGCTATTAAGATGAGTGTCTTACCTAAAATTATATATCTCTTTCAAATGATTCCAGTCAGTATTGCTAATGCACAGTTGGAACAATGTAAAAAAGATATTTGTAAATTTATCTGGGCTAATAAAAAAACTAAGCTAAGATTTAAACCTATGACAGATGTGAAAGAGGAGGATTTGTGCTTCCAGCTTTAAACTGTATTGTGAAGCTGCTTGTACTGTATAGATAAGAAGTTGGGTATTACTGGACAACCCAAAGTTCTTGGTGCTGGAAGGTCATAATCTTCATTTTTGCTGGTGCGCCTTTTTGTTGTATAATAAAACTAAGATCCAAAAATCATTTAGTAACCGTGCAATTAGAAAGGCTATCTCCATTTCAAGAACTCTCCTTAAAAAGATTGTGAAGACAAAGAAAATAGAAGACTTATAGAGATCTCTTGATACAAAAAAGAGAATCATGTCAAGTAAAAGAAAGGCAGTAATTAGTGGAGAAAGGGACAGACATTAAGTGGTTCCAATACTTGCAGAATTCAGAGAGATTTAAAATTGATATGAAAGACTGGGGGTTTGATTTACAAATAACAGAATTTGAAAATCACCTTCTAAAAGGAGAAAAACATCTGATGCCAATATTTACAAGTTATTACTGAAATTTAATTTAGAAGACGAAACTATTAAAAGTGTGTGGTTAAATGGGCAAAGGATCTAGGTCTGAATATAGATTTTGAAAACTGTGAAAAAGAAATAATAAAAATACGAGATGTTATGATCAAAAAGAAAATTTCCTGAACATGATATATAAATGCTATCTTTCCCCAAATAGGTTAGCCAAGATATATAAAGATACAAATAAATAAGTGTTGGAAAGGTAGTAAGGAAATCCACACCTTTCATCATGTGTACTGGAACTGTGAGAGAGTGAAAAAATTCTTGGGCCTGGTGAGATTAAAAATGGAAATTTAATTTAGAGGCAGAACGTTTTCTGCTAGGTCTTTTTGATTTTGACAATAAAACACAGAGAGAAATTAGTGTATTGTGTTGGCACATGGTTTCAGCTAGATATTGGAGAATTCCTAAAGTTCCCATAGAAGAAGAATGGATAGACAAATTAACTGAAATTGCAAGAATGGACAAACATACACATAGTTTGGGTAGTAAAACCAGTGGCGGAGCTTGGAGTGTGTGGATGGGGCGGGGCTACGGCATGAGGGGCGTGGCCACTGTGCATGGAGGCATGGCTGCAGTGTGTGGGGGCATGACTGCGGCATGTGGGATGTGGCCAGGGCATGCGGGGGTGTGGCTACAGGCTAGGACGCCCCCAAAACATTGCCATCCAGGGTGAATCACCCCCCTGCCTCACTGTCGCTACACGACTGAGTAAAACTAACAATAAAATTTGTTAAAAGACTGGGATTTTTTAGAAAATAATTATCTGCAACAGCAATATGGAGAACTACTGACTTCAGGATCTAAAAATTAACAGTTATTTACTTGATATGGATGAAATTTAGGATCTGTTAAGATGCAGCTACAAAACACTAGTTAGGTAATGTATTAGGCTTGATTCTGTGTGTGTGTGTGTGTGTACACACACATACAGACAGAGATATAGACCATTTTGATATGTTAAAAACTCAAGAAGAGAAAGGTTTTTTTACTTATATGGTGGAAGTGATAAAATACAAAGAAATTATAACTGGAGAATAAGATTGATTAGATATTGTAGAAAGAAAGGAATGCAACAGGAGAACAATAATTTAATCTGGTCCCTCAGCAGTTTGAAAGTCTTTTAATTGTTTGGGTTCTATAATCTTTTAGTAGAGGAATGTAATATTTGTTATTTGTACTTGTTCATTTCTTGATGTATTTTTTGTCCTTTTTATATGTGTTTTATGTTTCTGTTATCTTAAGTCTTTGATTTAGATTTGGTAAAATCAAAAAATTTTGGTGGAAAAAGAGACAACTTGTCCTACAGGAATCCTGATTTCCTGTTTTTGTGTCCAAAGAACACCAACAACCCTGCATTTAAATCACATAACATAAGCTGGTCAGAGAACACATAAAAACAAACTGTTGACATGCAAAACTGCTTCTGGTAACCATTATTCCCCAGTCTCACTTCCTGTTTCCTCTTAATATCTTCCAGTCACTTCATTCCTAATCTCCTAATCCTAATCTTTTCCTTCACTGCCGTTATTCCTCTTTTTCTAGCTGCTAGATTCAGCATCCAGAACAACAGTGGCGGAGCTCGGAGTGTGTGGAGAGGGGTGGGAGGGGGTGGAGCTACAGCATGAGAAGCGTGGCCACTGTGTGTGAGGCGTGGCTGTGGTATGTGGGGGCATGGCCAGGGCATGTGGGGGCATGGCTATGGGCTTGGATGCCCCAGAAACACTGCTGCCCAGGGCGAATTGCTCCCACGCCCCCACATCCCTACGTTTTCTTTTTGGAAAAGTGCTTTGTTGGAAAAATAAAGGTCTGTTACCATATTCTTCAAAATCTTTCAGTTTATCTTTTTTTTTGCATTGTTTCTTCTTCTGTTCCCTAGTGCTCCTACTTCGTAGTTCCTTGTAATGGAGGGACATCTTACCTAAGTCCTCCTCTTGGGCTCTACAGTTGCTTACATAGAGCCAGTGCCCTAGAAGAACATAAGAGATGTTGGAGGTGGTTTCTTTTATTCATCTACAGCTGAACAGATTCACTGAGTGAATTAAACAGAGGTTGTTTTAAAAATAAACTAAACTAAAAATGACTTCAAGAGGACTCTCCAGATTTTAAAAACATGAAAGATTTTTTTAATCATTTACATTACTTGAGCAGCATTATCTCATAAGGGAAAATTATCAATTGGTGATATTGCAATTGATTTTTATTCTTATGTAATTACTTTAAAAGTACTTTGAAGACATCATTTTAAGATGGTAGGGGAATTGTCATTTGGAAATAATAGGAAATGCTACTGAAAAAACTAATTGATTGCAAGTATGTTAACAGTTCATACAATGGTTTGGGGGAGTTAATATAGGAGAGTTTCAGTTATTTCATTTACTATTGATAGATCACCACGTGATGAAGGTATCTGACAAATATTATTACAAATATGTTTACAAGTTTTTATAAAACTCATTTAGAATCCCCAAACAAGAACTAACATATTTTAGTTATTTATTTTGAAATATTTTTGTTGTGGTGTTCTAGGCAGGTGAAACATTTTGAAAGCAATTACAGTCTTCTCTCCATACTCACTAGGGTTAGGGGCACAGGACCCCGATGAAAAAGAAAAAAACGTGAATAACTCTAGACACCCCCCCAAACCATATTTAACACACAAAAAAGTATAATCACCATATTCAACCCACCATGGATTCCTTTGAGGCATCAGGATTCCTTCACAAGGCAGAAGTGGGGGGCTGGTGGGGCTTACTGCCACTTCTACTGCCGCCCCACACCATTTTTAAGAGGGACTTTGAAGCCTCGTTTGCAGTTTCTCAGTCTCACGAGGCTTGCAGTCTCTATTAAAAGTGGCACAGGGAGGCAGCAGAGGTGACAGCAAAGAATCCATGAATAATCCAATCTGCAAAAATGAAACCTGCAAATGTGGACAACAAAAATAAATATAATTTTAAAAGCCACAAAATACCATGAAAAAGCATATTTCCACATTATTACTACTGTTGCGGGCTGGAATCTTGTATCAGCTACTTAGTTAAGCATACTAAATAACTTCTCCTGGCCCAACCCTCCCTAACCTGACAGAACTGTCATTCATTCAATAGTGCTCTGAGCACTGGCAGAGTGGATGTCCTCTCTACATGCAGCTGACGCCTGGAAAAGTAGGTTGAGGGAAGGGGAGCGATGATTATGGCAGTAGTGTCAAAATTGTGACTAAGCAGCGACTGTGAATAAGGAACAATTTTGTTATTGTGTGCCTTCAAATCATTTCCAACATGATTTGTTGGCAAGATTTGTTCAGAGGGGGTAGTCTTTGTCTCCCTCTAAAGCTAAAAGAGTATCATCCAGCGGGTTTCCATGGCCAAGCAGGGATTCAAACTCTGGTCTCCAGAGTTGTAGTCCATGGCTCAAGTCCATGGTATTACACTATGCTGGCTCTCAAACAGTTATGGACAAGTAAACTTAGGCAGCTGTTTTGTATTGATGATCAATACTAGTTGCATTTGTGAGACTATTGGACAATCTCCTTTCCCATTCAACTACTTTACTGGACATTAGCTGCATAAGGAGAAAGAGGTACATTCTGCTGGTCATTGGAGCACAGTTGAATGACGTCTCCATCAGGTTTGGTGGGGGGGTTCTGGGCCAAGAGAAGTTGAAATATGGCAACTTTAAGGCCTAGTGGCTATTATGGGACACAACTGTGCTACACAGTTATATAAATTTTGCGTCACTAATTGTGTCTTCATTTTTAAGCAATCCTAGAATTTATAGTTTGGCAATGTCCTCAGGATTCTCTATTAGAGAGCCCTAATTCAGTCTCCTGGACAATAATGCCAAAGGTACCCTATCAACCTCTCTGTTCTCAGAGTCTTTTGGTAACTTCTAAGAAACTCACCAATCTACAAATCCCAGGATTCCTTAGGATGCAGCAATGACAGAGTGGTAACTGATATAAATATGTAGTGCAGAGGTACTTGTTATCTCTCCTTAATCTACTCTTAACAGGGATTCTAGAGTTCTGTGTTAGCATGACTCACAAAATAAAGCACTGTATTACATTTTCAGAAAAAGTACCCTTATCTGGTTTTTGTTTAAACTAACTTTTATAATTCCCCTTTTGCCCCATGTTTTTGGAAATGTACTGTAGGACAAGTGTGGTCTATAAGGTGGATTATGAATATAGATCCTCAAAGAGTAACAGCCCTCTAAAATTTATGAGGATGAACATTGATAGATATAATTAAAATATACAACTACATTCAGCAAATTGAAATACGTGAACAGCAGTCTTCGAAATGTGAACAACCAGAGTCAGGAGTGATAATTATCCAGTGATGAAAAGTTTTAAACTGATGTTCTGCTTCGATCAAAACTGAAGGAGATTTAGTCACTGACCTATATGGCACCAGGATGGCACCCTGGGGAGAGATCGGCCTATTTTCACCTACCAGCAAAACACCTAATGAATTAAATGGCGTCAGGATTTAACCTTGAGACCAATTTGTCTTCCAGTCAGGAGGATAAACAATGCACGATTTCAACATGAACTAATTAGATTTAATTGAAATTAATTAAGAATCAAAGTGAACTGTTATCTTCAAATGCAGGAGAGAAATCTCCCTTTGAGCTTAAGGGCAAAAAGAATTATTTGATAGTGTTGTTTTGTTTTTTTGTATTCAGAATTATGCATTAGGACTTCATAATACTTCTAATTTCAAGGATTTCCCAGGCTTATCTGTAACTCTGGAAGTCCGGATGATAGACTGAAATTTGTGTGGCTTGGAAATCCAATTAAGGTAGTTCACCTTTTCTGTTTTTTTACTGTACCTAAGAATGTTTCACTGAAAATACCAAATGAGAAAATTTATAGCTTGGAAAATTTCTTTGTTTGAAATACAACTCCCAAAATTTTTTAGCTGGTTAGGGGATAATGGAAGTTATCGTAAAAAAAGTAAAATTTCCAAGTTTTGTGAATATCATACATTGAAATCTTGTAATGTTTATCTGGAAGTAAGTCATAATGGTTTATTTCTCAGTAAATATGTACAGTGTTACACTATATATTATTTTTATGTACTGTTAAATCAATTTATTAAAAATTATTGCAGTAATTATTTGAGTTTTACTGATGGCTGATTACTTCATGTATGGTGCTTTTACAAAATGCATCAGTTTTTTTTGGCAGTAGCTAACTTTAAATCTCTAACTGGCAGAAAATAAACTACAGTAATTAAATATATAAAGCAATTTCTGCTCAACTGGATACTAAATAACATGGATATAATTTGTATACAAATTAATCCAATTTTCTTATAGTTCTGTATAGTTGTAAGCATGAATTGTCCTCTAAACTAATAAATTGCATATTCTGATTTAACAATTTGAAAATCTATTGTTTTTGTCTTCCTTTTTCCTGTAATAATATTTTTTAAACTGAAGTCTGTCATGTTCTTTCTTGTCAGGATTTTGCATTCAATGTCTTCAACTTTATAAAGTGTGTACAGTTATATGATAATATAAGGTATCTTGCACTTTGACACATTCCATCACTTAGGTATAACAAGGAACAATTACACTGCCACCTGCTAGGTTTGCTGTTGAGTTAGCTGAATTATGGGTCTGGAAGTCCCCAGATCAAATCTCTGAGAGAAGATAACAAACATGTTCTGTTTTCACAAGTTTCCTATGTGGTTCACAACCAGTTAAAACTCCTTCATTTTTTAAAGGCAGTAGCGTCGTCGTCGTCGTCGTCATCATCATCATCATCATCACAACAATCCATGCTTTCAGAGAATGCTTACAGGCACGTATTTTATACTATACTGTAAACATTTTAAAAAACCAAGGGAATCCTTGCCAACTATTTATTGTAATGGTTCACCTGGGAGGTTACCAAATACTGGATAACAATTGTGAGCTTTTAGTTCTCCAGGCCTGAGAAAGCACCACTTTGCAGATTCACCACTTAATTGTTATCCACTAAAATAAAGCTGGGTTAAGGACTACTTAAAGCAGTGAACCTATAGCTTAGAATATGGAGAAATATCAAATGATATACAGTAGCCACTTACTATAATAATGACAAATGCTGGATGGAAGCCAAACTGTAAATATATTACTTTTATCTTTCAAATAAAAGGTTTTGGATATAATTTTGCAATTTCAAATCTATTGAACAGAATGAAAATGTAGATGCACCAGGTTGCTAGCTTTTTCTCCTCCTCAAAAAGCTATATGGTTTGATTACTAAGTGGTGCACATTCCACCTTTTTCCCTCAGGTCTCTTCCACACCACACAGTTACTTTAATACTATAGAGTCTTGGGATTTGCAGTTTAGGGAGGGATATTTAGAAATCTGTCAGAGACCTCTAATGCCTCACCAAACTACAGACCATAGGATTCCATTGGATGTTGCCAGGTCAAATCATATTACTATAATTGTGAACTATGAAAGGGACCATAAACATTAAAGCAGATGAGAAGTATTTTCACCAAGTTTCACCAGATCACCAAGTTTCATTATTACCAGATACCAGATTATCATCAAATCATTTTCAGAGAATCAACAGAATGAAGTAGGCAAAGTGATAGTTTTTATTGGAATCAACCCACTTGAGAAGGATCTATCAACATCTTAATATATTGCATTGAATTGTATGACAAATCTCCAGGAATGAGAATAATATATACAAATTTCTTTTTAAGATCTAAAAATGTGTTTCTCAAATGTTAAGAAATCCAATAGAAAAGAATTGTGGACTGATGAGCATATTTACAGTTTGGGAGTTATTTTACACAAAATTCACCTCTGGTTATTATTGAACACAAAACAGCATTTTCTGCACAGAAAATAATATTTTTGTACCATGTGTGAGTTTTGCATAGAATAAGTTTCAAGCTATGAATAGTCCTTGAAAACTGTGCAGCATTTTTTCTCAGTGAAAAGAAAACTGCTAAAATTACTCATTTCTTCATCCAAGAAGAAAGTTAATGAGTAATCACATCTATAGAAACCTCTGTGAAGCTTGAAGTTCACTGTCACCAACTGACATCAGGGCCTACTCGGTCTCTCTATTGAGCAAGGGAAACAGTTAAATGGTTAACAGGATCCTGCATACGCCCTACACATACCCGTTGTGTAGCACATCATAGATTGTTTTGAAAGAAAAACAGAAAATCAGTGTCAGTGCATTCCTAGCTGCCTGGTAGATTCCTGTGTCCTCACATTTGGGGATTCTGTGGACAAATCAAAACACAGGATGATGCGGAAGCAAGAAGAAGTCTTGCTGCAAATCCTGTCATATGGGGTACACTACTCGAGTTTGCTTTAAATGTTTGTTAAAGCTATGTAGAAGTGAGCTGGTTTAGTATAGCAGCTTTGAGTCTGATTGGCAAAATTGGTTCTTCCCACTGCCTCAAACTCACTACGTAGCCGTAGAGAAGCCACTGTCTCTCAGCCTCAGTCCATCTACCCATCCCCATTTGAAATTTCTTTCTCTCAGCTAGAAATGCAGTAGCTCTCTGTGGCATATAATTACATTGTAATCAGAACTCTGAAAAGGTACTTTGAAGATAACTCCCAAAATTCCATAGCCAGCATAGCTGCTGGCCATACTGGCAGGGAAAACTTGAGATCTGAAGTTCAAAACAGTATTTTTTTTAACCAAGTTCTGATTGTAATAAAACATCTGTGCATTTTGTTTTGTAGTTAATCTATATGAATGGACAATTGGAAAACCTTCAACTGTCCTAGATCCAAACTGGCAAGACCTTTGGCACCCGGGTTGTAGCAGAATGTCATGGTAAGCAGAGGCTTAAGGAAAAGTAGCATGCTCGTATATTTTTTCCAGCTTATCTCATGTGTATTTCTCTTGTCAGAGAACTGGGTGAGACATAAATTCCTCCCGCCACCATCCTCTGATCACATAAAAGCAGAAACCTAAAATCCTGTCTCTGAACCTTGTAAGAATCAGTTGCAGAAACAGCAATGAAGGGGTTAAATCCAATGCCACTTGCATAGGAAAAATAAGCGAAATGAATTGTGCCTCTGAGTAAATTGCAGATGTCTGTCTTATCTCAAATTTTAGAGAATGGCCTTGCAACAGTTCTGGGAATTCACAGGGAGGCACTATACTCCCTACCATTATTTTGTATCATCTTATGAACTAACTCTTTGTTCTTTTCTGATGTAATAGAAAAGTTAACTAAAGATCTTTTTCTCCAGTGATGGGCGGGCTAAGTAAATGATTGATTGCTGACATAGAAGGCAAAAGGTATATAGTGATGCTACCTCAATTAATTGACACAACAGTTCTGAAATAACTGTTGCCCTTGCGCAAGGTTTTGTTAACAATAAATGGCTTTTTGATTTTTCCCTGAAACCTGGTCGTCTCCATTTTTCTTGGCCTCAACAGCAACACACACACACACACACACAACACACACACACACAACAGGAAAGAGCCATTCAGTCCCTGCTCTTTGATTTGCAACTTGGCAGACTCAGCAGTTTCTTCCCAAAGCCCCACAAGGTTACCCTCAAAACCATCAATGCATTACACTGTAATGTACATTACACCACATTACACATTACACTGTAAGAGGTAGGCAGGCTTAGACAGATTAAGAAATTTGCTATAATGAGGTGCTGTTTGAAATCAGACTATGCGGCCAATGTCACATAAAGGACATTGTCTGCTACATGTTAACTTCTCCCTTGTATCCAAGAGAGATTTTTGAAACTCTTACTGTCTCGTGGAACTGAGAATTCTTGTAGAATTAATCCATTTTCTTCTGAATTATACCAGTGGTTATGAAACATGATTTTCCTGATGGTATTTTAGAAATTATGTTATTAAATTTTTTATATTCTCTTGTATTATTTTCTGTAACAATATTTTACTGCCTGTAATATCATTTTACAATATTTGTATATTTTGTATATTTTTAATGTATTTGTCATGGCCTTTGGCTAGTTCAGTAAATCAGTTGATGATGATGAATAAACCAGGGTGGGAGAGAGAAGGAAAAAAATCTATTAAACACCTGACTAGCATTTAAAATGGGCATAGGGTGGAACATAAATTAGATTGTAAGAAGTAGGCAACACTCATGTAAGTACTTAAATGGTCACTAAGGGACACCGGACACATATTTCACCCATCGTTCAAACCTTTTGGCACATATTGTTTTATTAAATCAATACTTAGAAATCTAAGCAGCATTACACATCTGACAGTTTTCAGTTTCAAATGTTTAGGAGAAACCTGTTACAGTAGCATAATTGGGCTTTCATCTCCTTGCCAAAGAAAGATACAACGGAAACCATATTTATAGAAACAGAATGTCATAGTACTTTGGTGGGGGGGGGGTTTTCAAAAAAAAGCTTAGTAGACAAAAAAGGCTTTAGGAAAGACAAGAGTGTGTCTTCTTCCTCATGTCTCAAAACAGATATTTTGATTTCCTTTTCTTGGTTCTGCTTTTGATTCTATTTTATAAAAAGCAGGAAACGGCAGAAAGTTTGACAAACCGAAATGGTACTTTTGAATACCTTAATCCAGTTTCTTCTTCTCAGCTGGAAATGCAGTAGCTCTCTGTGGCATATAATTCTACAGGATTTGACATAGCTGTTGCACTGTTAACCTTCTTCAGCGTACATAGGAAGCCCCACGTCCACTTTTGAGAACGCTGCAAAAGCTGAAAGAAACAGATCTTATCCATCCCCCATCATATAATAAGATACTACATGACTGCATGGCCCAAGCAAAATGCACATGAACCACTTGGAAATTGCCTTGCAATTATATATAGTTACCTTATATATGAGAAAAACATTGTTATTTTTAAATGAAAGTTATTTTGGTAGTTCTTCCATTCACTCCTTTAGGTCTACCGCATAACTTCTGTTTTTCCCATGACTGCTCATTTTAGAGAAATGATAGTGCAAAGCAATAGAAGATATTGCCCAGTTGGTTTCAGTGAGAAACTGAAATTGAATGGGTAGAAATTTCTCCCCTCCACTTAGATTTGCATTGGAATCAAAGGTTTCCTTTTCTTCATCAGAAAAAGCCTCCTTCTGTTGAAGGAAAGGAACCATTGAAGCCAGTCTATTGTTATTTATTTCTGTTCAATATCATTATTTATCCCAGCTCTTGTTTCTTTGCATCCCTCTCTCTCCTGACTTCTACTTTTCCTCTGTCATATATTAAAAACTAGTTATAGTACTCAGTGTTGTTTGAGAGAATAATTAACTGGCTGAAGTGTGACATTGAAGAGACATAGCTGAACTTTATGCACACGGAGTTATGCCTTAGTTTTGCTAGGCCAGGCCATTTGAGAATTGTAATGTTGCACAAGCAAACGCATAGGCACTACTAGACCAGGAATGCATGATGTGAAATGTCTAACATACCAGGTGAAATTAATGCAGTGGCACCAAATATGTAACTCCACATGGAGTTATAGAACCTTCAACTGAATATGCATATTACACATCAGGCAAAAAAAGTACAGCCACATGCATTAAGACACTAACAGGATGCCAACCAACTATTTTTAATGATCATTCAATAACTTTTCTGGAAGATGACTTGTCTCTCTGTTACCTCAAAACATGAGTGGTTCAGGGGTCCACCCTCAATGCCAGAGCCCCCATGAAACAGTGGGGAATATAGCTCAAAGAAGAAATCTGAGAGAACAGGGTAACCTTATAGTATCTTTTATACCTATGTATACTGGTACTACTGCAAAGATGAACCAGCCAGAGATTCAAAAGTAAGCTTGTTTGTTTTATTGGGGGAATTGTCAATTAGACACACACAAGATCCAAGCAGTCTTGCAATCACCCGAGGCAATCACCCAAGGATAACTGAAGGAAAAGGGAGGAAAGTTTGGATAGATAGAATTTAGGGCATTGTGGGTGATATTTACCAATCCACAGAGGGGAAGCGAAATGATATGGCTTAGACTAGGACTCCAAGAGTAATACAAATTGGGAATCAGAACAGCAGAGTGATGGTCAGTATGACAAAAGTACTATGAGTTATCTGGCATGAAGCCATGGTTTAAATACTCTTTTTCTGCTCTCAGGGGGAAGGTGTTAATGGCTGTCTGGCAGAGCAGACAATGGGGCCTGGAATGAACTAATGGCCTTGCATTAGGTGACAAAGGTACTGATGGGAATCATGATAGCTCTTTAATGGTGGAACAGGTGAGGGGACAAAAAGAGCGTTTCAATGGACAAAGGGAGAAGGTAAAAGACAATCAATCATTCTGTGGAAGCATGTTTGGGCGCTACTGTTTGCAAAGGTTGAGTTGTTGAGAGACACCTGCAAGTCCATTGTCTCAAGAGTTTCCCTGACTATGAGTTTTCCATGCCCTGAGGTCTCATCTGACCTAGTTTTGCAACGCATGTGTGCAGCCAGTTCCTCTTTGCCAGCAAGCTTCCCAGTCTTAGCAGCATATAATTTATATTCAATGCCAATTAAATCATATCTGCCAATAATTTCTTAAAATCAATCACTGAAAAAAATTAATGAGCATCTAGAACACCGTTACTAAAATTATAGCAAAAATTAAAAAATGGAACTGAAGTAATAAAAATCTTTCAAATATTGTGTCATGTTACTTTGTATGAATGGAAAAATGTCCCCGAAAGTGAATTTTGTCTCCGCTGCAAAGCCTATATTTCAAATCCAACCATCTCAAGCATACTTACCAAATTTGGTAAAATATCCATACAATCCATATTTATATAGATATAGAATCATAGAGATGGAAAAGGCCACAAGGGTTGTCCAGTCCAGATCCCACTTCTCAAGTCTCCTGCTTCCACATGTATACTGAATCCATGGGGATGGAAACAGAAGCTACAGAACATGTCTCTGACATAGTACCACTGGCTGTATACTTGATCTCTGCATGTTTGTCTGAAAGGGCCCATTACTTGCATACATATAGGCCCTGAAGAGCAATATGCACATCTAGCCATATGAATTTTTGGACCCTTTGAGATGGTCTACTAAGCATTGGGTTACAATGTGCATATACTTGCTCCTTCATATATGAATTGAACAAGCCTGTGGTGGCCTTCATTTGTACAACTGTCATGAATTTACTGAATGTGTGCAGGAGGAAACTGCTATCAGTTTCCTAGGCCATTTGCCAAAGATAAAAGATGGTCTATCCATAGACAAATAGGCATGTTGAGGCAGTGTACACACTATCAAGGGCCTTTTGTTGAGTTCCTTGCAAGGAAAGAGCCAACATATATACAATTTCCATGTGTGTAGGTGAATTCACACCTTCTGAAGAATGCATGAAGATCCAGAGTGGGAACAGGTGTGAATCTACTCTCCACCCACCACCCACACATCCAATAAAGATGTGAAAATGTCTGTAATGAATGGGATGATATCAAAGAGTTGTGTAGTTAATTAAATTTATATACATGATACAATCGCTAAGGCAAGTGAGGGCATTGCTAATGAAAAAGCTACTATTTTTGCAAGGAGTACCCCTCAATCAAAGGAGGAGGTATTCTGGGCCCTGTGGATGTATCCAGATGAATTCTAGGTATTAGGCTGGATCTAGGTTATGCCTTTGTCTAGCACTAGGGCTATAGAAGATCCTCTGCTTGCTTTTTTTGTGATCCTTGTGCCCCTCAAAACTACAGGTCACATCATTCAGAAGGATTCCCTGACCCTCATTTTCAAGAGTATAGTGATGCTGCCATGGGAACAAGGGGCCAGAGAAGTCTGCTTCATCCAAGCCATTATTATACCCTTAAATGTGGGTCCAACTTGCCAGCTATTGGGTTATTTTTCTTACTGGGGCTTTGTTTGTTACCTAGCAGCCAATGCAAAACTGGTCTGAGGGAACTGGGACAAAACTGAAGGTATCTGCAGGAATTTTTCTATGTGATGGGATGGCATAGTGACATGTGAGCAGAATTTCTGGCTGGCATTCTGGACAGTAGTTACAAGATTATGAGCTGGACATATAATCTCTTAACTGTGTTTGCAGCCTGACAGCATCCCAACCAAAGTGATCTGAGGCACTGCAGACTGGGCTGCTGGGAAATGACATCCCCAGCACTTCCCTAGTCAATGCAATGCCTCTTTACATCAGAGTGTTCATGGTAGGAGGGTGGAAACATTTATCTGCTGTGTCCTGATAAACAAGAGAACAGACCCCAATTGTTGCAGCAGTTGCTGCCTGTTAAGTTGAGATTGGGGGGACTATCACGATTACTATTAATACCACTTTGAAGACCATCTCCAGTAGTTCAGGCAGGGACACTGTTGGGCAGTAGGGTGAATGGTATACCAACAGAACATCCATCCTGTCTCCCTAGCTTATTCTCAGGTGTATACACTCAAATATTGGAGACTGATGGACAGTATACTTCAGTAGAGGAATGGATTCTCACTACATCACTGTGATTCCTCCTCCCTGCCACCAGATCTTGTCTGCCACTGCACCCAGAAACCTGGTAGGCATAACTGGGTCAAATTAACACCTCTCTCATCAGTTATGCAGGTTTCAGTTATACATGTGAAGTCATTCTGCTTGTCCAGGATCAAGTCCTGGATCATATAGCTCTTCCTGGTCACTGACTTGGGAAGCAAAAAGCAGCAGCCCTTTGTGGTCTGATGGGGTTCTACTAGGGTAGCTAGGAATCTCTTGGTTGGATGATGAATCAGAAGGAGAAACAGCCACATGGTGTCTCTCCCTGCTTCTCCTCCATTGACTTGTTCTACTTCTACCACCATACCTCCCTCTGCTCATTGTGACTGAAATTGCAGTACCCCTTGTACATTCTGAACACATATTTGACTGATTGAAATTGTAATACCCTTGTATATTGTGAACACATATTTGACTTATTAGAAATGCAGAACGACCAAATTATCATAAACAAAAATGCAGGTCAGTTTAACCTGAAGCATTCCCAGTACTTAGCTGAAGTAGGCCTTGTGGAATACTATTCAATAGGGAGCAAATATACTGTTCTGGCAGAAGCTTCCCAAGGCCAATGTACAGTAGCTTGTTTTGCTGTTCACTACATCTAGATTCTTTTTTTAAAATTTTTTTATTAAAAATAATTTTATTATCAAATTCACTTTTAAAAACATACAAACAATTAATTACATACACTCAAATACACTACATAATACTATACAATAAACACAATAAACACAATTATAACAAATTTTTTACACAAAACCTACATACACACCCCAAAACATTCACATACATTCTTCAATTCCATACATACCTTGACTTCTTTCTTTATCACCATTGGTTAACTTACTTCCTTATTTTTCTTTCTATCCTGCTACTATATATAAGATTCGCTTAATCTCTATAGCAGTTTCTATACTCTATACTCTAACTTCTACGTTTGCTTATCATATCTGTTACTTACATATTCTGTTACCCTAAATTTTAATTCTTAATAAATCTTAAATGTCTATATTCAAATATTCCAACAATTACTACATACATTATAGTATTTTCTTATATTATACCCTATTCATACAATCCCATCATCGCTACTTTCCCCCAATATTCTTCCCATAAAGAATCTAATATCCCCCATTCTTCTTTAAATGCATTATTATTCCTATTTTCTAATCTTTTTGTCAATTTATCCATCTCCGCCAGATCATATAATTTATTTATCCAATCCTCTATTGTTGGTACATTTTTATCCTTCCATTTTTTAGCGAAAACAGTTCTGGCTGCACATGTCATGTAACATAAAATTTTTGAATATTTCCCCCTTATCTTTTCATCTATTTTCTCAAACATGTTTAACAAAAATATTTCCGGTGACATTGGAAACTTGATTTTTAAATGTTTCGTTATCTTTTCATATACTTTTCCCCAAAATTCTCTCGCCTTCTCACATGTCCACCAGCAGTGATAAAAAGATCCAATTTTTTGGCATTTCCAACATTTAGCTATTGATTTTGTTCTCTTCATCTTGGCAATCTGCATTGGAGTTAAGTACCATCTATAAAATTTTTTAAAATAATTCTCCTTTAAATTATAACTCTTTGTAAATTCATGATTTAATTTCCATGCACCTTCCCATTGTTGTAATTTTATTGAAAATCCAATATCTCGAGCCCATTTTATCATATTATTTTTTATAATTTCCTTTTCCAATTCCAAATTTAATAATAACTTATAAATTTTACTCAAAGGGCGCTTAACATCCACTCTCATCAATTTGTCTAATTCTGTTTCCTCTAATGATATTCCCCATTCTTTATTATCCAATTTATATTTCTCAACCAATTTTCTATGGAGAAGCCAATGTGATCTATACCCCTCTTCAATTAATTCTTCTCTACTTTTAGGTCTTATATTACTCCCCTCTTTTTTAATTATATCTTTATATGTTATCCACTTCCCGAATTGATTCTTTTCTAACCGATAAAAAGCTTCATGCGGGGACACCCAATATGGCATTTTTATATACAATTTATTTTTAACTCTTAACCATACTTTTAAAATTGATTTCCTAACATAGTGATCCAAAAATTCTCTATTTATTTTGTGCTTATCATACCACAGGTATGCATGCCATCCAAAATATAAATTAAATCCTTCTAAATTTAACAGTCTTTGATTTTCCAATGTCACCCAATCTTTTATCCAACCTAATGCTGAGGCTTCATAATAGAGTTTTAAATCTGGCAATGTTAACCCTCCTCTTTCTTTTATATCTTTAAGATATTTTATTTTAATTCTTGGTTTTCTCCCATTCCAAATAAACTTACACAAATCCTGCTCCCATTTTTTGAATGGTTTCTCATTATGTATTATGGGTATACTTTGAAATAAAAATATCATTTTTGGTAATATATTCATTTTGATTGCTGAAATCCTACCTAATAAAGATAAATGTAATTTATTCCATTTTTTCATTTCATTCGTAATCTCACACCATACCTTTTTATAATTATTATCAAATAAATCTGAATTTTTTTTGTTAATATTATCCCCAAATATCTTATCTTCTTAGCTGTTTTAAATCCTGAGATTTCTATCAATTCGCTCTCTTGTTTTGCTGTTATATTTTTAGTCATTATCAGAGATTTCTCCTTATTAACCCTAAAGCCAGCTACCTCCCCGAATTCTTCTAATTCCTCTATCAATTTTCTAATACTATTCATAGGATCCTCCAAAATTATAACTAAATCATCAGCATATGCTTGTATTTTTATTTCAAATCCCCTTACTCTAACTCCTCTTATCATCTTCTCGTTTCTAATATTATTATTTAAAGCTTCTAAACAGATAATAAATAACAAAGGTGAAAGAGGGCATCCCTGTCTTGTACCTCTATACATTCCAAATTGTTTTGTTTTTTTCCCATTTATAACTAAACACGCCTTTTGTTCATTATATATAGCTTTTATCCATTCCATGAACCTATTTCCCACTCCCATTTCTTTCATTATTGTGAAAATAAATTGCCAATTAACATTATCGAACGCTTTTTCAGCGTCCAAAAAAATTAAAGCCAATTGTTTTTGATTATGTTTCTGATAATATTCTATCGTGTTCATAATTATTCTTATATTATTCTTCAAATGTCTTCCTGGTAAGAATCTATTCTAATCCTCGTTAATCCAATTATCTAATATTCCCTTTAACCTATCTGCTAATATCTGTGTATAAATTTTATAATCTATATTCAGTAGTGCGATTGGTCTATAATTTCTTTTATCTGTTGGATCTTTTCCTTCTTTGGGGATCAACGTTATATTTGATTCCTTCCAGGTATTTGGAAATATATTACTTTTAATTGAATTTAAAATTTTAACTAACAAAGGTATTAATTCCTCCTGAAATGTTTTATAGTAAAATGTCGTAAAACCATCTGGTCCCGGAGCTTTCCCCATTTGCAATTTACTAATTGCCTTCTTAACTTCTAATGATGTTATTGGATTATCTAAACTCTCTCTTTGATTATCCGTAATTTTTGCTATCTTTGTCCATTCTAAAAATGCCTTTATCTTAATTTCTTGTTCTTTTGATTGTACTTTTTTTTTAAATAATTCCTCAAAATATTTAACAAAAATATTTTTGATCTTATCTTGTTGATGAAAGGTATCTTGGCCCTCCTTTAATCCCTTAATATAACGTTTTTCCTTTTCTTTCTTTAATTTAAATGACAACCATCTTCCTGTCTTATTAGCATGTTCAAACTGTCTCTGTTTTACGTATTTCATTTTATTTTCTATTTCCTCTGTCATTAACAGAGTCACTTGTTTCTTTAATATCAATAATTCTTTTAATGCTTTATGATTTTTTGGATCTTTTTTCAATTCTAATTCTTTATCTTGTAACATATTATATATTCTGGCTTCTTTCTCTTTCCTACGCTTTGTAATCCATGCTTGCTGACTTATAAAAAAACCCCTCATTACCACCTTACTTGTTTCCCATACTATTTGTTCTGATTGTTCCTTATCTAAATTATTATCCATAAAATTCTTTAACTCTTCTTTTGCTTTCCCTACCACTGATTCGTTTTTCAACAAATTATCATTTAACCTCCAATTATAACTTTTCTTCCCCTGATTAATGATTATTAAAACTGGGCAATGATCCGAAATCATTCTGGGTAATATTTCCAATTTCTCTATGTTTTTTATCAACTCTGTCGACACAAAAATCATATCCAATCTAGACCATGACTTAAATTGTTCCGAAAAATAAGTATAATCTTCTTTTTCCCCATTTATCTACCTCCAAGCCTCTACTAACGCTAACTGATCAAGTAAATCAAAAAAGGTTTTTGGAAGCTTCCCTTGATTTTTCCTACTAATATCTTTCTTATTTTTAATACAAGCACTACATCTAGATTCAGTGGGCAAAGCAGGTCTCTCTTGTGCCCGAGGCTGTGGCCCCAAGCTGTGAGCCACAGGCAAGAGCCTTTGTCCTTGTGTTACTGTAGTTTCTAGTCTGGGCCTGTGGTCTACTAAATATAATTTGGTATCAAGAAATTGGCCATCACAAACCGTTCCTCTCCACGTGCTTGTGAGGTCCCCGACAAGCGCGCACACAGGCACGGCCGAAATAGCTGAAAAACACAAGATAAATCCAGGCAGGCCAGTAATTTGCTGGAATGCAGCTTCAGAAGACCTCCAGACAAGTACGTTTTAAAACTACATTATGTATGCACGAAGCATACAAAAGATTCTCTGCCCCGAACAGGCAGCTTGACGAGATTAACGCTTCCGAATAGCCAACTGTCAAGCACTCCCTATTTGCATACTGTCTGTGCTATTGACAGCGCCATCAAAATTCAATCATCTAAAGTACTGACCTTTCGGAGGCTTTGTCTCCAGCCCGAAACTCATTGTTTTCCCCAGGAACAGACTAGCCTACAGGCACATTTTCCCCTATAAGACCTCCTAATTTTGAGCGTTTCTTCGGATCGCTCCTGGCTTCCATCTCGCCTTGCTGCCGATCCGTTTGCCGAGCCTTCCCCTCAGCTTCCACATGCTGAGAATCTCCGCTTCAACAGACTTTTCTTCTGACTACCCTGGCTACAGGATCAGGTGTAGATTTCCCCTGCAAAATCCCTCTCAAAATCCTCTATCAATTTCCTTCCTTTACTTCCTTAGATCTGTGTGAGTGAGTACGTAAGTGCGCAGTGACTGTCATTTAAATAAAGGAAACAATTTTAATTTACTTCTGCTTGATTATTGACTCGGCCTGACCCCGTAAACATTGGGTCCAAGATCTTGTTGGGTTTCCCTGCCTCTTGCATTGCTACAGCTTGTGCTCTTGCTAATTCCCATTCCTCATTATTTGGAGCACATTGAGGTGTCCCTCACGGGACCCCAGAAATCAGGGTAACACTTGTGCCAAAAGGCTTACATCTCTGCCAAGATGCCTGCCCTAACAATATGTGCAGAGGGGAGGAAGGAAGCACAGTCTCAGGAATTCAGGTGTCTCCAATTTCAGCTTTGTCCAAGCAACCAAGCTTCCAAATCTCTCTGGCAAGGTGCCTGCTTTAACAATATCTCAAGATTAATACTTAATATTTGTCCTGTGGACACCATGGACTGAATTACAACTAATTGATTGATGTCTCTGAAGAGACTCAGCAATGTGGAGCAATTAATATTGTTTGTTCTGTTTTCATTGTTCCATGTATATGCGTGTGAACCCTTAAACAGCTTCCCTATAGAAACTGATTATTTGATTAAACATGGATGAGCCATATGACAGCTGTGAGATATAAATGAGCCTAAATAATTTAAACGTGATAGAACTAAATAATCTGAGCATGGAAGCTAGCACCAAAGATCAAATGTTCACATCTTTCTCTTTTTCAAATGAATCATGCCAATGAATGAATGAATAATATGCTAAACTTTAGGAAACAGCAACCCTTTGACACTGAAGAATTGAAGATACATATAAACTAATGAAATAAAATAGTACAAGATTGGTGTTTTATGCTCAGTATTATGGTTTTTTAGGAACAGACCAGTTTTATTATGGTTAAAATGCTGGCCTGTCTCATAGGGGTCATTTATCCTTTATTGCTTGTGCTTTCTAACTTGGCAACACATTGACATGTACTTCTTTCTTCCTGTCCTAACCAGCACACATTCAGCCTCCCACATGCCAGCTTGTATAAAAGTAGCTCCTCCTACCTATTGGTATAGTGTTGTGAGTGTTGGACTGTGATTCTGAAGACCAGGGTTCAAATCCCTGCTCAGCCATGGAAACATACTAGGTGACCTTGGGCAAATCATACTCCATTGGGCCCTTTCTCTTTGCCGCTCTCTCTCTCTTTCTCAGAGGGAGACAAAGGCAAAACCCCTCTGAACAAATCTTGCCAAGAAAACATCATGATAGATTCACCCTGTGATAGATTCTGAACATAAGTCAGAAACTACTTGAAGGCACACAATAACAACAACAACCTTCTACCCATTGTGTGAACAATTTACTGGACCATTTAGCATTATAATTACACAGCAGAGGTGCTCCAGTATTTGTTCAACACTTTATTTTTAAAAAGAGGTCACAATTCATTCACATTTAACTCCCACTGATCCTGGGAAAGCTTACTTGGAAGTAACTTTGACTTTATTCACTTAAACTGACATCCTTATACTTTCCTGATCAGAATACAGATTTATGGATATATGTAAATGAGTAATATATTTTTGAAAAAGCAAACACATTTAGGAATGCCATGTGTTTTACTCACCTATTAAAGTCAGCAAAATTTTTGAAGTCAGGGGGACTTAAATGTGTTTCCAAAGGGGCTTCCATCACTTCAATTTTTCTCAAGAAGGACTACTACAGCCTGCAGTGGATCCAGGGTTTGTGGGAAACACCCCTACCCAGATACTCCAGTATTGTCTGCTCCTGGGCTATATCATCCTGTCTTCACTTCTTTCTCTCAATGCATGAATCTCAAAAGAATGCAGATACAGTCTTCCATCCACATTTGTGGGTTTGACCTTTGCAAATTTGATTATTCATGAGGCACGTACTTGCCTCCCCACCCCCCATTTTCCTCCTCCCATCCCATGAATTTCTCACCCCAGGCTTGTGAGGCTTGTGTTTAAAATGGACGTTCTTTCCTTTTGTGTGACCACAGCTCCTTGCCACTGCTGAAGGCATGGACTCTCTCCCATGTGATTGCACATTCTGTTGTGTATTGGCTGCTGATTGGTCAGGTGCTCCTTTCTTAGGGTGGTTGCCAGAAGCAATTAGAATTCCAGAACTCCCTTCTTCTCTGTCTGAGGAGAAAGTACCAGTAACCTCTTTTTTTCTCCTTCCCCATGCTAGGGCCAGAGGCAAAGGACTGGAAAGGGGGAAGCTCCAAAAGGGAATGGAAGGGGAATAGTGGGGAGAGTTATTCACAGTTTTTCCACTTTTGTGAGGGTTCTGTGCCCCAAACTCTCACAAATGTGGAGTGCCTACTGTAATCTGATAAATGACATGCTGTTAGTGACATACTCACATCTAAGTGCGGTTTATGCATATGGATCTCTCTTTTTTGAATGGGGTGCAAGGTGCTGTTCTTTAATCCCCCCAGTAATGGTCAAGCCCAGGGAAGGGCTAATGCCGCTGTTGCTTACTAGTGGGAAAAGGGGGCGGAAGGCAGTTCAGGTGATGATGATGCAGCTGGTCTGGGCTCTAGGGGAAGGAAAAAGGAGGGTGCCTTCTATCTGTGATTTCATCCTCATTCTTTCCAGCTGAGGGAAGACCAGATACTTCTTCCTCATCTGAATTGTCTCCCTGATCCCTCAACTCTCCTTTGGTATGCAGTGGCTGTGACTCCTCCTGGACCTTGACAGCTGCCAGTATGAGAGAAGGACATGGAACAAATCAGGTGGAGTCTTAATTCATTAGTGTCCCACCTTTCTCCTTGTAGAGGATCCAAATATCTCCACCTGCTCAATGTAGGATCTTGGTCTTAGTTTATCTTTGTATAGGTGAAGGAGAAGGCTAAAAGGTTTAAAATCAAAAGCATAACAAAAATACTCCCTAACATATGGGCCTAAGCTATATAAAATTTCAACCAAGACGTAGCTGTCTTCCATAAACCATCAGCAGCTCTTATAAAGATGGGATATGTTTTCTCTAATATTGCACCACCATTGTTTTCATTGTTGTTATAAGTAACTGGTCAGATCATCATACTTACATTGAAATACTTGACTACCTGCCATGTCTGAAAGAATTACTAGCAATGTTATGTTTGACTGCCTTCCAGAAGAGATTGGAAGACGCTGGCCCTTTCCGCAACTCACCTTTTTGCAGAGCTGAGGTGAGGGGATTGCACGAGCAGCCTCTAGTGAGAGGCTCTTGCGTCCCGGTTCCTTCAGCTCGGCAACTGCTGCCTGCTTGTGCGAGAGCCCCTCCTCTTCCTTCCACAGTGCAGCCTGGGAGTTTCCCAGGCTGCGCTGGGGCAGGAAGTGCAAGCACCATGGCTCTGGAGCTCTGCACGCACAGCAAGTGCGCGCAGGGTCTCAGAGTGATGTGCAATCACGCATCATTTTCAGCTCACAGCTGAAAATAAAAAAGCACGTGATCGGCACCTGCCAGACCCTGGAGCATCGCACAATTGCGATTGCGTCGTGTGGACCACTCCTCACAGTCACGCAATGCTCGAGGGGCCCCTTCACATGGCAAATGCTGTGAGAAAAGGGCCCCTGACATCATAATCACCGGGGAAGAGAAGCTACTGCTTAGCTATTTCTAGTATTTGTTTTTTTAAAAAATCTGTCCTCTCCCTCATGATAGTTAACCCTCTTCCCAAGGTATGAGGAAGGTGCTTAAATAAAATTTAACTTTAATTTTGCAATGGGATACAGATGGACCTTAGATTTTGAAATGAAAGGTTGTAGTGCCTACCAGCCAAGATTTCATAGGTGAAATAGCCAAACAGCATTAGAGTGTGATCAAAATGGCAAAATAACAACAACTTCTCCTTCCTCCTTCTAGCTGGAAGAGGCTACAGAAGTTTCCTTTTGCCTGATTCTACTGGGAAGGTCAAGCTTCCATACCCCCACCCCCAGGCTGAGTTAATTGAGAGCAAACTACTTTTGAAATCAGTTTTTAGCAGCTGAAGTAAGCTGTAGAGAAAAGGCAAAAGTGGGAGGAGGAGAGATGAATGGAATAATTTAAAAGCAGATAAAAAAAGTGAGAGGACAGAGGTTTAATTGGGACTCTCCCTGCAATACCAGAACAGTTGGAGGGTATGCCATTGCCCCAAAGCAGAAAAACAACGGTTTGAAAAGACTTTCTGTGGCTTCACATACTATCTGTTGCCCACCTGTGACATAAAATACATTAAGAGTTCTCATAACATTACCACAAAAGCATATTATTTTAACAGATCCTTAGAGGGAGGGGAGAGAGAACGAGAGAGACAGAGAGACAGAGACAGAGAGACAGACAGAAGTGTTTTGTGGCATTTAGAGATCCATTATAATCTGAGGCCCTGAACTATAGTGCATTTAGCTTGTGGATAGATTCATGATTCATCAGAGAAGAAACAAGCAATTTGTACATGCATATATGCCACCTAACAGTTGGGTCTGAAGCATGAGAAGAGAGGCAATAACAGCGTCTGAGCTCCAAGTAGATATACATAGAGAGCAGGCTGTAAAGCTGGGATTGCACTGCAAATGAAGCTGGTACTATTGCTCACTTTATGTTTTCTTCACACTGAGATGTGTCAGGATGAAAAGAGGTGGGGCCTTTTTTCAAAACTAACCTGCATTATTATTTGGGAGGAAGGGGAGACATGAATTTCTAACTAATTTAAAAATATACCTTACTATTTTTATTGTGTCATGGACAGTTGTATTTCTGATATTGATGTAAACATCAAACAAAATGTCATCTGGAACAAACTATTCACACTTTTGTATCAACAAAATCAGTGGGACAAATTAATCATGCCTTATTTGGATCCCCATTGATTTCAAATAAATTAAACGGATAACAGAACATGGAAAAATGGGACTAAGAAGACCTCAGCCATCATAGGCAGTGACTACGCTGGATGAGTGATCCTGGGAATTTGAAAAAGTAGCTTTCTGGAGCTCTGAATAATGCCTCATGTGGGCTGGATTCAACTGAAGTTGCAGTTGGGGGAAGAATCCAGTTGCTTGCAAGAAAGAGAACGCAAAAAAATAGTTTCCCATGCCTCCTTTCTTCCTTTGCATTGTCTACTCAATTTTATGTGCAACTTATTAAAATGTGACAGCTGAAACTGACACCAAGAGTTGCTGTCACAGCCTGTTCAGAAGAGTGCTACATGCTTTTCTCCTTTTTTAAGGTGGGACCTAGGGTGAGGTTGGATACACTATTTCTTTTGACCTGATGAACCAGATTAGCTGGGTCTGTTTTAGCAGGGCGTAACCTCCCAGGCTGCTGAAGAATCTCAAGGTAAATGCCCCAAGTCATACACTTCAGCAGTTCAGTTCCTGACCCAAGGTCAGATGCCTTGCATCCTGTTAACCTCTTTCAAACACACCCTTGAAAACTGGTTTCAGCACCAAACCAGGCAGATTTGCTAAAGGATAAGGATTTCACTGAAATAATCACTGATCAATATTCTCCTCTGTTAAATAGCCAATTAGTTCCAAATGGCCGAGCTTGGAAAATTCACTTTTAGACTCTGAGAGTTGTAGTGCAAATGTAAATTTTCCAAGCATTACCACTTCCAGGGCTGATCCAGAAGAGTAATTTTTCCACACTCTAAGATAGCCTGAACAATAATATCCCATGAAATACAGCACACTTAGCTGTGTGCTGCTACATTACTGGTCCTTGACAATCTCTTCTGTTCCTGCTGACAGCAAAAACACTTCCAAAGCCAACAGGTGAAACAGGAGGTTTACTAAGCGCCTGATATATGGCCACCATAAATAACATGTAGGCTGCATTCAACTTGGTGAGTCACATATGTCAGGCCTATGCTGCCACATTCTTCATTGCCTACTCACATTTTAAATAGATCCAGTTTTATTTTAGCAAATGCATAAGAATCTCATTTTTAACTCCCCCACTCCACCTTGCAGATAGTATTTATTTTGCTCTGCTCTAAACAGGAACTACAAAATTGCTCCGGAGTAATGGGGAATGAATAAATGAACATAAATATTATTATTGTTTTATGTTCTGATCATGTTCTTGGGGACAGATTGCAAATTCATGGTGATCAAATTGCTGTTGCTATTATTATTATTATTGAAATATAATCAAGATTCTATCTTGTAATAATTGTAAATGTTATTTAAAATGCTGACCCTGTGATGTACAGCCTGAACATTTCCTGGGATGTGCAAATTATACAGTATGATGTATAGAGGAACTAAAAAAAGAGCAACTATTCTGTTGCAAGGAGAAATGTTACCTGCACTTTAGAATTATCTCATGTGCTATGCTATATCAGGGTTTGTCACTGAAAATGAGCTCAGTATGTTGCCAGAGGCAATCTAGACTCTCTTTGTGGGAATGGGTAAAGTGCACCCCACAGGCCACATTCCACTGGTACAAAGTGGCAGAGCTTGGAGCGTGTGGAGGGGGGCAGGAGGGGGGATGGGGCTACGGCATAAGAGGGTGGCCACTGTGTGTGGGGGGCATGGCTGTGGGGGTGTGGCCAGGGTGTGCTGGAGTGTGGCTATGGGCTGGGATGCCCAAAAAACACCACCGCCTGGGACAAACCACTCCCTTGCCCCCATCCTTATGCAACTGCTGGCACATGCAGTTCCTGAGCTCCACTTTTGCTGTCCTCAAAATCCCCTGGAGACCTTCTAATCAGCTGACTCCCCTCCTTTAAAAAAAGTCAAGATTGAAAGAACCTGTGGTCCTCCAGATCTTGCTGGATTCCCATTCCTATCTCTAGTCAGCATGGCCAGTAAAGATGGGAGCTGCAGTCAATTTCTGAATGATCATGGCTTATCCAGCTCTGCTTTTGAGAACTGTGTGGGAAGGGAAGGCCAAAAGACAGGTGGATCATCTCTTTGAGGCTTGGAAGGGTCATGAGTTTGAGGCCCTTGTTATGTAGGATCTCTTACAGTTCTTGTTCTCAATCAGAGTGATATACAGAGTACTTCTGGCACACAGAAATACTCCAGGTAGGGCATAGGTGTTTTTGTTGTAGCAATAAAACTTGCTCCTGATAACACAACTACAATTTTTTTTAATATTCTTTGTGTCTGCACCAACAAAATTTATACTCAGCAGTATTCGTTTTGCATAATAAGAACTTTAATTACTGATGTGTTTATCCAACAGCACTATTGCAATTATTCATGTCTTTAAACCTTACTCATAAATGATAAATATAATTTAAAAATGGTTGTGAACATATCAATGACCTTCTGTGAAAGGGGAGCCATTTTGTTTCTGTTATGTTGGGACCCAGGTTCTTTGGTAGAAAAACAGGTGGACTCACATTGAGAAACACTGTTCCATAGAATTTAGCATTTTCATGCTCATTCCTGGCATTACAACATCATGTGTTCTTTGGCCATTTCCTGCTTGGACCTTCTGTGTTTTAAATACATGACTAGACAGCTGGATGTTGGAAATGGTCTTCAACAAACTCCGTGAGTCTATTCATTTGGCACCACAGTGCAGCATATTTTCTGGACACTTGCCACAATAATTGTATAATACACAAAGGGAAGACTTATATCTCCAGACAAGCTGTTGGAGACATTCCAGGATCCATCAAGCTTGTGGGCACACGTTCCTAGCTGCATGTTTCCTTCTATCCACTCACAACCCAGCAAAGTTGTTCCACACAAGCAGACTTCTGGGTACATCACTGATGTTAGTACAGGTTTGTAACCACATTCATACCATGCTGCTTAACTGCCAGCATTAAACTGTTAAACAGATGTGAATTTAAACAGATGGAGGTGTGGCCTTCCAGCAGGCCACTAGTTGGCTCCAAACAGAACAGCAATAGAAGTTTTGTGCACTTACTGCAATAACTGCAGGTGTAGCAAATAGCACAGGTAATTATATAAACATTGTCAAATAAACTTGCAGCTTTTCTTTCTCTCTCAAGAAACTTGAAACTTCTCTTTCTCTTTTGGTAAGTCATCTTTATTGAATAAACAAGTCAAACCATATTATATTAAACATCACATTACTAAACCATTCCTCTACTCCCTCCTCCTCCCCTTCCTGCTGTTAAAATCACTTCCCATTTTCCTTTGACTATAAGTGTTTAGCAATTTACCATAATTAATTCCTGTCTATTCTACCTTATTACTGCTTCTCCTTGCGTAATTTAGTTACAGTTTCATTATCAAACCTCAAACCCTATCGTTACAGTATCCCTATTCCTTTTTCTTACATGAACTATGAAAGACTTCCAAGATGTCAAAAAGAATTCTACTGACTTCTCTTTCATAGACATTAATTTCATAGACATTAATTTATCTAATTGTGCAAATTCTGTTACTTTATACAACCATTCTTCCCTTTTTGGTATCTTATTGCTTTTCTAACATTTTGCATATAATATTCTTGCTGCTGCTATCATATAGCTGATTAATTTCCTATATTGTCTTTTTGTTTTACTTTCCTTATCTGTCATCCAATATATAAAAGTCAAAGTTTGTTTGGCTGTGTCAGGTGAAGACCTCATATGATTGGCTGTCTAAGAAGATTCTATGGAATCCTGGGGTTTGCAGTTTAGGGAGGGACCTTTAGAATTCTCTGCCAGAGAGCTCCTGGGCCTCAGTCAACTGTGACTGTCTTGAATAGGCCATTTGGTATAGAGATGAGGCCTAGCAGCAAGGAGGAGGGTACTGTATTCCCTCAGGAACCCAACCTCTATATGTTAATAACTCTGAATACAGATTGGATTGGAGAATATGAGGGAAAGTTACTGGACAAGACTATTTGGGGAGTTAGAGACACAGGATCTCAAACCTTTCTAACAAGTATTACCTATGAGAAAATAAAATCCCAGGCAATGCTGGGTATATACACTAGTATATTATATAGTCTAACCAGCTTACTAGCAGTCATATACCGTATATACAGTCCTCCCTCCGCATTTGCAGGTTTGACCTTCACAAATTTGATTATTGGCAAGGCATGTGTTATCACCGTGAACTGGCCTGGCCTTTGGTAAACTTTAGATATCATTTTTGATATCACAATTCTGCCCTGTTCTGTCACCCTCAACCACGTGTTTCTGAGGCCTCCGAACAAGCACTGAGCTAGGCATGGCTATTAAATGCTGACTCATCTTTGTTTACACCAAGGCAAGCCAGAAACTGCCAGATCTGCTTTAGGAGACCTCCCAAAACAAACACTTTCATTACAGATGCGCATCAACATAAAGAGATCCCTGCCCCGAGCAGGCACCCTGGCGAGCTGGACGCTCAACTGCCAAGCAAGCTGCATCTGCATACTGGCTATCCTATTGTCAATTTGGACCTTAACTCAATCATGTAAATTCTGACCTTTCGGAGACATTGGGGAGAAGCATAAGTGCACATCTTCCTTCCCCCCTCTGGAACTCCCCCACCATTCCCTTGCCTCTGGCCCCAGCACACAAAAGGCAAGGAAATGGGAGAGGACAATCATGGAAGGCAGTTTTCTCACTTTCATGAGGGTTCCTGAACCCTGGTGAATGTGGAGGGGGCACTATACATCATTTTGTAGCAATTTTCTTTCAGTTCGTTATAACATGAAAATGTCAACCCTTCGTCCACATTTCCTCCCCTGGGCCAATCCAATACTCCTCCCTATAAATTGCGCTCAATGTATCATGCACTACTTTGTTTGTTCGTCCTCTGTTTCAAGTCTCAGCAGCATCTTATACACTTTGGCAATCAAATGGGTATCTTTTAAACACACCAGCTTTTCAAAGTTAGCCTTCCCTAATTCAAAACTATCTTTAAGCTTGTCTTCCTTAAATTTTTTTCTCAATTGGAAATATGTCAGCACCTGAATTTTATGACCTACCTCCTATAAACCTGATATTTGCTTGATATCCCAGTCACTCAATCTCCCTATCAAAAGGTCTCTGTAACTGTTAAACGTGTGGAAAAGACCCCACCTCCCATCAGTGCCGAGTGCAAAAGGCGCACCTAAGCCTCGCACTCAAGGCCTGCCCAACCTGACACCGCTTTGTGTTCAAGTCTGAACAGCCAGGGAGTTCTCTGAATCAAGCCAAGGCCAGGACAATTGGGTCTGCCTCAGTTCTCTCTCTCTGAGAATGCAGTCCCTTCATCACTCTTTCCCCCCCTTGGCTTCTTCCTTTCAGGACTCTCTCCCTTTACTGCCTTCCCTAAATTTGCCCTTCTCCCAGATGTAAGGACCAGCAGTGATTTATATTTTCCAAGACAAGTACTTTTGGCACTAAGGTCAAGATGGTATTATTGGTAGCGTGTATATTCCAGGATTCAAAATAAGACTCTGTGACACTGTTTTTTTTAATTCTAAAACACGAAATCTTAAAAAATACAACACTCCAGAGCTAACATGAAATTTAAACCTTCTAAGCATAACATCCTTTCAATTTAAAAAGTATCTAATTACTATGAAATTTTTCCAATCATACAAGAGAACAAATATCAATTCTACATTTCTTAATTGAAAGATTTGGCACTTTTAGTTCCTCTTGTACCCTTATCAATACTTCCTTAAGCTCCCCTAATTCCCATTCTAAGTATTTAAAAGTTTCCCAAGTAACCCCTCCCTCCCTCAAGGGGAGGAACCCCTCTATTTCTAATAACACATATTACTTAGTACCGTAATGCTCTTGTACATTCAGCTTATTGCAATTTTACTTCAATCAGTCTGTTGACCATCTCAATCACCATCTCTATGATATTTGTGTGGTGTATTATTAATGTCCTGTTATTTTGTTTATATTTACATTTGTCATAATATTAACATTTATCATAATATTTTATGTCCAGTCAATACCTCTAGATCTTATCTAATAAGGTCTGAAGTTTTTCAACTTTATTCCATTCTCCTTCATTTTTACTTTGATTTTTACCTCTTATCAACATTGTTAAATTATCCATTTCTTTATATTCCATCACTTTAACCGTCCAATCCTCAATCTTCGGGGTCTTATTATTCTTCCATTCTTTTGCAAAAACGATTCTAGCCACGGTGAACATATACAAAATGATTCTCCAGTATTTATTCCTATTACTTGAATCAATTTTATTTAGAATGTTCAATAGAAATAATTCTGGCGTATGAGGTATCTTTATTTCTAACACTTCTTGCATTGTTTCTTGTATTTTCTTCCAAAAATTTTTTGCTCTGTCGCAAGTCCACCAAATGTGGTAGCATGTACCATTGTCTCTACCACATTTCCAACATTTATTTTCTTTTAGTTTGTGTATTTTACTTAATTTAGCTGGGTCTAGGTGCCATCTGTAAAGCATTTTTAAATAATTTTCTTTCAAATTTTGAGCTGCTGTAAAGTTGATTGTGTCTCGCCAGCTCCTTTCCCAATGTTCTAACAATATCTCGCTTCCAATATTTTGTGCCCACGCAATCATATTTGGCTTTACTTGCTCAGACTCCAGTTCTCTTTCCAAAAGTATATTATAAAATTTGGAGACCATTTGTTTATTCGAATCAAAAAATATTTTCTCGAATACCTCCTCTTTCTCTGCTGCTATACCTTCTACCTTTTTATCTATAAAGAATCTCTCCTTCAATTGTCTGTACAGGAACCAATGACATCGGAATCCCTCCTCCTCCAATAATTCTCTTGACTTTAAATCTTGTTCATGATTTTCCCCCTCCACGATTAAGTCCTTATAACATATCAGTTTTTCCTGAGAATTTCTCCATCTTGCATAAAATGTTTCGTGGGGGGAAGTCCATAATGGGATTTTTCGATAAAAATTTTTCTTAATCTTCCGTCAAACTAGTAGGAGGGGCTTCCTTATGAAATGGTTAAGAAATGCTTTATCAAGCTTTTCTTTCCCGTACCAGACATAAGCGTGCCAGCCCATCCGCATCCCGGAACTCTCTAAATTTAATAATTTCTTGTCGTGTAATGTCACCCATTCTTTGACCCACACTAAAACATTTGCTTGAAAATATAATCTCAAATCTGGGAGACCAGCGCCCCTTTCTCTTTTTCTCTGTAAGCATTTTCCATTTTATTCTTGGTCCTTTCTTGTTCCAAATGAAATTTGTTAATTCTTTTTGCCAGTCTTTAAGTGATTGTTCAGTTGTTAATATCGGTAGATTTTGAAAAAGAAACATTAATTTCAGCAAAATATTCATTTTGATTGCAGCAATTCTTCCCAATAAAGAGAGTTGTAAGGAGTACCATTTATTAATAGATTGTTTAATTCCCCTCCAGATGGTTTTGTAATTATTTTCAAACAGTTCATTATTCCTTTTAGATATCCAAATACCCAAATATTTAACTTTTCTTTCAGATTTAAATTCTGTTTTTTGAATTATTTCTTTCTCTTCGTCTATTCCTATGTTTTTAGTCAAGATTTAAGACTCTGTGACACTGTTTTAAGGAACACAGAACTTCAAACATTTGTTGTAACACTGTTGCTTTAAATGTGTTTTGTATCTAAATATTTATAAACAGCACACCATTCTTCTCTCTCTCTCTTTCAATTCATTCACTATCTCTCGTACACCCAATTTCTCAGTTCTCTCTCCCACAGAGCTTTTCAAATCTCCAACCTCTCCCAAACACACCACAAATCCCACTCCTCTTCAAACACACACCAGACAGTTAAAATCTGTTATTTTCTTCTTTCCACCAGCCCCTCCCCTGGGCCATCCAAGGTTCCATTTCATCATCCAATCAGCTTAAACAGTCTCAGTTACCAAGGAGGCTCTGTTGTCAAGACCCCCTCCCATCAGGTTCATCACAGTAACTAACCTTTTAAACCCCCAATTTCTCTTCTATAAAATTGTACCTGTGGGAATGACCATACCAGGATTGTTGTCTCAAATCTTCCTTTATCCCAAATTTTAATTAATGATGTCATTATTACATGGTTTCAAAACCAACATTAATCTTAATCTTCCCAGACCAGAGATAGGTATGCCATCCCATTTTGAATTTGTGACCCTCCAACTCTAACAGTCTTTTATTTTTCAATAGGATCCACTCTTTTAACCAAACCAATATGTACCCCCATTATATAATCTTCAATCAGGAACCCGCAGCCCTCCCTCTCTCCTTAGCATCTATCAATGATTTCCATTTAATTCTTGGTTTTTCTCCTGCCGATAAAATTTTCCTTATCTCTCTGTGCCAGTTTTGGGAAGGGGATTTTGAGATGATCACTGATATTGTTTGGAATAAGTATATCATTTTGGGTAATTCCACAATTCTAATAAATGACATCATAACCATCAGTGACAAAATTAACTCATTCCTTTTTGTTATCTTCTTTTGTTCTCCATACATCCCTTTGATGTAATTCTTCTGCAATGTCAAAAAACTTCTCAATTACTTTCCCTGATTCCTTATATTTTTCTTTTTTGATTGCCTATCCACTCAGGGTTCAATCACCCCATGAAAATCTCCCAATATAAAGTAGTTCTCATAGTGCATTTGCAAAATTGATGCCTTCAGTTCTTTCTAAAATGTATATCTTTCACTAACTGATACATAAATTCCTACTACTAACATTACAGCGCTATTGTATTTAATCTCAACCCCTACATATCTGCCTTTTTCAGCTGAGAAAATTAACTTTGGTTCAGTATTGTCTTTACATATAATATCACTCCATTATTCTTGCTTTGTCCCCCTGAAACAAATTCCTCTCCAAGTTCTTTCTGTAGTAACCATTTAGAACTTTTTTTTAACATGGGTTTCTCATAGACAGATTATACTCATATTTAATTTCTTCAGGTAATGAACTATTAATTTACATTTCTTTTGTGTATTTAAGTCTTTCGTGTTGCATGTAAAACATTTACATTCCATTACTTAGAACTTTAAATATTTTATTAATTTTATTGTCTTATTAACTAATTAACTATTAACTAATCTGTCCTTTATTATCTTAGTCCTCCTTTACAAATATACTCTTCTTCTCACCATTCTCCCTCTCTCTTCCCTCCCTTTTCTGTTAGCTTCTTCCTCCTTCAAAACATCTCTTGCTTCTTGTTTCTTAGATCTTAATATCTGTCTGAAATATCCAAATGCAACAAACTCATTTTCTCTCTTTCTTTAAACTTTTCCTCACAGTTCTTCTTTTCAGTCCTTCTCTCACTGATCTCTGAGCTGGCTTCCTCTTGAGGTCAGAATGTTCATTGACATTGTCCTCCTCCTCTTGAGTTCCTCAAGATCTCTCCAGTGTTTTTTAATCCCCTCACAAAATCTTTTGTTTTGTCAGTTGAATTAATTCTAAATCTCTCTCTTGAATGAAAAACTAACACCTTCTAATTTGTCACCGCTGAAGAGAATCTTTTCTCTTTTTAATATTTTACTCAAAGGGCATAGTCCTTTCTTTTTTTAATAATCAAGCCAGAATCTCTTTCAGAATTAATACCATTTTTCCCTTCAATTCTAATTGCTTTGTTATAATGACTCTCCAGAATATAATCTCTTGTAGTTATTCTCATACATTGTAATATGACGTCTCTTTGGAGATTTCTGTTTCTGGCAGTTGAAGTATTAACTCTATAAATCCTCTCAATTCATCAACATATTTCTCTTCCTACTATAAATTTCTTGCCAGCTCTTTTATTGTTCTCTTCTAATATATTTGCTTTGCTGTTCTGCCACTCCTCTAATTCTCAACCAGTTCTCCTTATCTCTCTGCTCAGCCAAAGCCATCTGGTCTAGTTGTCTTTGCATCTCAGCATTCAGTTCTTGAGTTTCTCTCTTTAGTGTTTTGAATCCCTCCTTATTTTCATTCACTTCTTTCTTCACCTGTAAGAGTATACCTTGAATAGTAACTGGTTCCCATTCTCTTTTTCTGAAGTATCTTATCTCTTCCATAAATCTTTTCATATACTGCAGGATTCCTTCTTCCATTGAACCTCTTCTGGCTTGTGCTTGTTGCATCTCCTGGTTTTTCAATCATATTTTCACTGCAGCCATTATTTTTACCACCTCCACTAACCTTCTTTGACCTTCTCTTCTCTTTTTCAATTTTCTGCCCCCAGCTATTTTCCACACTCTTCTTACTCTACTTCTTTCCTTCCCTTCCTCCTTTTCTCTTCCTCTCTCTTCTTTCTTCCCTCTCCTCTCTCCTCCTCCTTCTGTTCCTTCTTTCCACTGCTTTCTTCTCTTCTTTTCTTCTTCCTTCTTCTATAATTTCACACTCTCCCTTACCATTAAAAAAAAGTGGGGTAGAGATCTCAAAACTCAGAGATCTCAAATTCAAAAAAACAAAAAGAAAAAAGAAAAAGAAAAAAACTGGAAAGGGAAGAGGAAGGGAGTAAAAACATATGCAAGGGGGGTGTCTACAACACTTGCCAGATGGTGCTTTGCTTATTACTATTAAGACATTTCCCAGTATTTAACTGTGTGTTTTCAAAGACAAGCAGCCTTTCAGTCACAACTCCTTTCTTATTTCAGCATCTAAAGTTATGGCAATACTTCTACCAGAATTCCCAATTAAAAACGGAAAGATAGTGATACTCTGCAATATGAAATGTTGCCCATCCAATGTATCCAATGCAACACTTCAGGAAAGTCTAAGTTCCAGGAGAAAGTGAAGAAACATCTTGATTTTAATGTTATTCAAAACTTATCACTTTAAATTAAAAAGTTTTGCAGCACTTGCTTTTGCATAAGGAAAGAGATCACTTCCCACAGTCCACCTCAGTAAGGCAGCTCACCATTCTCTCTGTCATCATTTGATAAACATGACAGCACAAAATAAGGAAGGGTTCTGAGGCCCAGGTACCTTCTGTATGCTTTAGGTTTTCATAGCTTTATCTTGCTGCCACCATTTGGTCCAGAGATTGCAGAGATTGCTAAGAGGTCTCAGGAGTGACTTGCTGGCTCACAATCCAACCCAAAAGTCAAACCTGAAGCTTTTGAAGACTGAAAATGTTGCCCCTATGCCTTCCAACTCCTTGGCACACCCTGCCCCCCATCCCAAGATCAGCCTGTTAGGTGTGATGAATGCAAAGGGGAGCCTATGCAGCTATACATACATAATCAGTGTATCACACAGTCAGAAATGCTGCACAATTAGGATTTAGGACTAAATTCAGATTCTGCACTACAGAGGTTGCACTGAATGTGTGGACACCAAAGAGGTGAGCCTAGTGGAGCAATATGCAGCAATCATAGGGGTGGGTCCCCCTGCTCCACCAGCTGCATACATTTGTGAAGGCAATGGTTGGCATCCTCTTAGTGATACATGCAAAGCCTAAGTCCAGTTTACTCTTGTGTGTGTCTTTTTTTGATTGTGCAAACATCTGTACTCTCTTCTTGCCTCTGCAACAACAGAAGTCCAACTCTAGGGCTCAGGATTTGGCTGCTACAATCTCCACTCCACAACCATTCACTGGTTGGAGGAGATTGTGGGGAGAAGATCATGTCTGGGTATGTCTCCACAGCAAGAGACAGAAAGATGACATCATCCACAGAGACCATTGATTCAGATGCTTATCACCCTTCCACTTCTCTCCACCAGTTACTGAATGGCTGTAGAATGAGGGTTGTAGCAGCTAAATGGTAGATCCTGGATTGGTGAAGGGAAGATATAGTATAGTTTTGCCAACAGAACCTTTATGCTATGCTTTATGATATATGATCTGGCCAATATCTGCAGGACATTATAATCTGCTGCTCTTTGTGAGATGAAGCAAATAGAGGTCAGGGCATGCCACTCAAATGAGTCATGTTCACATAATGGTACTGTTCAATAAATCAGCTACCAGTGGTCACTGATCAGAGTGAACAATGCAATTTTCTATCCTATGTCTCCCGTAACCTACATGGGGAAAGGCATGCTAATAACTAGAGAAGACCTAGGTGCCTTTATTAATCCATCTTTCCTATTATTGCTTCTAGCCACTATGTCCTGTCTCTCCTTTACTGGGGTAGCTTGTTTCTCTGCCCACCTCACTGTTTTGTAAAAATGAATTATTTATTAATTTTACACAGTGTAATTAACAATCAAAGTAATATATATTTAAAAAAGAAGAAATAAAAAAGACTCCCCCCCAAAAAAAATTAAAACTAAAAGACAGCACTAAAACACTGCACACTAACTTACTGAAACACCAAAGGTATCTCATCCTTAAGTCAAACAATAGTGAAAGGAAAAAATTAAAAAGAGAAAATATATTATTCTACCATTACAGATCCATTATCCTACTGGCATTACTAGTGACCATAGCCACAGATTATTGCATTGCCAGATTTTTTACTGCTCAGAGTCCAGAAATGGTTTCCAATTTTTCCAAAAATCTTCAATTGGTTTATCCTTTAAAACCCACATTAGCTTGGCAATTTGAGCTAAATCAGCAACCTCAGCAATCCATTCCTCTATCGTCAGTGTTTTGGTCCATTTCCACATTTGAGCAAACAATTTCTTGATGTTGTTGTCACATATCAAAGAAATAATCCAAATTTATTATCCAATTCCTTATTCATAATACCCAGCAAAAACATTTCTTGTGAGATTACAAAATCCATCTTTAAATTTTTTCAAATAAACATGTAAATGTTAGATCAATAACTTCTTACCTTCTCAGAAGTCTACTGCATATGGAAAGATGAGCGTGTCCTTATCTTGACAACATCATCATTGATTTGAAACATTCTTAGACATTTTGACAGCTTTTTTGGGGTTGGATACCATCTATATATCCTCTTATCAATGGCCCTTTCCACACGCGGGGCGGGTAAACAGGGGGGGCGCACGCAGGGACAGATCTCACCTCAAAATGGGTTGCTCCATCCCCACGGGGAGTGCGCGTTCGCCACTCTGAACAGCGGCAAATTTCGGCGGCGTTCAGCAGCACCCAAAATGGCGGCCGCCGGCTTCCAGCGGCGCTCCAGCAATCAGGGCAGCGCGCCAGCTGGAAACCCACCCCCGGGCAGCTCTGCAGAGACACGCTAACGCGTCCCTGCAGTTCTAAACGGGGCACGGCGAGGGGGTAGCACGCGCAAGTCACATAAAAACCACTTGAGAAGTGGTTTTTATAAGATTCACAGCGCCACCCCCGCTGCCGCGCAAGGGCGGTTTGAGGTTTAGAACCTCCCATTTGCGAACCGCCCTCGCACGCCTCACGGTGTAGAAGACCTCCTGGGGAGGTCGCCCTAGCGTGGGCAATATGCCCGTGTGGAAAGGGCCTATGTTTCCTTTTAAGTTCCAACACAGAGTAGATTTTATATCTTGAGACTGCTTTTCCCCCATACATCCATTTGAACATTGTGTCCAAAATATTGGGCCCACTTTATCCATACTTTTTTTACAGGTTCATCTTCTGTGTCTAGTTTCAAAGGGTATTTGTACACTTTTTAAATTACACAGTCATAATCTTTACACAACTCTTAATAAAACTCATTTTCTCCAACCTCTGATTAAATTGATCTGTCAGTTGCATATAAACAAACCAACTAAGATCTTTGCTTTTCTAAGGAAATATCTCACTTGATTTAAACTCTCAACTGTCTTGTTCAAAATACAAAACGTCATCAATTACACATGTAGCAGAGTGAAGGGTTAGTTAGCACCATCTAGCTGCAGGTAGGCTTGGCATGTTTTAGATTTGTTAATGACTCCCACTAAAAACACCGCCCACCTCACTGTTGACCTGGATTCACACTCACAGTTTATCCACCCTTTCTGCTTCCCTTCCCACTTGATCTCATCCCACACCCCAAGCCACCAACACCCTCTTTCCTTTTTACACAACTCTGGTGTGGCTGCAGCAGAAGCAGCACCTGCTGTATTTCCAGTCCTTCTAGCACTGGGACCAAGGGCTCGCCCTACAGGGCACATTGAGCCACACCTAGTTCAAACTACATGCAGCCATCAAGCAGGGAGTTACAGGGAATGCTCTGCAGTGTGGCTGACCACAGCATAATTGTCCTCACACCAGCAAAATAACTTGTGCCCTTGGCTCTAAGAACACTGTATGCAGCCTGAAATGCTATGAACAACAGAGCTATAATTAAATTACACATGCAGCAGAATGAAGGGGTAGTTAGCACCACCTGACTGCAGGTGGACAAGACATATTTCAGACTTATTAATGCCTCCCACTAAAAATACTTCATGTAGACATCAGGGAGACCGCATACATTTAACTTTTCTTCCAGATTAACTAATTTATAGAAAGTCCATTCCCCACATATATTACCATGTTGTCACCGAAGAGAATTGAAAAATCCGGTTTATATTATATATTTATATGTTGTCCTTTGTCCAAAAGCAATATATAAATCAGGATGGAGTGGGGACCATTCTCCAGTTGTTTTGAATTACAGTTCCCATTGGCCATAATGACTGGTGAATTTGGAAACTGAAGTTCAAAACATCTGGAAGACCCAAAGTTTCCCACCTCTGATTCAAATATTCACAGCTCTGCTTCCATTGATATAAACAATTATAAAATCAAATGTCAACAGGCACCACATGACAATAATGTGGCAGGTTCTAGATTAACATTAAAACTGAAGAAGCCTTGAGCATGGGTTAGGCAAGTCTAGAGGTGTTGGGGGTGGGATTTATGGACTGTACTGAAGGAAAGAATTGGCAAATACCTTTGAGTATTCTTTGCCTAAGAAAACTCTATGAAACTCATGAGGTCAACATCAGTCAACAAGCGACTTAAAGGCATGCATGTGCACAAATATACATGCAACCTCTTCCAACACCATCCCTATATTAGATGTGTCTCACTTCCAGTTTTGTAAAATCATCTTCTGAAGTTTTTTCTTGTGGGAGGGAACAAGCTGGCTGCCCCTTTTTTTGTACAGAATCTCTGGTCCTTGTGGCTTCTAGGGGAGAGCACTGGCATTAGGAAACAAAATGATAGAAGGGTTTGGGGGATTCAGTCGAGTCCTTGGAACCACAAAAAGCACAAAAGCATGTGAACCACAACAGGTGGATGTCCCTGCTTTCCTTAGAAAATCAAAAGGATCAGCTGAAATTCTGTTGGAGCGCTGTCTCTTTGTAAGTGGACTTGCATCTGCAGGAATTCGAATTACACAGCTGCGTAATGTCCGTGTCTAGTAGAAGATTACTGTTATGTTATTCCATAGCAGAGCCAGTGACTGATAGTGGCTGATAAGCATTGGTGCCCAATGGGACTGATATACAATGGGGCTGATGTTGCATTGCATCACACCAACCCCATTGAGCATCAGGCACCAATGTGCATCAGGTACTCTTGCTAGTGGCCTGATATGCGCCTTTGAAATTCAGTTACCAGGTTACTGAAGGCAATGGCACATTCTGAAAAAAATCTTACTTGGAAAACTGCATGATAACTTTGTCTTAGTGTAGCCATTAAGTCAGAAATCATCTGAAGGCATAGAACAACAAAAGTAATGGGAAAACAAAGCAAAAACCTCTGTTGGTGCTGTGCTGGTAAGTAGTCCTTTTAGGTGAATTCAGGTGAATTTGCTTTCTCTGTTACCTGCTTGTATTCAGTTATCCTCATTTCAAGGTAACTTCTTGTTCAATACTCAAAGATTCTTTATACATCCTCACAGAAACCTTGTAAAGTTAGACCAGGTTTTAGGATGATGATGGTATACTCAACAATTGGAATGTAAAGAATATTCACCATTATTTGTTTTGTGGCACAACAATGTGTTTCCAGGTGTTTAGGAAGCCCTTGCTAAGAAAAATGTGCTGCAGCAATATCTTTGTGCTTTCTGATTTCTCACAGGGAATTATTTGAACATTTCTCAGCAAAAAAAATTATAGGAAACAATGCACTTTACATAGATTTCTGTGCAGCATAACTTCCTGTGAGATTTTACAAAGTGTGAATATTTTTCAAGGACTGAACAGAAATCTTCCTTTTCTACCATAGTAGGGATAAAACTGAGAGGGCAAAGAATGCAAAGATTTGCATACTTACTCAAGAACAGATTGTTAGATTCATAACTGAATGAGATTTCAAATTTGGTTCTCCTACATCCCATCTGAGCACTTCATTTTTCTAGACAGCAACTTGTTTTACTTGAAGGGTTCACTTAAGAAGGACAGGGGGTGATGGCCAGTACCTCAAAGTGAAATGGTGCCATATCACATGTCCAAGGTTGCTGCTCCATCTATTTTCTTCATGCCTCTAGGTTATAGCTGGACAAGGATGGACAGAAAGGGGATTTGGCTTATAAACCACCACCTGCTCTGTCTGGTATAATCTATGCACATATTCTTCTGTCTTTGGGATCAGTTAAAATAATAGTAATGGCACGCATACCATAAATAAATTTTAAAATATTAGTTTTTCATCCAGCCATTCTTAAATATCCCCCATGAAAACTGAAGTTCTGGGATCTATGGCTGAGATATAGTTAAGAATTGTTGTTGCTGTGTGCCTTCAATTTGTTTCTGACATTTGGCAACCCTAAGGCAAGCCTATCCGAGGGTTGGGGGGAGAGGAGGTGGTTTATTGGCAAGGTTTGTCCAGAAAAGGCTTTTGCCTTTGCCTTCCTTTGAGACTGAGAGAAGAGATTTGACCAAGGTCATCCAGTGATTTTCCATGCCCGAATGAGGATTTGAACCGTGATCTTCAGAGTGACAGTCCAACACCTACACCACACTGGCTCTCTTAAGTTAAGAAAACTTAATTACATATTGTCTCCTGACTCAGTCCCCCAAAGCTGCTTTAACAGCCAGAAGCTGCATCGAACAACAGAGGTCTGTTCTAGCTTACACATTCATAACTCTTCAGCAGGATGTCAGCTTACATAAGTATTGGAAACTGTGAAATACTCTCTTTCATTCTACACAATTTATTCAGCAGAGCATTGAAATAGAAAAATTTTGCAGATGCCTATATGGATTTTCAATCTGGGAGAAAGTCCCACACATTTCTCAGCCCCTTGGGCATTAGGAATTTGTTATTTTGTGGTTTTTGCTTTAAAGCTGTAATTATCAGAAAACAGAATCCTTTCCCTGAGAACACCTTTGCTGTGGAATCATGATTTGCATTCAGCCCTGATTATTGATGTGGTGGAGAAAGTAGACCATATGATTCTGAAAGCTGAGACACAAACATTTTACGTAAATGAAGCACCGCCACTTCATTACAGAGAATCCTGTTTTTTCATTCCTGACGCTGACAGAACAAGATCTTCCTTATGGTTTAATTTTTTTCTTCTTACACAGAAAGACCTTCCTTGCCACTTCCTTTTCTCTTAAAGATGTTCTTCTCCTTTTGCCACACCCAATGTGATTCTAGGTGCTACATAACACAGCTATCTAATTCCTACCCTCCTTGCTTGACTGTTTAAGGGAAACCCACACCCTTATTTGTTTACTTTGCATGTACAGGAAGAGAAGCTGACTGGCTAAATCTTCTGTTCTGACCCACATTTCCCCAGGGCCATGTCCAGAGACTGATGGTTGGGAAAGAGATGAATGGGGCATTATGATATTCCAGATCACTTCCTCTCTTTGGCTTCATTTTGGCAGAGCACAGAGAACTTTGAACACAGAAAGCCTGATTTCCACCCCTGCCATTTCCCAGTCAAAAGAATCACATTGTGCAAGAAATTCCTGCTTTGAGATGCAAAGAGAGCCAACGCCAGTCAAGAGCAGACAATATTCAGCTAGCTAATGTTGGACAAATAGCTCTATAAGGCATCATCCTGTGTTCCTATTAGAAACCACAAGAAAACATTGGACCACAAATAATCTGCCTTGCAATTCAAATTTCTATTCATGTCAGTACAATTTACTGATGTGAAAGAACTGTGGCAGCTCCAGCTGAACAATTTCTATATCTATATTTTCAAAGGACTTATATTATCACATTATATTATCACAAGCAAGTGCTGCACCTTCAACCTAGTGAGTTTGGTCTGTCTCAACAAAGATATTAGAAGCAGGATGTTAAGTGCTTATCTACACATCAGGGAGAAGAGTCCCAGATGAATTTGCACAATCTTTCTAAAAACTTTGTTTGCAGTGGAGGCACTCCTCACCATCCTGTTGTAGGCCAAAGGCTCAATGTCATAATTCTTTCAGAAAATTGAGAATTCTCTGGTTCACATGCAAACACCCTTGGGCATTTCTTTGGTACACAGACATATTTTGGGAGGACCACAACACACTGTTAAACTGGACAATAGCCTTCAGAAGAAGACACAGCAAGAATCTTATGCATAGTTACTGTCTTGAAGGTCTTTAAATAAAGTCATAAAAAAATTCAAAGATTCAATTTTGACTAATATTTCAAGTTTTTCTACTTATTATTTATTATTATTTATTATTACTTTGTAGTTGTTATGTGCCTTCAAGTCAATTTTAACCTATGGCAACCCTGTCAAAAAGTTTTCTTTAGCAAGAGTTAGTCAGAGGAGGTTTGCTACTGCTTTCTAAGACTGAGAGAAAGTGTGACTTACCCAAGGTTACGCAGTGGGTTTCCATGGCTGAATAGGCAAAGAACCCTGGTATCCAAGAGTCCGCCTCAAATCAGTGTACCACATTGGCTCTCCTGCTCCTGCTCTTACATACTGAGAAGTTATCATGGTGTTTTCAGCTGCAAATAGGCTAATCAGTCTACTTCACTGTCACTTTTGTATGTCTCCATTCCTAATTCCTGTTAAGTTCTTTCTGCCTCATTACTGCATTAATCTAAATTTCTAAATTTCAAAATACCACATAAGTATGTTTCAGTGTATTTTTTTTCTGAAAACACTCATATGTCAATGCATTGAAAAGTGTCAAAGAGGAAAGGTGCATTGCAAAATCAACTGAAAAAATCTCAAGGAGGTATGGATCAGTTCACTTGATGTCACAAATACTGAAACCCTCAAGCAGTCCTTACATTATGATAAACCACAGCCATCTGCATCATTCTGCCAAGTGAAAAGTAATATCTCACAGTTTCCCTACTTAAGTTTGCTACCCTAACTATGCTTATTGTGAGAAGCTAGGATAGCAATAAAAAATAACCAACACCAGAACCTGAGCACATTGCTCTTAGACACTAATGCAGTAACCTGTATGTCTGTTGTTTCTGTTGATATTATTTGCAAAATCTCTTCAAAATATATTATGGATAGGGTTAACCAGCATCAATGTGCTATATTTATACATGTGACAGGTGGCTGGTTGGGGGCAGAGAAACATTAAAACATATGATAATGTGGAATGGTACATTCCTGGGTCCTTGTCACACTGTACAGTTACAGCACTATGATTCCACTTTAACTACCATGATTGTATCCTGAGGAATTCTGGGATTTGTAGTTCAGTGATGTACTACAGCTCTCTGGCTGAGAATTCTAAACACCCTTCCCTAAAATGCAAACCCAGGATTCCTTAGGATATTAGTGGCTATTCAAGTGGAAATCATAATGCTATTGATAACCAACCATGGAATAATCAGACACAGAAGATTGGGTTAAATAGGGGCCACTTTATCTAACCAAACCTATTTAAGTTGTGTTGGCCTGGAAATGAACCAAGAGGAGGGAGCAACCAGATGAGGCCACCCCTTGACAACCTCCTTGGGCAAAACATTTCAACCCTGAGGTCAATTCAAATACTTGGGTTGCTCCCTGGATGGCTGTAATGGGAAAATAACCTAGCGAATGCCCACCCAAGCCCCAGAACTCTATAAGAAAGAGTCTGGATCCCAGGTTATCCTCAAGAGTGGCTTCCTTCCCCCACCCCCCACCCCAGGCTCCAGAATCCTAGAAGGAGAGATTTCAGAACTGAGCTCTACACCAAAGGGTGCCAAAGGTGATCACTGCCCCCCCACCTGCTACGGACAAGAGATAAGTATCTGATTAATCCTTTTTTCAACACAGCCCTCAACCCCTGTTGTAACTCCCCTTGGAACAACATATTCCCCTCTTCCAACAAATGACCACCATTCACTTTGTAGAGCTCTGGCTGTCAGAAAACTATGGTGGGATGCAGGAGAAACTGGCCCAGCCCTATGCCCGTGGCATTATGAAGTTCCCTATTGACATTTCTCTGAGCAAGGTCCAAGCTTCTGGGATTACCTTCCCCAAACCACAGCTGGTGGGGCAAAATGGCAGAAAAAACAAGGGAAGCTCCAGGCCAATGATTTTCTATAAGTGGAAAATACTTAATTGCTTGTAAAACCAGGGCCTTGCCCCTCAGCAAGCTGAAGTCATTCCCATGATGTCAGGAGGATGCCCAGTGTGCTCCACAAACAAAGGAAGCAACCAGTTGCTTCACTAGAGGCCTCCTTTTGCAAGCCACTCCACAGTAGTAATGTGAACCCCAACCCAACAACTTTGTGCCTGGAACACTGCCCAGAACACCATAATGTGGCTCTATATCAGGACCTGTCGTCTTGCCACACACCACCTGGAAGCTAACAAAGGAAACAGAAACAATGTTAGATCAGCAAACAACCTCAAAACTTAAGAGGACGCACGTACCTCTTTGCAGTGGAAGATTTCCATCATTTGATGTGCTGGATGGCTCACAGGCTAAGGAAGCAACAGACGTAGCACAAATCCTAAAAGAATGGGTGACAAATTTAATCCCATCCAGGCCCAAATACTGCAAGGTCTCTGTAGTAATCGTCCAAAACTGATACCTGATGAGGAGCAAAAAGTCAAAAGAGGCATGTGAGGGAGAACTCAGACCTTAAATAGCCTCTGATTCCACTCCTATCACATGCAGCATTCTGGTATCTTGTGCCAGATGCAAAGAACTTTGGTTTCTCCCATGGAGGGTATCAAAGTACTACCTTCTACTGCAGTGCCATTCACTTTATGAGCCCAGGTAGATATAATTGTGTAGTGTGAAAGGGCCCCTGAAATGTAACATGTAGTTGTTGTGAATGTGCAGACCAGCTCTTAAAGATACTTTCTTATATTTGGGCATTTTTTAATATGTGAATCTTAAAATACATGAAGTGTAACACTGACCCTTTCTGCAATTAGTTTGTAATATGCAGATCTAAAATCTACAATGGGTTGGCCGGACTGCCCTAGCACATAGAAAACCCTCCTTTCTATTCTCGGCCTACTTTATTCATGTTCAGACATTCACATCAAAATTGTGCAAAAGTTGCTTCAAGGCAACTGAAGTATCATCAGGTATGAAAGTGGGCCTAAGCTGCAATTTAAGAATAAATCTAACTGAAGTTGACAGAAAGAATTAAGAACGGTAACTTACGTCTTCCATTAATTTCAAGAGGACTTAAATGTGGTTCTATTTGTTCCACATTTACAGATGCAAATCCCCTGGGACATACTAGGTAAGTGGGCAGAGGACTACTGCTTTAGTCTTCTAATGGAAGCATCACCACAATCCATAAAGTTTAATAAAGTCAAGTATGTGCCTTCAAGTTGCTGTTCACTTATGGTAATGCCATGAATTTCATAGTGGTCACTATTCTGCTTCAGCTACTTAGTTAAATATACTTAAGTGATACTTAGATACACTCTGTTGTTGTTGTTGTTACATGCCTTCAAGTCATTTCCAGCTTATGATGACCCTAAGGCAAACCTATCACAGGGTTTTCTGGGGCTGGGAGTGTGTGATGTGCCCAAGGTGACCCACCGGGTTTCCATGGCGGAGCGAAGAAGTGAACCCTGGCACTACACAATGCTGGCAACTGGAGCATGGATAAATGATGTTTCCATCTGGTTGGGACAGAGGTCAGACCACGATTGATTGCTTAGCTAAGTATACTTAACTCAGTAGCTGATGTAGAAAACAGGCCAAGTTTTTCTTAGACAAGGTGTACTCAGACATGGTTAGCCATTGTATTCTTCTAAAACAGAGCCTACAGCCCCTTGTATTCCCTGATGTTCTCCCTTCCAAGTACTAATCAGCAAAGAGTGCCACATTTGAAAGCCTCCACATTTTCCCTTTTCAAAACCTTTTTGATGACTGGGCTATCAAACATCCATCCATCTTCTCTTAATGGAGAATATCACATGAGCCAGTTTCTATTGTATTAAAAGTTTGAAGAAAAACAAACCACACCAAACTCTCTAAAAGAGAGAAAAGCAGGTGTTGTGTCATCCACACCCAACTGTACACTCCCTTAGCATTAATAAACCCACAGAATTTGAGAAGCAAACAAATAGATATCGTGTGTAAGTACTAAATCCTTCGCCCTTTGACCACACAGCCAATATGGTGTCTGTCATCATTTGGAAGATAAGAATCCTGATGCCCATGATGGGAGTGTGTGGAAATAGGGTGAAGGCAACACCTTCCCATATTCTTGTGTTAAGGTATGTATGTGTTTTATCTATCTACTCCAGCTTTCTTGCAGGGATATATATTTTTCTTTATTACATTTATTTGCATCAAGCACCTGTCACTAGAATTACTACACAAAATACAAAAGCACAAAATAGATAAAATAATCAAAAATTTTAAATCTAGTAGATTGAGACTCAGAGCACCATAGCAAGCCCTATGTTAATAGTCAATTATTAAAAAAAATGTGGACTTAGCTGTAATTGGAATGCATTAATTTGCAAGAAGAATTGCACATAAAAACCAGAGGAGAGATTAGAAGAGTGGAAGAATAATATCTTTCCATGTATCTCATGAACTGAACAAAATAGCAGTAACTGAGCTAATGTTTTGCTGTTTTCTTTCCCACCTGCACACAAGCAATTTTGTACTGGAAATCTCCTGAAATGATCCTTGATGTGAGTAATACTTCTTTAATCAATATATTATGCAGTTCAACTGGAACACACAAAGTTTCACGCCCCCCTGCTTCCAAAGTTTCTGATTTCTGCTGTTCTCTAAAGCTGTTTAATATGTTTAATGCATCTGTATTTTTTCACATATCTTAGGAGGTCACTTTATATCAGAGCTTTCCAAACTTTTCATCTTGGTGACACACTTTTTAGACATGCATCATTTTGTGACACAGTAATTCAGTTCTTTGTCATGGTTGTAATAACAAAATGTATGGGGACACAACATACCTCATGAAAATCTTTCACATATTTTTAAAAATATATGATTTATAAATAATAACATACATTTCCAAGATTATAGGCGACACACCTACACATTTTAGGTGACACACTAACATGTCACAGCACACCATTTGGAAAGTCCTGCTTTATATCATGGGAACTCAGGAGCTTGGGGGAAAAAAATTAAACTAAGGTTCCCAGAATTCCCCAGTCAACGTCACTGCAACAAGCTCCATAGTCCCCCAGCAACTGTGGCCACTGGTCTTGCTGGGTGGGGAATTCTAAGACTTGAAATCTAAACATTTGGGACCCAGGCTAGACTGAAGACTAAATTGGGCTGGATGCTGATTGAAAACTGAACTTAGCATGAATGCAGATGGTCATTGACCAAACAGCAGTGTAAACACACTTTGTGTAAGTACTATCTAAACTGGATGTCTGTTTGTCCTGCCAGGACTAGGGACCTTAACATATCCTTCTGCACTTCCTCAGGGAGTGACTATCATGGAGGTGAGGCAACCATTCTATGAGCCAACCATGTAGAGGAAGGAATGGGAGAATCACACGTGTCCTGGTAAAATCTGCATCCTGCTTCCAACAGGCCACTGCCTCACTTCATGAATTTTGTCCTGTAGAGCAGTTTTGTAGTTTTAATCTCGAGGTCTCTTTGCTCCCAACCTTAAAGAGATTTTTTTTTTATTTTACCTTTCCCAACCTGTCTTGTGTGAGCTAAAGAGTGTTTTCCAGCTCTATCAACTTTTGTCCCAAGGTGGTGTTCTGCAAAGGAACAACCTTGCCACCTAGTGGAAAGGTAAGTATGTCATTGCAATATCCCATGTGGGAAAGCAGATTTACTATGTACCTTGTGTAGCTGTAGGAAACCAGTCAGTTAAACATATGCCTTAAGTACTGTGCTAAAGGCAGGGGATGAGAAAATGTATGTTGCTGGACTGCAACTCCCATCATTTCTCATATGGCCTATGTTGGTTAATGAGTTGCAGTCCAGTAACATCCAGACAGCCACACAGTACTCTGTCAATGATCATGGCTAGACTACTGTATTGTGATTCCACAGAAAGCATTACTTTTCTAAAAAGAAAGCAAAAATACTTTGGGTGACACATGCTGGCATTATGTTTGTATATGTCCTCTTATGGTAATTGCAGAAGAAGGTGGCTAGTACCTACTTTGTTAAATGGCTTCCTGTATGTGCAACCTTCCTTTCCACTGCTGCTGTGCCTGCCTCTTGCCATTTAGTTGCAGGGGGAGGGCAGAAGTCAGGCAGTTGCTGGTTGTTTCTGCAGACAGATGCAGAGAGAACAGGGCATATTTTCACATCTCCCAGAGGTCCAGAAAGATCTTTGTGTAGGGCCTGCAGGGCCTGTTGGAAGCAAAGAGGTACCAACACTTGTATAAAGTGATAAGTGGGAGGAAATTCAAGAGACCATGCTTGCCTTTTTGTTTCACCTCTCTGTTTCTTTCTTTGATTTAGGTACTCAAGCCTTTGGTTTCCTTCCTCTCCCCTTCTTCCAAAAATTAGTTAGTCCTTTGTCTCCCTTTGTCTTGGAAGGGAGCATCAATAAGGCTCCTGCCTCAAGATGGCTTATGTTCACTCATGAGAACCAGTTTTTAGAGATTCTTCCACTTAATTTTAGGTATCTTCTTTTGACCATCTCTTTTCCTACCAACATGGATTTCCCCAAAGCAATAAATGTGAGTTTTCATTTTTTTAACCTTTCAAAAGCATCCTGAATATTTTCTCCTGTTTTCTACCACAAGCTCATATTATGCTGGCTGCAACTGCCTTCTACTTGATATAGATACCAAATATTCCTACAAGAACCATGTGGTTGCTGCCTGACAACTAAATGGCCATGCAGGGGGGTTCCTAGAGAAGAACAGTAGGTTGCACACATGCAGTGGTGGGGACGAAGTACAATTGGTGAGGTTTATGCTCTGCCAACAGAATGCAGGATCTTGGTCCCAGTTTTTAGTGGCTGTGAAAGCTGGCTTCTGTCCATATACTTTCACAGCCAAGAAAAGCCTGAATAAAGTTGGTTTTGGTCATATGACAGCGTTTTAGGTCACTGCAACTCACTGCCCTTTTCTCATAAAAATTTCATATCTGTTCCCATACTATATGACTGTACCCAGGTTACACAAGATTCAGATTTTCTTGTTTCAGAATTTGTATGCTTTGTAGTGAAAGATCACAACTCCTCCTTAAACATTTATCATTTGTAGTTAAAAATCATTGTTGGATTGGTTGGTTATACATTCTTTTTTTGCTTTTTAACACTGGGCTGGAACTGGCCCAGGAATAAATAGCTTTCCCATCCAGAAAATAAAATAAAACCTTGCATTATAATGTTGACAAATTATATGCTTCAGTCATCAACATTTCATGTTATGTGAGCAATTAAGTAAAAATGCAGATCATGCTGTTAGTCTCATTAAAGTTGCAGGGTTGCAAACAGGTTCACATATGAAAAGTTTGTGCTGCTAGTTATTGTACTACATGTGTGTGTGTGTGCGTGCGTGCGTGCATGTGTATTTTCTATGCATTTACTCCTGGAATAAGTCATATATGGGGAGAAGAAGATCCTGTTTTTGTAACTGCTCCAGGGCCTCAACTATCTTATTCTGTTCTTATACAACATCAAGAACAAGGGACAAACTACACACAATAGTAGCTATGTTTCTGCTTTTTTCTATAACTAATTAAATATAGGGTATGGAATCTTATCAAGATTTCAGTGTGCAGAGACGAGATTTCCCAAAACATACCATCCTTAGGTATAGAAACATTAGAGTTTTGTAATAAATCTATCTATCTATCTATCTATCTATCTATCTATCTATCTATCTATCTATCTATCTATCTATCCATCCATCCATCCATCCATCCATCCATCCATCCATCCTTCCTTCCTTCCTTCCTTCCACAACTGGGAGGGGTTCACAGCAAAATTAAGAAAACAAATAAAAATGAAACCACAGCTACAATAAATTATGCCATTAAAACACGATTACACAAATTATCATATTATAGCACAATCATGCTCAGAGCAATTCTAGAAGCACTTTAAAAAAAATACACCATTTTGCTTAACAAACGAAAGGGCCCCTTGAGCGTCGCGTAAATGTCAGGAGTGGTCAGCATGACACACTCCCGTTTCAAGGCCCGCAAGCACAGCAAATATGCATTTCCTTATTTTCAGCTTTTACCTGTTTGCGCAAGGCTCATGGGCCTGGGCCGCACTCACCTGCAGTGCGGAGCCTCTGGAACCGGGCCTGTCGCGCATCCTCTCCTCAGTGCAGCCTCCAACTCCCAGGCTGCACTGCAGAAGGAAAGGGCGGAGCACGGGAGGGGCTCGCACGCGAGCAGGAAGGAGCTGCGGAGCCTGAGCAGCAGGGAAGCAGGAGGCTTGCGAGAACCTACCTGCCCAGGCTTTTCACGCAAGGCCCACACTCCAGCAGCGTGAGAAGGTAAGCTGCGGAAAGGGCCGGAGTGTCCATAATGGGGTGGGGTGGGGTGATATACCAGTCTCTTTCCACTCATAATGCAATCTTTATAAGAACTCTTCACCTCCTTACTATCAATTTCTTCATAGACAGGACAGAAATAATTTGTGTTTCAAAAGATTCCCCTCAATGGGAAAGCAAAACAGACAGTCCCTTGATTGTTCTATGAGTTCAAGCTGACTACTTAATTGAGTTTATTAAATCACTGTTTATTTGTTCTGTTTCTGGACAGTTTATTTGGGGGGATACACTGCCTTTTTTCACTTGTACATTTACATTTTGTAGGAGATGCTCTCTTTTCCACTGCTGTATGACAGACTAGGGAGAATCTGGACAAGATGATTTTTTAATATTTAAAAATGCTGCTTGATTAATTGAGGGGCCCTTTATAATCAAGGCTTTCCATTGATTAATTTTCTAAAATATCACCCTGAGATCTCTGTGAAGGGAGAAGATGAGATTACAAGGAACAGAAACAAAATGGAAAGTGCTTATGTAATTGCTGAAGCACTTATCAACCTATAATATCTAATATTCACCATCTCCATTGTAAGATGGGTTTCATAAGCCTTTTGATTATCTAAATATCTTGCTAAATATCAATTGTTCCTAGATCACAACCTGGAACATTTCCAAACTTACTCCAAATGTGGCTTCAGTTGGCAGGTTGCTGAAACAACTCCACCCAGGCAGCATAGGGACTTGTTTCCGCCTGAAACAATCAGATCTTCAGAAACAGGTGAGTTGATAAATCCTACAAAGCAGGTATAGATTTTCTCAGAGACATGCTTGTAGGGGCCTCATTGTAGGTTTCAGCTACCTGCATCTCCCAAGTTCAATTAGGAGTGATCAAGATGTTCACTTTCTTTAAATCAGTGGTTCTCAACCTGTGGGTCCCCAGATGTTTGTGGACTTCAGCTCCCAGAAGCCCCAGCCACTATGGCCAATGCTCAGGGCTTCTGGGAGCTGAAGTCCAAAAACATCTGGGGACCCACAGGTTGAGAACCACTGCATTAGAGCAACTTGGGTCTTGATGTTGCAAGACTACAGCTCCCATTAACCCCTGGCCACCAGTCATGCTGACTGAGGATAGTGAGAGATATAGTCAAAAATATTCTGGGAGGCCAAAATTGGGAACCACAGCATTAGACAATCTGCAAATTGCCACACATGCAAGTCTATTCATCCACCAAGTTTTCATATGTATCTAGCTACAGCTATAAATTATTGCTCATTAAGCATTTGAACAATATAACAGAATTCATTTGGACAATATAATGGAATTCTTATTTCTTAAGACAGTAGTTCTCAACCTTTGGTCCCCAGATGTTTTAGACTTCAACTCCCAGAAACCTCCACCCGCATGACTAATAGTCAAGGAGTCAGGAAACTGAATTTCAAAACATCTGGAAAACCAATGTCTGACAACCATTGCCTTAGGTCAGGAAATCAAAATCTTTCTTCAGTGTTGTATATCTCATTGTCAAGTGGCAATTTTGCTTACACTGTAGCCAGACATTTCATGCAATTTAACTGGTCTTTCAATAGGTTCTCATAAGACTTTGAGCAAGCTTTCTTGTAGATCTGAATATGAGCTCATGCCAGCATGTTAAAGGACATCTTTTAGGAAGGGAGAGAGGATTTGCACTTCCTGAAATTGATTTGAATCTGTTCTGGAGTTATTGGTATGCCCTACAGCCTATGTTTACTTTAATTATTTATTGTTTATGATATAATATTTTAGTGTTTTAAACTATTGCATGATAGATGCTCTGGAAACAGAAATATTCAACAACAGGATACAATTGTTTAAATAGAAAAATGTTGGTATTATGGGACATACATTGTAATTCTACCACATGGTCTTAAAATAGCCTACTTTGAAGCACACAGCTGTACCTTGCTGAGAATCCTGTCCGTTGTACTGATTGTCTCTTTGGCCATCCTGCCAGTCATATCAGCAATTTGCAAGTCATATCTGAAATGACACTTCTGGAGATTTTGGCATGTTGATTGTGAACTAGACTGTACATCCTCCCTGAAACAGATATCCAAATTTTCTAAAAATGCATCACAAGCTAAACATGCAAGTCATGTACATTCTTTGTGAATCTAGCTGCACTATGTTTTTTCTTAAACTAAATTTCCTCTTTCCCTATTGTATGGTTTTCTTGTAAGACTTCCTTTCAGTAACAAACTTCCGACTTCTTTTTTAAAGCAAAGCCTGGCAGCAGGTTTCTTGCCACTTGGTTAAGCTTTGAACTTGGAAAAAAGATAAGGCAGAGTGGAAACAAATTTTCTTTTCTTCAGAGCTAAAAGAGTGCCTCTTTGGTGAGCCATAATGCCTTTGACTCACAAAACTATCCTAACCTGATCTGATTTTCTCAGGGTTGTTACTCTCACCGCTTTCAGTTGGTCGTCATTTTTTGAATCTGCAAAACTTTTTTATATCATAAGCTGTTTGAATCAGCTACATTCAGTTTATCTCACACCCACATTCTAAATACATCAGTGTAGGAGGCAAAGAACTATACAAACTTACTTTTAAAGTGAAAATTTAAAAAATTAAACTTTTGGCAGTTGCTGAAAACAAAGAGGCAGTGCTGTGTTGAGCTCCCCCACACTTTTCATCCATTGTCCTAAATATTTTTGTTTCTCAGGCTCTTTGTCACCATCTGCCACCTTTGGGTCCCCCAGACTTGGTGGTAGCAGCAGCAGGCAGCCATTTTGATTTACCACAATGCCCCAAACAAACTGTTCTTTCTGGACACTGTGGGTAATTTTTAATGACTGCCCCTCAGTGTCAGTCAGCCATTTTGATTTACCACAGTGCTCCAAACAAACTATTTTTTCTGGACACTGTGGCTAATTTCAGTGGCTGCCCATCATAGCCATGCAAGTCCAGAGCCACAGACTCATTGCCGTTGGATCAAGCCTACCTGTCACAAAACATTCTATCAACATTCCTCTCAGACATAACTGCTTCTCCATTCCCACTCCATATCTTTGGTTGCCACTGCCAGAAACAAATGGAAAATAACAACAAGGCGCAATGGGTAGAAAGAATATGTTTTGCTTGCCTAAGACAAACATTCAGCTCCTAAAATTACCAGTGTAAGAATATCAGGTAATCTGTGTCTGAACCCCTGGAGATCTAATATCAGAGCAGCGTTTGCTGAGATGGATCAGTAATGTGACTCTGTTTCATCCATTTATAAGACATCAGGAGGGATGTTAAAAACACAGGTCTGTGGCCAGATGCATACCATCATGCATACTGAATGGTGAAAACCTTCTCCTATTTACTGCTTGTATTATCCTGTATGACACACCAATCAGAATATCAGTGGAATGTGTGTTTTTTTTAAAAGTAAACTTCTGGCATTTCCTGCCCTGGAATAGAAAAATTCCCCTCTATTCAAAACTAGCCTGTATACTACAAATGATTTCTTTTTTTTAAACTGCCTTAACTGGAAAGTGGTGATCTCTTCAATGGACTCAAACACAGTGCACCTGTGAAGAGGCCCAGGCAACTGTCACAGCCAGAAAGCTTCCTGTGTTTCAGAGATAAAAATCCCCTCAGGGATAATATACTAAAACAGAAAGTTCTGTGCTAAAAATGTATGAGGAGCAGTCTCAAGGTGGCAGTAATAGGAGACATTCATCCTATAATAGCTTATGTAAATAAATGTGAGGAAATGGGACAAGTCCTGCTGTGTCTGGAAATGGAGGAGGATTTTGTGGCTGCGAGTTTACTGGACAGGATTCCAAAAACTTTATGGGTGCAGGGTGGGGTGGGGGAATGAGCCAATGCTTTATTTGCTCATTCAGTGACCTGGCGTGAGGTACTATTTAACTAGCTGGCCAAGGAAACTATGAGCAGTAGCTCAAAAGTTTTGGAAAGTAAAAAAAGTAAATGTAGAGACATCCTCATCAGGAGACGATTGCCTGGTAACAGTGACAGATGTATTTCCAGAGTCAATATGCTTGATTTTATGGCTTTGTTACAACTATGAGAGAAATTGCACCTCATCATCCACAGCTTGATATGTGTTCTCTGGGCTCCTGCAACAAGCTGAAGGCAACAGTCGCATTTTAAAAGGGACAGCTGACAGTACCATTACGAGGGTTGCCAAGTAGAAACTGGTGATATTTCCTGTACCTTTAACGGTTATGTAGAAGAGGGCATTTCAGCAGGTGTTGCTTCTTACCTGGTTGTGTGATAAGTAGCACAAAACCAATCTGAAGTTTTTTGTGGCATGATGAAGTGAATTATGGTACTGGGAGCCCTTCCTTCCATCCTTCCTTCCTTCCTTGAAAAAGAGAGGTTCTGCTAAGTTCAGCTAAGAACTTCTCACAGGAAAGACTAATATGTAATTCTGCATCAGTTCTCAGTTACCCTCATTATACTTGTCCATTTTTCAGGCTGGAGTGATGCTATAGTAACTAAACTAACTGGTATGAAGACTGCTTTGACAATGCATCCAAGTATAACCTCTATTATCTTAAATTTCAGACTGCCCACTTATCTAGCCTGGATGCCTGGTGTCACAAATGACTATCTCCAGAATTTCTTCTCTCTGCCTTTTCGTAAAAGCCTGTTAGGTCTCCTCTGGATCCAAGAACTATTTACAGTTGCAGAAAACTATTTGCCCATGAAGTGAGGGTAGGGAAGGACCAAACAACTTCCATTCCAAGAGTAAGACAACCTTGTGGTATTGGGATTTATGCTTCTATGTATTTTTACAGTATGCTAAAATTTTAGGAGGAATGTTTGGCCCTCCTCAGCATGGCATGGCTCGAACTATGTCAACACAATGCCCCCCTTGGCAACAGAATCATGTGCCACATCCAGCTTCACAAACAGAGATGTTGTCAGAGCAAGCAGCGCAAGTTTTCTGCCAGCTAAATCAACTGAATGCAGGCCCAGAGGAATGTGTAGTGTAGAAAAGCTGAATATTTCTTTATAAAAGATGATAACTGATTTACCATCAACATTCTCTTGTAGACTTCATTGCTTCCATAGAAACTGATTTGTTAATCTAAACAGTAGCACAAACATATAAACTGTTCTGGTCATCTTTACATTTCTTTAAAGTTCTGAGCTTTCTTATCATTAGCATTGTGCAAGAAAAATAGCTAAGTATGAGCTAAGGTACATGATCAGAAGAAGAATACACTATAGTCCCTTGGGGCCACACTGTCCCAGAATACTGGCAGATGATGTCCTGGGGCTGGGATGAATATGTAAGAAGCCTATATACTAATTTTCTACATGAAGAGGCCTTTTTATATGTGGAAAATCCTTGTGATCCTACTTTTCTGTTCTAAAATGGTACAATCACAGAAGGGTCATATAGTAAAAGCATTCTGAAAGTACAGATGGGCCCTAAGAAGATATTCATGATTTCCAGATGTGGGGTACAGTTCAACGCCAGGTTTTTAAGAAATCTGATATCGCGTGCACACAGGCACACTTGCTTTTTTCACAACATAAGAGCCAATTGTTCTAGCCTATCAAAGCAATAAACCATCTCAAATTCCAGTGGCAGGAACTTGTAGATGCCTCACGATTATGAAATATTTCTTGGCTATCTTTGGGGTTAGATTGAAATAGCTGGTTTGAGGTACTGGATTCCTGATGCTTCAAATTGTTTAGACAAAAGAACTGTTTCCTGTCAGCCACACACATTGGCTATTTCTTCCAGTATTAAGTTATATAACACAATTGCAGAAGCAATTTCACTTACTGCAACTTCCATCTACCTTCCATTTGTTTTCTGTATCGAATGACCTGTGACAAAAGAAGGTCCTATGTACTCTTCAGCTCTTTCTTTGCTGCCTTTGCTGGCTCCCAAGGCTGATGTTACCCTGTTTACTGGGGGTCCCGGGAGGGACTCCAAAATGTGCTCTACTATAGGTGGGGAAAATTAGCTCAGAGCACTGCTTTAGCGTTACGAGAGGCAGGGTAACTTAGCAGGATCTTGTAACCCAGTGTTTACGGGGTCAGGCCAAGTCAAGAAGCAGACTGGTTTGAAAGTAATGAATGATCTTTATTAAGTACAGGCACATAATGTAAGCAACACAAGCACACAGATAACTAAGGAAAATAAAGGTGTGAGTAAGACAGCGGGATTTTCAGAGAGATAGTTGGTTTGGGTGATATGACACCTGTTCCTGAAGCCTAGAAGAAGATAGAGAGCGATGCTGAGGTTTGGTGTATCTCAGCACGTGGAGCTGAGGGGAAGCTCGCCAAGCAATGTGGCAGCAAGGCAGTTAGAACTCGGGAGCGATCCGAGGAAGGTCTCGGAATCAGGGGTTTCTGTAGGGAGAAGTGTGACTGCAGGCCATGCCTTCCTCGGGGACAACAAAATGAGTTTTGGGTGCGAGACAATGTCTCCGAAAGGTCACATTTTAGCATGATTAAGTCCGAATTGACAAAGAGGTAGACTGTATGCAAATGTTCAGTGCTTGGCCTTTAAGCTTCTAGCTTGCCAAGTTACCTGCTCGGGGCAGGGAGTCCTTTGTAAACAGTGTGCATACATAATGAGGGTGTTTGCAGAGAGGTCTCCTAAAGCGGTGATCTGGCTATTTCTGGCCTGCCTGCATTGTCTTGGGATATTGCAGCGTTTGATGGCTGAGCCTAGTTTCGTGCTTGTCCGGGGGCCTCACAAACATGTGGGGCGGGGTGGTGGGATAAAGCCGAATTATGATATCAAAGTGATATCTAGGGGTGTCTCCAAGGAGGTCTAAACTGCAGTAACAGTGGCACTGTCTGACATTTCCTGGAACCCCAAGGTTGGTGAACGGCTATGACACCAAACATGTTACCAGTCTTATTCTGCACAGAACTCCTTGGAAGAACAGAGACAGCAGGAGAAATCATTATTAAATCACTATTATAGTTGTTGGGTAGGAAGCTGAAGGACCTTGATGCACAGGTTGTCATATTATCTCTCCTCCCAGTTATAGGAGACAACCAAGGAAGGGAGTGAGAAAAGTGGAAGTGAACAACTCACTTAGCAAATAGTGCTGCAGGAAACTGTTTGGCTTCTTGTTGGCCCATGGTCTGCAGCCTCATGAAGATGGCCTTCTGGCAAGTGATGGGTTGCATCTCACAGCAGTTGGCAGGAATGTTTTTTTTAATAAGAGTCTCACCAACCTGATAGGGAGGGCTTTAAACTGAGTTATGAAGAGGAGGAAACAGTATTCTTGAGGGTAGGAGTTCATCAAGTGCTGGAGATTATAGCCCAAATGTTATGGGAAGAACTGGGTGAATGCTACAAAAACTCAACAGTGGTAGGGAAAAAAAACTTAAATAAGCAGCTAGAGGGAATGACCCCATGGTCTTAGATGTCTCTGTACTAAAGCACAGAGCATGGGAAATGAAAAAGTTGAACTTAAACCCTTAACACAACAAAGCAAATATGGCATCACTAAAATCTGGTGGAATGAGTCTCATGATTGGAATGTAACAATAGAAGCATATAACCTATTTGGGAAAAATAGACCAAACAGGAAAGGAAGAGGAGTTGCACTATATGTAAAGGATGTTTACACCTGTGAAGAGATCCATGGCTTAAATCCTGGAAGCTATGTTGAGAGCATCTGGGTTTAAATTATGAGAAGCAACAGCAATGTCATTCTGGGGGGTCTACCACAAACTCCCATGCCACATTGAGGATTTGGATGATACCTTCCTGGAGTGGATGACCAAACATTCAGAAAGGAGAAATGTAGTAGTAATGGGAGATTTCAACTATCCTGATGTCTGTTGGAAGTCAAACTCTGCCAAAAGTATTAGGCCCAACAAATTCCTCACTTGCAGACAATTTCAAATCCAGAAGGTAGAAGAGAAAACAAGCCAATCAGCTATTTTACATCTGACCCTAACAGAAATGATGACCTGGTTTAAGGGGTTGGAAGTAGGGTGATCCTCAGATAGAAGTGACCATGTTCTTGTTTATTAAACAGCAGAAATGGGAAGCCAACCATAGTCAGACATATTCTAGTCTTTAAGAAAGCTGATTTCAGTAAACTTAGGGAAACACTGGGTATGATCCCATGGTCAGGAATATTAAAAAAGGGAATTCATGATGGATGGGAATTTCTTAAAAGTGAGATATTGACGGCACAATTTCAAACAATTCCATTGAGGAGAAAAAACTGGAGATGCCTAAATAATCTGAGGTGGATTTCTAAAGAAATTTCAACTGAGCTAAGATTTTAAAAGGGTCATGTACAAGAAATAGAAAAGAGGGGAAACCATCAAAGTGGAATTCAAATGAGTAGACAGCACAGGTAGAGAGAAAGGTTGCTGGAGAGGTTAAAAACAATAGAAAGGGTGGTGTTTGTTTTTTTTAGTTATGTTCATAGCAAAAGGAAGAACAAGGAAATGGTAGGGCCACTGCATGGAGAAGATGACAAAATGCTAATGGGACAGAGAAAAGGCAGAACTACTCAACATTTTCTTTGTCCCTGTCTTCACCCAACAGGAAAACAGTGCTCAACTTGGGAAAAATGGATCAGATGATGTGGCAGGGGAAATGCAGCACAATATAGGCTACTTTAAATGAATTCAAGCCTTCAGGCCAGATGAACTACATCCAAGGGTATTAAAAGGCAGAAGTAATCTCAGAACTCTGGCAACAATCTTTGAGAATTCTTGGAGAACAGGAGAAATCCCAACAGACTGGAGGAGGGCAAATATTGTCCCCATCTTCAAAAAGGGCAAAATAGAGGAACCAAACAATTACTACCAGTCAGCCTGACAGCAATACCAGGAAAGATTCTAAAGCAGATTATTAAACAGACAGTCTGTAAACTCTTAGAAAGGAATGTCGTGATTACTAAACATCAACAAGGGTGTCTTAAAAGCAAGTCATGCCAGACTAATCTTATCTCTTTTTTTGATAGAGTTACTACCTTGGTAGATGAAGGGAATGCTGTAGATGGCATATCTTGACTTCAGTAACATCTTTGGCAAGGTCCCCCATGATATTCTTGCAAAGAAGATGGTAAAACATGAGCTAAACAATGCTACTATTAGGTGGATTTGTAATTGGTTGATTGACCAAACCCAAAGGGTGTTCACCAATGGCTCCTCTTCATCCTGGAGGGAAGTTACTGGTGGGGTGCCAGAGCATTCTATGCTGAGCCAAGTGCTATTAAATATCTTTATCAATGACTTGAATGTTGAGAATGGAGGGTATGCTTTACAAATTTGCAGATGACACCAAATTAGAAGATGTAGCTAGCATCCCAAAGGACAGGGCCAGAATTCAAAATGACCTTAAGAGATTGGACAGCTGGGTCAAAACTAACAAAATGAATTTCAGCAGAGACAAATGTAAGGTACTACACTTGAGCAGAAAAAATGAAATGCACAGATATAGGATGGGTACTATGAAGCTTGAGCACAGTTACAGACCTGGAAACCATACCCTGTGAGGAGCATCTTAGGGAACTGAGTATTTTTAGCTTATAGAAGAGAAAGTTATGAGGTAACATGATAGCTATATTTAAATATTTGAAGGGATGTCATATAAAAGATGGAGAAAGCTTGTTTTCTGCTCCTCCAGAGATTAAGATTAAGACTAAGACACAGAGCAATGGCTTCAAACTTGAGGAAAAGAGATTCCACCTAAATATTAGGAAGAACTTCCTGACAATAAAAGCAATTTGATAGTGGAATACCTTGCCTTAAGAGTATGGTGGGGTCATCTTTGGAGGTTTTTAAACAGAGGGTGGATGGCCATCTGTTGCGGGTGCTTTGATGCATATCCCTGTATGGAAGGGGGTTGGATTCAGTGACCCTTGTGGTTTCTTCCAGGTCTGTTTCTATGATTGTATTTTAGTATTTTCCCATCAGTTGTATTGGGAGATAACTTACAGATTTCCTATTCACAGCATATCTACCCCTGTCAGGCATAATTGAAACAATTGATCATATTCTGCTATATTGCCTATATTATTAGGATACTCATTTCCAGTTTATAGATCTCATTTTAGAAAAGTTCCAAGATATGATAACTTTTATGTATCTCTTTTTTCAGGTTCCTCTAAAGAATCTGTTTTGGAAGTTGCCAAGTTTTGTTACGTTACATTAGTAAGTTCCAACAAGAGTAGGTTGTTCAAATTTCATCAAGACTCACCCTAATTTTAGTGAATGCTATTGGGTATTGATTTAGAAGCTGACCATTGAACTGCCCCTTACTTGTATGTGCATGTGCACATGTGCATTTAGAGATTCCTTTTTTTGGGGGGGGGGCTATATTCTGCTTTGGTTGTTTTTGTCCTTATCTGTTACCATAATAAAGTTGGTTGATTGATTTCCAGCCTTTCCTCCGATGATATTAAGGTAGTGCACATGGCTATTCTCTTCTTCCTTTATCCTCATAATAACTCTGAGGATAAGTCAGATCGAGAGTGATTGTCACAAGGTCAACCAATGAATTCTATGGTTGGTGGGATTTGTGACTGTATCTTCCAAGTCTTGGTCCAACACTCTAACCACTATTTCAGACTGGCTCTCAACTGAGTTCTCAGCTTGCGCATTCCCTCTCCTGGGTTAAAAAAGAGCACTAAAGGATCCTTTGCTGAGGCCTCCCCCGATTGTGAGGCTTACACTGCCAGCACTTATGGCTTTATTTCTTGGACAAATAGCTATCCCAATGGCTGAGGTCAAGATACCATTGAAGGCCTTGTTGCCATTGTAATGTACTGTAAAGTTGGCTTTTGACTTAATGGTGACTCTATATATTTTATCCACCTGTAATGAGGTCTTGTTCTTTTCCTACAGCTTTCTCTGGTGTTATCTTTTCTAGGAAGTCATGTCTTATCATATGTCCAGAGCACAATAGCCTCTATTTTGGCTGCCAGTGGTTTGATTTAGTCTCGGACCCATTTGTTTCCTTTGGCAGTCCATGGTATCTGTAAATCTCTTCACCACCACATTTGGAAAGATTTTTTTTTCCTGTCAGCTTTCTTCATTGTCCAGTTTTCACATTCATACATAGAAATAGGAAATACCATGGTATGGATGATCCTGACATTGCTATTTAATGATATGCACTGACATTTGGGTATCTTATCTTATTCCTTCATAGCTGTCTTCCAAGGCCCTTTCCGCACGAGGCCAGGAATCGCTCCGTGCCGTTACTTACCGCTTGTTCTGGGCTCGAAACAACGCGGACTTTCCCTTAAGACCTTCTGCAGGGCTCCTCTGTTTGTTCCAGGGCGATTCAGAGCAGTGCGAGGTCTTTAGATCTGCACTGGTGAGGCTGACAAAATGGTGGCTTCCTGTTGTTTGTGGGTCCGGACCAACTGCTGAGGCTGGCCATGCCCACAGCCCGCCCTCCGCTGATTCGCACTGGTGCGAATCTGCGCATCTGCGCAACTGAGCAGGAACGAATTGATGCACTCTGGAAAATTTAAAAACTGCTTTTTTTCGGTCTTTGGACCACTTGCGGGCGTATTGAATTGGACTTAGGTGCAGAACTAAGGTAAATAGTCCGAACCTAGTCTGATCCAAGGTGCAGATGACCTCTGTGACAGGACGCATTGGCCCGTCTTAATTTCCTCGTGCGGAAAGGGCTCAAGTCTTCCTTTTCTTCTGATTTCTTGACTGCAGTTTGTTTTAATTTGATGACTTACCCAAGGTAGAGAAATCTTTAACAATGTTAACATCTTCATCATCAGCTATAAAATTATGTAAATCTTCTGTGGTCATTGTTTTTGTCTTCCCAGTGTTCTAACCCTGCTTTTGTACTTTCTTCCTTTAACTTTCATTAATAGTTCCTCCAAGCCTTTGCTATTTCTGCTTCCATTCTGTTGATGTACTGACTTCAAATGCATGATTTCCTTTCATGGCTTTCAAGCCTTCTAATTCTGCAGTGCTTTCTTGGGAAGGTGTATTCCAAGCAGCCTCTTGAGAGTTGTTTTGCTCCACCTTCCTGTTCTGACTTCCAGTTTTACCATAGTGACTATCATTAGGTATATTTCTGACTCTGCCCATCTCCAAATTCCAGTAGATCCAATTTGTCATCCACTAACATATCAAGAAATCAAATAGTTCATTTTGTCCCATGATACTTCTAGATTTCTTTCATTAAAATGCATGGGTTGGTTGGTTTCCAGCTCTTAAGGTCTTTTACTCATGTAGCAATATCCTTCTTCATTTTTCAGTTAAAATCCACACCTTTTGCAGGATTTATTTTGCCAGAAATCTCTTCTTTTCCAGCTTCTGTAATCTATATTCTTAAATGCCAGGGTGCCAAAAGATGCTGCTGCTGCTGCTGCTGCTTCTTTTCCAAATGTGAGAGAACTGACTAATCTAGCTCTTTGTGAACAAGTGAAAATCAAGAGTACTTTTCTATATTCAGATAGCGACTTGACAATTTAGCAGGTTTTGATAAATTTCTGTAGGGAGAACAGTGCCCATGGCAGAGGGGAAAAAAATCCTCAGCTTGAAACAAAAAGCTATTGCAGTATTCTCCATGGCATACAGAGGTAATTGTGAACAATAATTAATCTTTCATGTACATATACCCAGAAGTTGTGATATAGCTAGGTCTACCTAGTATATGAATACTCAGTGGTTCATAAGCTGAAGTATGGGGACCCCTGCAGGTCTGTGGAGCCCTCACAGGGGGTCTGCAAAACCCTGCTACTGGACACCAACAACAGTGGCAGCAACAGGGGTGTGGGAGTGGAGAGGTGTAGGTGCCTAAACTGCTCCCTCGTTTGCAAACAAGGGAACAATTTAGGCATGTGCATATGCTTGCCACTGCGTCCCTTCTGTAGGGGCAGCAGGGGGCATGTGTGCTGAGGGACAGGGCAGCAGGCATGTGTGTGCATCCAAACTGCACACATCCCCTGCTGCCACACAGCCACTGCTGTTGTGTTCTCTCAGCCTCAAAGAAAGGTGAAGGCAACAGATCTTGACAAGAAAACCCCCATGACAGGTTCACCTAGGGCTGTCATAAGTCAGCTTTCAAAAGAGACATGACGGCTAGAACCTCCCCCTGTCAGTGGCACTTTGTTGTTGTGTGCCTTCAAGTCACTTGTGATTTTTGGCCACCCTTAGGTGAACCTATCATGGGGGGAGGGGTTGGCAAAATTTGTTCCGAAGGAGTTTGTATTTGCCTCCTTCTGAAACAGAGTGTATGTGACTTGCCCAAGGTCAGCCAGTGTCTGAGTGGGGGTTTGAATCCTTATCTCCAGAAGCCTTTAATAAATAAATAAATATTTGAAAATGTAAATAAATAGTTGAATATTTAAATCTAAATTTAAATATTTAAATTTTTAGTTAAGTCTTGGGGATCCTTGCCAACAAATTATATTTATAAGAGGTTCCAGTAAAGAAAAGGTTAAGAACCACTGTACATACTGATATGTGTGTTTTGTCATTCATACTTTATATTGATGCTGTGAGAAACACAAGTATCGTTTAATAGCTATGCAATTGTAAAAAAGCCCATACTGTTGAGATAAATAATTCCTCAGAATGTCTGGATTCAGATATCCATTTTCTCACTCATACTGATTGAAAGACTGCTGACCAAGTTAACATCTTATCTCCATAAGAAACCTCATACATTTCCATTTCAGCCAAGACAAGTAGAGATAAAAGTCTACTGTAATGATTTAATTAACATTTAATTAAATTTAATTAATCAAGTCACCCCAAGCTAAGAGATGTGAACTGATTTGTTGAGGAAAAACTTACCCACAAATTATGCTGATGGTGGGAAACTCATGGAATGCTCATGGATCTGCTAGCCTGACAGCTACAAGAACAGTTCCCACAGGTTTGTGGCCTCTTCTGCCACATGGTTTCTTCTTGTTTAGTATTTAATCTCACAGGAGTAAAGCTAGAATACATTCCTTAGGATTTTGGGCTTTCACAACAAGAATTTGGGAGATTTCTCAGATTTTTATTGCTCTTTTTTAGTGTTAAAAAGCTTGTATCTCATTTATTGCCTTCGTCCAAATGCAATGCTGGTTAGCACTCAAAAGGAAATAGACAATAGCACTTCTGGGGAAAAGAAGCCAAATGAAGCAACCATTTGAAAATAAAAATGTGACCAGTTAGGAGTTGACTACCAGCATAAACAACATAAGATGTTTATCTATTGTTATTACCAATATTTAAGAATACAAAAACAGACAGTAAACATGTGAGGACCATTTGCAAAGGGCCATTGTAAAAGATTAAAATATTTTGTCCTCTTCACACATTATCCAGTATCTACACTACAGCATATAGTACCATGCAGTGGCAACTCATGGGCTAAGCAGGCATCTTATTCTGAAACGACAGGGGAAAATGGTCATAATTCAACTCATGGAATCCAATTCAAGTGGAGTCTGACCTGGAGTGACATCAGGTTCCACACAATAGCTCCCTCCAAGAACCTGGGCAACTAAGGGAAGATAACAGTTGATGAAGACCTTCAGCAAGATGGGCTCCCACTTCGGCCAGAACAGATAGACATTGAGGAAATGCCCATATGATTCACAACACAAGGACAAGAAAAGCAAAAGTGCCAAAACAGTCAGTGCCTCTTGCAGCAGCTTAAACAATAAATGCTAGAGAATTAGCCACCTGATGAAGCCCATATAAATGTCCCAGTGGCTGGCGGGAGTTCTTTATGCATGCAGCCATTCCACAAATTAGTAGATGGTTTTGTGCTATCTTATGAATACCTGAAATTCCTGAACCTTTAAGGGGTGTCTTGTCTTTTCCCCTCTTCAGCTTTATACATTGTGACTGCTTGCTTCAAGTGCTTGACTCTGGAACATCTGAGACCTTGCTACTATCCTCCCTCCAGCTGACCTTCTTGACTAGATGTGTATGACCTGCACTGTCCTGACTTTTCTCTCTCTGCCGCACCTTATTTGAGTCTGCTTTCTGCAGCACCTACTCTTTCCACGTACAGGAGAGAAGCACCCCACAACCACCCACGGTCCAAGGGATGCCTGTGCTGTCATGATTTCCTCTAAAGAATCCAATAAATTTAGTTTCAAATGGGTATTGAAACTCTTTGTTAGAAATTTCTATTTCACCCGCAGAACTGCAGCCTGTGAGTAAAACTACACCAAATGTTAACTGCAGAATTTAGGATCTCTTTCTTTGTTGTAACCAAGGAATACAATAATTATCAAATACCACTGAAAGAAAAATTAATTTAAACTCATAATTTGTTTATGACTTGTACCCTGAACAGTTTAGATAAAAGTCCATCAATTTCAAGCCAGGAAAATTTGTTTGCAAAGGGGCAAACTTGTGTTACCAATTTATCTATTTGTATAATTAATGTGATTCTGCTTGTTATTGAATACCATAGTACTTCCAGTGGTAATAGGAGTGCTTTTCTAAAAATATTTCCATTAATATGAAAATAAAGGAGATCTTTTAAAAGCATAATCTAACTGTAAATAATCTGTTGGTGGGGGAGTCTACATTACTAATTCACCCAGAGTCTGCATCCTAAATATACATGCAACTGCAATCCTACATACTACCTCTAACTAAGACATACAGGATTGTGCTATAATGTGTCTTTCATTTAACCAACCAAACATATTGCCACAGTTTCAAAAGATAATATTTGAAAAGCAAGATTGCATCAAAGTGAGTTGTGTCCAATTAACTCTTAAAATTAAAACAGATAGTCATTACATATTGACTCATACAATGATTAAAAAATAAATAAATAAAACAATAAGGCATGATTCACCATAATGATACAAAAGTATCAGACTTTGCCAGTATGCATTAGAGAGGGGGAGAAAAGTAGTGATGATAATGAACTTGATCCATTAAGCTATAGTGTTGGATATTAAATGCCAATCAAAAACCCTCCAATAAAAGCATAACATTTCTCACAACAGAAGGCAACCCCCAAAGTTACATGATGAAATTTGGTTTGCTGAAGATCACTCTATTGACATCTTCAGGCAATAGAAGTTTTTCAAAAGCTAAGTGTGAATAAACAGGACACAATTCAGCTTCAGGCAAAGAACAGGAAAAATATCATAAAAATAAAAAGTCAAATCATGAATATATTGTAGCCCCTTAAAGAGGTGTAAGAAATCAGTTCAAGAGCTCTCAATGCTGTAATTCTCCAGCACCTTTTCAGCACATTATAATTTAAGAAGAGTTTCCTAAATGTTTGTTATGTAAGGAACATGAAGCCCTTAGGTAGAGAAGTATGTAACTGTGGAGTCTGGAACCACAAGTGTTTAAAATGGCAATGTATCAGTCAAAATATAAAGAAGAAAGGCAGTATAAAGATTTTTCTGCTTTTATATTGCATATATATATATCAATAAAAAATATTAGATATTTTAGATGTGAACAAGCAGGAGTTTCCTCTGGTAGGAACATGCTTCTCTTTTGTGCAAAGTTTTTGTTTCACTCGACCAAAGTTAAGGCGTGAACAATGTAAAAGTTTCTAAAGATGGTTTCGAAAGATTCTTCCCTTTTTGTCTGTGCTGAGTTTTCCACCTTCACAATGTCTTCCACTGTCAGTTGGCAGCATCCATATGCTCTTGTCGGGTAAGCAGAGGTTTTCCACTACTAACTGGCGAGCCCACGCGCAGCTCCTTTACAGTGTCTAGCAGTGTTTTCCTCTCCAGTTCTAGAGTGAGAATTGTCTGTTTCAGCTTGCTTTCATTGTCAAGCAATGTCTCAACCATGCCCTCTAGGTTCTGGATCTTTGCATTTGCCACCTTAATGAACAAAACAGGAAATGCAAGCAGAGTATGTGAGGAAAGAGGGAACACATATACTGCTCACTCAGCACATTTCCTTCCATTTTATGTGAAACCACCCATACATTAAACTAGAATTAACACACAGAACAACCAAGTGCAAAAGTAAAACTGCATCTGTAGATCCTATTAATTAATTAGCATATATACAGTCAGTTCTGGAATTCTGTCTTGCCACACACTAGCATGCAGAAAAAAACTGAATAAATATTGGGGCACTACCAATTCTGTAAGCCTGTTCCCCCAGTTCTATCAGATAGGAAATAACTGGGCCAAAATCTGAGTGATTGGTGCTCCCCTTCCCAGGCCCCAATAGCTGATGTTTTGACCTAGAACATTTGGGCCAAACTCCACTCAAACACTACTTGGCCAAAAGTTTTTCTCTTTAAGAATAAATCTGGTTTCATTTCTAATATATTTTCCTCATCCCTTCCAAATCTTGATTATTTAAGATCTAAAATAACCCATGCCTATACAACATAATACAGAATAGAAAACCACAGAAAGTAATAAATCTATGTCAGGCTGACATAAAATGTATTCATCAAGGCATTTTAATTTATTTTAATTTATAGTGTTGTCCATCCAGAACTACATTAAATATGAACTTCATGGATACTGAGATAAGGAAATATGAATCATGACTCAGACAAAATGTTATAATGTCTGAAAGGAACTGAGAAATTAGCTTTTCTGCCTATCCTTTACTAGCTTTCACCTCACAAAGTTAACCTGCATGATGTGTGTTTTCTTCCATTTTTGCAGTGTTCGGTTTTGATCTCGTGGTAGAACAAATCCAAAATGGGAACTAATAGACATGCAACTGTTTTGCATGCACTTTAATGAGCAATGATTGCATTATTTCAGGCACCTCTGCTGATGTTATAGCATGATGAACTGTTGACTAAGGAGCTTATAAATATACTCTCTTCAACTCAACTTTCTTCTTAGCACTCTCTGCATTAGTCAAGCACTCAAGGACTGCACTTCTACTTCAAATTTTAAAAGAAATTTTACACATTTACTGATTTATTTTGGTTAAAGACTAGATTTCTGTTAGTGAACTACATCATCTTAACAACCATTACTCCATTGCGGTCCACAGCAGTAGTGTAAGGAAGAGAAAATCTTCTTAATTACTCTCTGGAAAGAAAGCAGCTTACCCAGAGCACCTTGAGTTTTAACGACCCACCTTATATGTAGCATTGATGTTTACATTCACTAAAGTAATTCTGTATTAACTAAAAAAATAAATTAACAGCAACATGATACAGCTACAGTGGCTGAGAGAAACTGGATCACAGACTGTAACTGTTTCCCTCCTGTAATTAATTCCATCTTCCTACAATTTTCCAACTTAGAAATAGAGAACTAGTTGCCACTTCCAGTGTTTTTAGTTTTCACACCTGGGTGCTACCAATTATGCTCTCTCTGTTGCCACTGATCTCAGATTTTGGGGCTCAATCTCTGCAGTTTTCCTATTCATGGGAGAAGGGTGTTTCAGGCTTCCATGGGGGCTTGGTGAAGAGACTGTAGGCTGGCAGCTTTTTTTTTTGCAGGGGATCTTTGATTGTTGCCAAGGAACTATTATAATATAATTCCAAACTGCTGTAGCGATTTGGTGCCGAATTTGGATAGCAAAGCATTCTAGAGATATATCGCACAAGTGAATGTTGGCTAAGTAAGGCTTGGGAGGATGGTGACGCACACAGACACACATGCAGAGGGTCTTGGGTAGCCCATAGCTTGCATTTGATTCATCCTTGATTTAGAAGAACAGTATAATGCTTCTCTAAAAACGTGTCAGATTCCATATGATCTTGGAAGCTAAGCAGAGTCAGTCCTGGTTAGTACTTGGATGAGAGACCACCAGGTGCTGCCGCCTGTATTTCAGAGCAAGGAACTGGAAAAATAATCTCTGAGTATTCCTTGTATAAGAAAACATTATGAAATTCATGGGGTATTCCTATTCAAAGTTTTGAAATATTTTATTTATTTATTCATATTCAAATATTTCAATTTATTAGGACTTCTATTTTTAACATGATAACAAATCCAAAAGTCATCTTGTTTTTCATGAACTAAGCTTACAGAATTAGTTGCAAAAATGTTTTCAAACATAAAAATGTGATGATTACTGATACATCCTATTGTAAATAAATGGGTGTAGACAGAAGCCACTTGCTTGCTGATTGTGTTTAAAATGTATTCTACATTGTGCAACCAGTACCTGTAGCTCTTCGAGGAGGCGAAAGTTTTGTTTGCGTAAACTACTGTTTGCTTTTTCTAACTTATCCATCCTCTGATTGTCACTGAGAGAAGAATCTACCAGTTCATCCTGAAGTACATGGTATTCAACTTCATAAGCCTGCAGTTGTTTAGAGATGTCCATTTCAAATACCTAGTGCATATGTAAAAAAAGAAGACAATCTTTATTACAGAAGGAAAAAAACTTCAGAAAGTATGTTGGGAAACTATTTACATATCTCCTCTTCTCTCCTGTGTCCTAATTTGGCTCATGGGCCCAAATCTAACTCAAGGAGGTCCAACGAATCAATGGGGATTACTGTTGATTTATCATTCAGTAAACTGATTCACTGAGTCTGTTTCAATTATGACGAGCAATAATTAGGGTAAAGTCCCTAAGAAACTGAAGCCAGCATGATGTAATGCTTTGAGCATTAGACTATGACTCTGAAGACCAGTGTTTGAATCTCCACCCAGCCATAGAAACCCACTGGGTAACTTGGGTAAGTCACATTCTCTCAGCCTCAGAGGAAGGCAAACCCTCTCTGAACAAATCTTGCCAAGAAAAACCTGTGATAGGCTTGCCTTAGGGTTGCTGTAAATCAGAAACAACCTGAAGGCACACAACAGTAACAACAACACTAGGGACGGTAGAGAAACTAGGGATGATAGAGAATGTAAATACTTTCCAAAGTAGAATATGCTGCTTACCAGGTACCCCCCCCAACACCACCATCTAAACTTTTATTATTTTTTATACAATGACAAGATCAGTATTCTTGTTAAAAATCATATCAACCAATTTGCTTATCATGGAGAAAGCTTTTGTGCTGAGAAAATGTTTTCAATTAGCTTGTGGTTAGTTAGTTAGTTAGAGAGCCAATGTGGTGTAGTGTTTTAAGTGTTGGTCTATGACCCTGGAAACCAGCATTTGATTCTCAGCTCAGCCATGGAAAGCCACTGGATGACCTCGGGCACATCACACTCTCTCATCCTAGAAAACCCTGTGATGGGTTTTCTTTAGGGTCGCCAAAAATCAGAAACAACTTGAAGGCACACAACAATCACCACCATTCATTTAATTTATATCCTGCCTTTCTCTCAACATGAGACTCATAGATTAAAACAAAATACAAACCAACAATTATGAAAAAAACTTAAAAATTAAATAAGCTATTCTATTAAAGCAATGGTAATTTAAAATAATATACAAGCATTTAAATATATAAACATCAAAAGAGAAACACAGCAACCTCTCTCTCATGACAAGACTTTTCTGCACAGTTAATTGCCAAAAGTCTGTTTAAAGAAAAAAGGTTTTTGGCTGTTAGTCCATAGAGAACAGAGTGGAGGCAGCCTAACCTTCTGTGGGAAAAATGACTTCTTTCGGTGGTCCACCTAGTACACCATCTAAGTAGCTTCCAGCTTTACCAGTGTATAGACTACTTTATTTTCCATATTTGTATACTCCTGTTTTACAGGGAAGCCATTTATTCAGATTAATACCTGAGATAGATTTAAGTAGTTTCCATCTTTATATTAACATGCCATTGTAAGAACTCAAAAAAAATCCCACAGTTTAGGAGCAGCCACAAAAGAGGCCAGCTCACATATCCTAGCCGAGCAGCCACAGAGAAAGCTCTCCTTTGAGGATCTTAATACTGAGGTAGGTTCATTTAGAAAGATATGGGCCATTTCCACACTAGACTGCTATAGCGCTATCATTCCACTTTCAACATCCTATGCAATCTTGGGGTTTGCAGTTTCAGGAGGGGCAAAGTCTGGTAAAACGAATGGGGCATTTTAAAAAGTTCTCTTTGCGCAAGTAACAGAATAATTTCAAAAGTAATCTAATGTATTTTGGAATAACTGAAGAAGTCTGGCATTTGATGGCTGGGCTCCTAATGATTTTTGGAGAATGTCTGAAAGTTAAGAGAAGGTCTTCTGAATAGCTAGTGTTTAAAATGTTAGTTTGTATCACAGAAAAATAACAAGCTGTAACTTCCACATAGTAGGACATAGTGCTGTTATATCTATCGATTGTCTACTTTGTTATGAACTGCACAAATTATAGGACTAAACTTCTACAGTTCATGTAGGTTATATGTCAAGATTGGGGAATCTGTGAACTTCCAAATATACAACCCATCAATGTTGGCCCTGCTGTCTGGAGGTGATGGGTGCTATAGTCCAATGGTATCTGGTGAGCCATAGCTTCCTAATCTTTCTACAGAAAGGTGCTATTGGAGGGAAAGGAGAGAGGGAAAAAACTGAATGATAGATACACAAAAAGCACTGATGTAAAACATACTCAGAAATGTTCTCAGCCTTGAATGAAAAAGCGTACCAACTGCTGTGTAAGTGTATAAAGACTGCAGTCTTTCCTGTTGCCAAAAGCAATAGCAAACATTTATTTTTCATACAACTGTATTTTGTATGAAACCATGCTTTTTGTACAAAGCATGCTTTTTTTTAAAAAAAAACAATCTTCAAAAAAGTTTTCCCCAAAAGTCTCAAAATACAAAAATAATTGAAAAATATATGCCAAATCTCTCATAAACCTACCCATTTGGGAAAAATTTTATACATATTTTTATTCTTGCATAGGAGAACCGAAAAAAAAAAAAAGAAGAAGAAGCAAAAATGTACATCCTATTAGAAAGCTTGAGTCCTGAAATTTTAACTTCAGAAAGAAGAAAAGAATCAAAGGATGAGATGGAAGCTGAATACAGTTTGTACCAGACTCTGAAATGAGTTTTGGAGGAAGGTGGATGTATGTAGGAGAAGCTTCAGGGACTGGACACCTGGTAGACCTTTGAAGCATTGGACTTTCTTGGCAGATTTATTCAAAATAGATTTTCCACTGCAGTCGTCTGATGCTAAAAGTATGACTTGCACAAGGCCAATCAATAAGTTTCCATGGCTAAATAGAGATCTGAACCTTCGTCTCCAAGAGTCATAGTCCAATATTCAAACCACTATTTCATGCTGAAACTTTCAGGAGTAAAGGCCAAAGTGATGGGAAAGGGGAGTCAATTCTGTCTGCTTATTTGTCCTAACAATTTACAATACTGATTACAGGCCCTATGATATATGTATCTCTCTGGCAAGAGATTCTGCAGTATGTGTATCATTATTTTTCTTCTCTTCCATAGTTACTTTGCCACAAAGCAGATGAATTTGTATTAGTTTCCATTTGTTTAGGGCAAAGCTTTCCAAACTTTTCATGTTGGTGACACACTTCTTTAGACATGCATAATTTTGAGACACTAATTCAATTTTACTAGCAAACCGAAGGTTAAGTTAACCCCTTATAAGAGATACAGACACATACATAAATTGTAAAAACAAAATGTATGGGGACACAACATATCTTATGAAAAGTTTTCATATATTTTTTAAAATATATGATTTATAATTAATAATATACATTTCTAAGATTGTAGGCAACACACCTACACGCACTAATGTGTAGCGGCACACCATTTGGAAAGCCCCAGTTTAGGGAAGTATGCCATTTTTTGTTTTCAGGAAGTACTGTATTATATTTTTAGGCTAAGATTCTCACAATAAGTGTTGATTTCTATCCCCAGGATATATTACCATTGCTCAAGCATCCAAAGCATTTCCACTGTTCAAACAAACAACACATACCAGCAAAACACAGTGGGAAATCTAGCTATATTATTAAACAAAGGCTACATTAAAACAGGCTATCTTCTAAAAATACTTTGCTTGTGCATAAGAAAAGTAACTCTCACATCTAAAAACTCCACAGCTGAGTTATGGTAAACCAGCTCAGTTAGAGAGAAAAAATCCAAACACATTAACCAAGTGGTCATAGTTTTGCACTTTTGCAAGCACTACTCAGCTTCATACCTGATTAATAGTCTTTTCCATCTGTACCAAGCCCAGGTTTGGAAGAATACATTTAATAAAATCAACTATAGTTTCCAGGTTTTCATGTTGTAAAATCAAGGGCTTATGGCTTCCCAGTAGGCTTAAAGCTACTTTAAATATAACTTCTGATCCCTGGAGAAACAGTATGTCTGAAAAAGAGATTTGAGGGAAAACAGAAAAATAAGAGATTAAGTAAGTTTACATTATACATCATGATACTGTTTTACTGGTGTCCTATTTGTTCCCTTAGTATGTTGGGCCCTTTCCGCAGCTTACCTGTTCTCAGCGCTGGGGTGCGGGGATCGCCCGAGCAGCCTCTTGTGAGAGGCTCTCGCGTCCCCGTTGCTTCAGCTCCGCAGCCGCTGCCTGCTTGCGAGCAGGAAGTGTGGGAACCCCTCCTCTTCATTCCGCAGCACAGCCTGGGATTTTCCCAGGCTGTGCTGGGGCAGGAAGCACGAGCGCCACAGCTCCGGAGCTCTGCAGGCATGGGCCCCGGAGTAATGTGCGATCGTGCACCATTTTCGGCTCAAAGCTGAAAATGAAACAGTGTGCGATTGGCGCCTGTCAGCCCCGGCAGCATTGCGCAATTGCGAGGACGTCATGTGGACGGCTCCTCACAACTGTGCGACGCTCCAGAGGCCCTTTCGCATGGCAAATGCAGTGCGAAAAGGGCCTTGTCTGCAGTGTGTCTGCCCTCTAAAGTCATGGGAGCTTTATTGGCAGAATGTTGCACTTGGGCCAGGAAGACGCTAAGCCAACTACATGTAATTGGCTGGTAATGTTCTCTCTCAAACTTACTTCAGAGGCTTTATGTGAGAATAAAATGAGGGAATCCTCATACATGTTACCCTAAGCAACGAAAGCACATGTGCCAAAAACAACAACAACAACCCCCCCCCCCAAAAACAAGATAATATTCAAAGTAGCCATGTTAGTCTCTTCCAGAATTAAAAGGAGGAAGGAAGAAGGCAAGGGGGAAAGGGAATATAGCAGCATCTAACTAACTTGTTTTTATTTTCATATGAGCTTTTGTGGCTGTAAACTCACTTATTCAGATGCAGTACAGAGTGATATCCAGGCCTTAGGAGTAAAGAATATTTACACAGTTGTGGGATCCAATTACATTCCATCCCATTCCCACAATTGTGTAAATATGCTTTACACCTGAGGCCTGGATATCACTCCATACTGCATCTGAATAAGTGGGTTTATATCCACAAAAGCTCATGTGAAAAAAAAAACCAGTTAGTCTGCTACCTTCTTTTCCCCCCTCTCTCTATTTGAAGATAATATTAGCACCCTCTGGTCCGATCCTATGCCTTGAAGCAGGAGCTCTTAACTTTCTGCTGTAGAAGATCCTGTAGACATCTCTAAAAGTAGACAAGGTTCTGATCGACAGGTTGGAAAGTGTCCTATACGCACAGACTTTAGGTTTGTGATGTGTGTGGGAAACTGCTAATCAAGTATTGTAAACTAATAGCAGATGTTAGCAGAGAGTTCTTTCCCATGTCTTTATGTGGGTCTATTCCTTAAAAGTGTTCCTTCCACTGACATTTAACGTATATACTATTAAAATATGTTTTAAATATATTATTAAAATATGAATATATATTTTAAAAGATTACAGAATGAAGATATTCTTTGTCACTCATATTGTAGATAATTAAAAAAAAGGATAACAATCATATTACAAGAACAAAAGGAACCTCACTTTAAACCTAAGAAAAGTCACCATTAATAATAGTAACGATATCTGAAAAAGACACTTAGAAGCAATGCAAAGTAAAATGTACAAATAAAATTTCTTCAATAGTCTAAGTCTAATGCATTAGTGCTATCATTAAACTTTCGGGTTCCGAGAGTTAATTGGACATATGAGTCACTAAAACAAATTTTCTAAAAATAACAAATATAACTGGAACAAATATTGATGGAACTTACAGAGTACAACTTGTGGCTCACTAAGCTGAATTCTGCTCATTTACCATAACTGGTAAATAAATCTTCAGAGGCACAGTAAACTCTACCAGTTATGTGTGGTGCCACACATATACCCTGCCACTGTATGAGTCTCCTGGTTTTGCTCGTTACCTGGGGCTGTAGAAACAGATGGGGCAGGCCAGAATATGTGGCAATGATAAACATTATGTATGACAAATGGCACAGACCTTGTATAGAGCTATGAAGAAAATATATGTACAACTTTTTGCAATGTGTTATTTTTGGAAAGATTTTGTGAATTTTTAAAAGATTTTTTTAAAATAAGTAATCTTTTTGTTTGTCATCCAGAGCCAGATGTATCACTGTGAGTTAATAGTTACTATTTCATAAACACTTTTCTAACAGCTTCATATCTTAGTTCAAGAGCCATATAGCATAAAGATTTCCTTATTGGATGAAACTTTTACCTGTCACACATTCTGGCCTTCTCAGTGTTTGACAAACTCCCTATTTTTGTAGCCCCAAGCAGGCAGGGAAAAAAACCCATTTTGTTTCTTTTGCTACAATGAGAGATCATACATGTCTAATGTGTTGCATTTACACTGGAGATCACGGCTGTAAATGCCCTCAAACTTTGGGAATGTGACAATCTACCAAAAAAATATTCAAATGCAGTCATTTGGTTGACAGGGCTAGAATACATCCTCTTCCAGGTTCAGCCAGTAGAATTAAATGCAATGTTGGGAGGGATCCATCCAGTGAGGTTTAATGCAATGCTGTGAAGCAAGATTGGAGTGAAGAGGAAGGAGAAGGAAAAACAGTTTTAGCAGCAGTGTGGGATAGTAGGATGGTCCAGAGACAACAAATCTTTGGTTGTCACCTTGTTTTCCACTTTAAACAATTAAAAGATCAATTGTTTAAATAACATATCTAGTTCAATGGCTTGCCACAAATTGGCAGTCAGACAACAACTATGCAATACAGTATAGATATCTAACTAAATGTCAGTGTGACTCAAAAACCAAATTATATACAATCATGGAATAGAGCAAACACTGTTTTTTCCAAATTTCTTTTCCAAATGAGAGACTGTACAGGACCCTCACATAATGGTTTATACAAAGGTGCAGAAAGTTCACAGAGGTAGAGAGATAAAGCAAAAAGCAGTGTCAGCACACAACATAGTCCTCTGGCCAACACAAGCCATATTTAATTCAGGATTTAGTGATCTGGAATGCAGGCTTTCCAGGAAGCTTTTGTAGCACAGCAGCTAAGATACAGATCTGTGCAGTAGAAAGACATTTGTTCAGATCTTGATTTAGCCTTGAACCTGCCCCACCTTGTCAATCTTTCCACTCTATCAATGATTCTGGAATGACACAGATTTATCTTTTTCTCATAACGGCTGCTGTTTGTCTCTGAACATTTCTTGTTTTAATTTTTTTTATGATTGCTTTTTTGAACACTGGGTATCTACTAAGGGGGTTCCACCTAGGAACCACTCTATACTAGGAATGTACTATAGACATTTTTCTTCACTAAAAAAGGCCTAAGAATACCGGTCTATTCTACAGGTTCATTTTTCAGGATTACTGAGAAAATGTATCCTTATAATACTTCAGAATGCTAAAACACTATAAAAAGCCATTAAATATACACTACCACTATTATTACTAGAAAGTACTGGGTTCACATACATAAAATGCAGTCACAGTTAAGCTGCAGCACATCTGCTAGGTCTATCTAAATATTTTATTCCTTTTTAGAATTCTGATGATGTAAAAAAAAAAAACCCTTCATAGATCAGTGACAGAAGGTTCTACATTAGTTGTTTTGTTTATTAGCCTGGAGAGAGATGCTTTTCCCCTGCCTCCAGGAAACAGTATTTCAGTGAAACAGCAAATTATCTCCTGGTAACTTAAATCCTACAGAAAATACAGTGTTTTGTTTTGTTTTTTGGTTGGCTATTGCCATCACAAATTAATCTTTTAATAATATTTTGTTGTTGTTTTTTTTTTTTTTTGCTGAAACAGACATATGTGGCTACTTCTTGCAATTCATCACTTGAAGAATGGGGAAAATTCTCCCATGCCAAGTTGTGTGAACAACAGAATTGCAATGCTCTGCTTCCAGTGTTAACAGGCCAAATGTACTTTTTATCGCATTTCCTCTCTAATCTTTGCTGTTCTTTATGCCTACCTGTCTATGTTTAACCACGTATGCACAGTTACTTTCACATGTATGTGCTTATTTAGAAAGTTATATGCGCTTCTTTGTGAGAAACAAGGAGAATAGAAACATCTATTTAATTAAAAACAAATCTATATTCAGAAACATACAGGGTGGGTAATATACAGAGTACATATGTTTTAACTTACTTGCATTCAACCAAGACACTGATGAGTAAAGCCAAAGCTCATATTTTATTATGCATGACTATGAAGAGGAATGTTGGATTATAATCTCAGCATGTTATTCTTGGAATGTCAATTTAATTTCACACTAAAACGTGGTGAAATCAAAAGATTAAGAGAGATTAGGACTTTCACAAAATGTCTGCCAGACATGGAATGTGAGTCAAAATATGCAGCTCTGTAAAATTGGAATATCTGGAATGATAGACAGCTTGATCAAAATGCAAAGTGTGTTTCTCAAAACTACATAAATTGACTTGATCATTTAATGATTTCATATTTAATCCAAGCAACTATGTGTCAGAATATCCCATTTTACTGCCATTTTAAAAAGCCTGGTGAAGAAAAAATAATTGATTCACTTACTTCATTCTTGCACAGGAGATTTCTTTTTTTTTAATTCTCCCCACTGGTAGAGATTATCAGCATGTCTGAACATTTTTGATGGCTGTTCCACAGTGTCTCAACTGTGTATCTCCCCTCCCAAGAAAGTCAGTCTAGCCCCAACTCTTCAAATTTCTGGCAGGCAATCAAAATAGTGCTGTTCTGCATGGCATTCAATATTTGAAATTTATGTATAACTGTTTCAAACTGGATTCTAGGATTGTTTTTAGACCGCTTTTATGAGTTTTTAAAGAGTATTTTAATGTGTTTTAAAAATGTTTTTACCTTTGTACTATTTTAATTGATCTTTGCTTGTTTATTGTCATGGAAGCCCTTGTGGGCTGGAGGCAATACAGAAATATTTTAAATAATTAATAAAATATTGCAGTTTTGGAACATTTCTCCTCGAAAAAGTTTGTACAAAAAAAATTGTATTTTTTAAAGAATGTTTTTGTGTAAACGACTTCTTGGGAAAAAAGCCCCCCTCCCCCCAAAAAACCACTGACAAGTGCCCCAAGCTTCTCATAACTTATTGAGAAGTATCATAACACCCTTTTTCACTGAGGATGAGAAAAATTTCAAATCTTTTCTACATCCCTAAATCAGAGGTCCCTCAGGTGGTTTATTCCTCAAGATAGCTCCTGAGTAGAACTGAAAGAACACTGAATACAATTTATTCAGAGCAGCAAAATAATCCATTTCTATTTCTATGAATGAACACAGATAAAAAGTTGGATAGGATAAACATAGGTATCTGCATTTACTACGATCTGCCTCCATTTTCTAATCTCTGTGACTATATGAAAACTGCAGTTCTCCCTCCACATTTGCAGGTTTGACGTTTGTGAATTTGATTATTCGCAAGAATGTGTGCCTCCCCGTCCATCCTCCTCCTCTCATTCCCATGAATTTTGTCCCAGTACAAAGAACTCATGCCAAGACAAAACAGAAGGGAATGGTGGTGGGGTGGGGGAAGCTCGCTCAAGCCTTTCCCTGCCGAGTTCCTCCTGCCTTTCCTATGCATTTTGGTGACTGGCAAATAGATATCAAATACAATTCAACTCATCTAAGAAAACAACAGCAACTTACCAAATACTCTAGCCACAAATCCCAGGGGAAACTGAGAGGCAAACATTGTAAGAAACCAAGGGGCAGCATACAAACTGGGTCCAATTTCATGGGCTTCAAAGTGATTGTAGAGATCTCGGTGGTAATCATGAAGAAGGCGAGAAAGTTGATACATCTGGATCTTGAAGAATAATAAATAAATAAACAAAATGTAGGTGACATAGGAACTCTTGAGTCACATATGCAGTTCTTAAACTGTGGTTTGTATCTGTAAGTCAGCAAAGCCACATGAAGGAGACACAGAGATGACAAAGCAGTGCTGAATTATACTTGTCTCTTGCATTTCTTGTGTACTGAATCATACAGTCATGGGAAAGGAAAAATGAAAGAAGTGTCAGATAGAGTTTGTTAAACTAGCACAAGTTAGGTATCATCTAGACACCAGAAACAACATTAAACACACCATTTCAGAGCCAAGTCTTCCTTTCTACCCACATATAAATGTGGGACTAGTTATTGCACCAGTTAAAGTTTAGCCTTCCTTGAGGAAAATCTCATGAATCCCTGTTGAGAGGCAGCTATGGGTTAATGATTATAAGGTGAATATTAATGTGAACTAGAACAAATATTAATTAATATTCTTTTGTTACTGTAACAACAATTAAAACTAAATATAAACAGGAGTTCTAACCTGTAAAATTGTCATGTCAGGTCGATACTGCTTCCTAAGGCCCATATCAAACATAAGGAACTTGAGCATCTTGAAGGCCTCTTCTTCACTCATGTGAAGCAACAGCACACCAGCAACAAAGCTAAGGCCCTGGCAATAGCCTACTTCCTGATCCAGGAGGGAGTAGGCCTTCAAGATATTGTACAGTGACAGCTGCCCAGCACCAAGCTGGGCAGAGAAATATGGATGTGTTGGAAAGGTGCGCCCTGTGAAAACAGAAATAAGATTAGCAACACAGATATTAAAGAACACAAATGTGTCATGTTGCAGGGGAAAAATGTGTTGCCTTATTCAGGAATAAAGCCAAATCCTTTGTTACTATTGACTGAACCATTTAAATCCATAACAGTCACTCTAAAATAAACATAAATATAAACATAAAAACAACAGAAGGGGGCATGAGATCTTTTTGGATAAAGCAAATTTTAGATGAGATGTGGGGTAGTGGAGAATCCAAGCCAGGAATATCATCATATGCAGAAACATTTAACATAACCTTTTCTATTGATCTGTCAGGGAGTTTTGTGCCTATTTTCCTTGTCAGTTATATTGGTCTTTTGAGAGCCAGTGTGCTGCAGTTGTGTGAATGTTGAACTAAGAGTCTTGGAAACTAGCCTTAGAGGAAGGCAATGCTGAATCTTCCCTGAATATATCTTGCCAAGAAAACTAGGGTAGGGCTGCCATAAGTCAGTGTCAACTTGAAGGCACACAACAAAGTAACATTTGGATCTTGGAATTAGCAGAAGAATTGAAAGCTGCTGGGCACATTTTGGACTACTTTTGTTCATTTTTTGTGGCAAGGTTAGGAAAGGAAGTTGCAAAGCTTTCTCTCTCTTTTAGACTTGGATCACATGAAACAGTGCTGCCTCCTTCTCTCTTCTGCTGCCACCCTGACAGATCTGCAAACTTTTTTTGTAGAAACAGTGCAGGAACACAAACTCTTCCTGTATGTATTTGCTGGTATTCAGCAAAAGAAAAAGAGGCTGAACAAAAAAAAAATACTCCTGGGCAAACTATTTGGTTTCGGTCACATCATACAGTGCTTCTCTCAGTAGAACTATACAGTTGTTCACATTTCTGCTTAAAAGGTCAGACTGAGACGTGGGCAATAGGCTAAGTGTGAAAATAGTTAACACTGGCATAACATACATAACAAACATTTAATTGTCGTGAACATAGCTTTTACAGGCTATGTCCAAATAAATTATAGAACCTTAGAATCTGCTTAGGAATCCTATCTCACAAACCTGTGAAATGGGGAAGAAGAGTATTAACAAGCTGTAACAGCCAATATCTTCTATTGTAAGAATGTGGCTTTTTCATGATGGGTACCAGGGAGTCATAACCTGCCAGGTCCTACCAATGCTGTTAAGACTGCGACATCCATTAGCTCTACCTAGCAGAGTTTATGGTCTAGGACAGGAATATAGGAATCTAACCCAGTGTTGTCAGCTTTGACTAGCAGCAGCTTTCCAGGATTCCAAACAGGACTTTTTTCCCTAACCCTTCCTGGAGGTCCCAGGTAATTTCCCATCCAATTAACTAATCAGGCCTATATAGCTTCTGAAATCACATGAGATCAGTTGTACTCAGGTTGGTATAGTGGCTTGGACAGTAATATAGATGATGGCAGATGAAGTCCAACAACATCTGGACAATGAAATGTTACTTATTTTTTGCTTACTGAGATTCCTATTGTGATAAATTCTCACACTAATGTTATACAACAACTGCAGCTATTTTAGAAGCCAATGTTTACCATTCTGGAAGCAGGCACTATTAGCAGGGAAAGACCAGTTTCACTCCACTGAAAACTCAAATATATGCAAGAAAGATTTACTTCTGCTTTCTTACCAGCATTGTTGAAGAATCTTTTATAGCTTTCCAGTTGTTAAAACTTACCTCACCCTTTAATTTCTCAGTTGTTGCAGCTATAGAAGATATGCTGGTTTGTGAGATACTATCAGAGGTCTTAGTTTAAGAACACAAAACCTGAAGCCTGAAATCTTCCTGCATACAGATCATTCTTTATGCTCTCTGTACTAGAAGGAAGACTGTATTTTGATTTCTGGCTGCTCTGGCTGCTCACTGCCTAGATTGGCAGAGAACTCACTCCTTGTATAGATACAGTATGCTTTCCTTCCCAACTGGAAGAGCAGCTTGTATTGCTCGGCAGTTACCTTCCTGCCCAAAGTAGGAGTTCTTCCAACACATGCTGAACAGGCCTATTCAGTGTCTCCTGTTTGGCAGACAGTTCCACTCAGCAAAAAGTCACCATGAAAGCATGAACTAGCTAGAGTTGTGGGGTGGAATTAGTACTGCTCATGGGATTCCAGAATGTAAAAGGTTTAATAAGGCGGATGAACTCTTTTTTAAAAAAACTTTTAAAATAAAACTGATGATATAATTTAGGCGTTTCTGGAAGTTATCACTCACTGAACGGTTGAGGAATAAGAATTCAAACATCAGAAAGGCTGCAATTTGTTGTGATGGTTATTAAATTTTACATGCCTGCCAGCTGTACAGATTCAGTTTTGAAAAACACTTCACACATACTCAGAAGCAACTCTGCTGTTCAAACAGCATAAGCTATAAAGAGAAAAGGTTCCCTATACATCTGAAGCATAAGCCTTGTATGCACAAGGACAAAGGCTCAGAAACAAGGAAAATGTGAACAAATTTTGCACTAACCAAAATGGCAGAAAGCAGACATAATTCAATACATATCAGTTTTTCTTAATTTTGCACTTTAAATCACAGGATTTTGTTGCACTTTATTAGTTATGCACTTTTAAGAGCCACTTCTTAAATAACTAAACTTTTTCATTTCCGCTTCCAGTTATGGACTCCTGATTTTGGGAAGTGCGTAGGCAATGATCATGGCAGAGGAGGACTTAGGGGCAACCCATTTCAACGGTCGCAGGCAAAGAAAGGTATAGTGATAGAAGCTGGACTAGCCAACAGAAAGAGTAGAAAGGTATCCCTTTCTGCCCTTTGCCCTAATGGGCCAGCTGTTTAATGCCAGATTGGTTCATGGTATGATAATAATCACTCTGATTTAACTTTGGGTAAGAGAGGCAACCTGAACTGTAACACAGAGATCTAGATGGATATAGTCTTACACAACTCCACCTGGCTGCACAATTCAGTATTCAATGTTCAGTATACACTTCAAGGCTAGAAGGTCAGAGTGACAGACATGCTATCATCTAGAAGGAATCCATCTCCCTCATCAGAAGAATTCAGAAGGCAGATCTGAGCATTTAAATCTGGGGTTGGGTAAGAGAGAAAGGTCAGAGATTTTGTTGGTGTATGGATTACCCCACTTCTCATCAGGTCTGACCTGGTTAATTTTGTCTCTAGTACTGGAGAATCCCAAAGATGGTGAGATTCAAAATCCAAGATGAGTCATGACTTATACGAATGAGTTATGGGAAACTCACCCGGTATTTCATGATTGCTACTGACAACTTTGGGGCTGTCTGAAAACATAACCAGGTCAAAGCATTCTGAAGCTCACAATCTAGGTCTGGTGTTTCCCACAGGAGGTTAATCTTTTTCTGTAATCTCATGATGGTCATAATTACTACCTGAGAATAAGTGTCCAATCCTATTTGCAATGGTGGTAGACTCATTGAGGTGGTTCATCTCTCAACTTTGGCATCTGAATATTGAACAGAGGTTCTTTATTGTCATAAGCTAGTGCTCCTGAAGAAGGCGTGGTCTCACCATGAGATGGAGAAGACTATTGACACAGTCATTCCAAAGCTTCTCCCATATCAGTAAAGCCTGATGAACTTCTTAGTTCATCAATGAGTGGTGAGCTATGAAACAGATGGGTTAATGACTAGAATCCAGATGGTACAAGCCCCTTAGAGATAATAACTGCACATAAGCAAAGCACAGTCGCATGCCTACTTTTAGCAGTGATAATGGTGAAATGATCTGTTTGCTGCAATCACTGTCTTCAAGTCCATCAGAGCTGTTTTAGGTGGGGAATAGATATAATCACACCCTGGAGGAAAAAGCAGGGGTTCCTTAAAAACCCTATCATTGGCTATATTGGATGGGACTGAAAATAGATTTTATGCCAAAATGTCTGGAGGGCCAAAGATAGCCCACCCTGTGTTATGGAGGTGGGGATCTGTCAGAATTGAAAAAGTTAGATGGATCAGCAGCCTGACCACTAAGGCAGATTACCATGCTCATAGGACAAAGTGATTACAGAGAAAGATTCTGTTCATTTTAGCCAATTCAGTAGCATAACAGCAAACGGGTGCATAACATCTTTACAACCCTAGTTGGATTTGATTTGCAGAGTTCAAGTTATAAAAGTTTGTACCAGTAAGTGCTGCTTTGGGAGCTAAAGAAGCATGATATACAGCCGACCTTTATATCCATACACACCCCAAACACAAAAGCCCCACTCAAACTCTATGAGTCTCAGAATCTTTTGAAGGTACTAGCACATATTTTCAGTTTTGTAAGTTTTTCTCTGTGCTCTTGAGAACTAGATTCAATCTCATTTTCCAGTTTTACTTAAAGAAATTAAAACAACCCCAAACCAAAAAAGCTGAATACATCATGCTGTGCATGATACATTATATGGAACGCTGTAAGCCTCAAGTATTGTCTCCAATCAAGGCAATTCCTCAATGCATATTGATTGCAAGAGACTAAGACTTTTTAAAGAAAACTTCTTTTCATACTAGAGCTCTGCAGAACATAAAGCACTAAGACTTACCTAGATCAATAAGTATTGCATGCTGCTGGGAGGTTAACTGTTTTAAGAGTTCTTTGTAAGGTGTATCATTTGGTTGCTGTTTGTTGGTAAACTGATGGTTAAGCTGGTATTGTTCTGCTAAAAACTTCCAGATCTCACCTCGGTGATGCCTAGGGACTCCTTTTCAATAGGTAAGAAGAATAAAATGAAATAGAATGAAATAGAGGAGGGAAGACACTGCACATTCTTTAGCGCTGTACACACAAATGTCCTAGGCAGCACTATCCAAGAATATGTGCTATAACTGATGTAAATGAACTACTAAAGCCCAAGTTTTCAAATTATGCAGGAGATCTCCAGGCAGCGTAGGAATTGGCAGGCTAGCCAAGTCCTCCTTCAACGAGCCAAGGATGTTTTAGATGGAATACACCTTAATAGAAAACCAAACCACTGCTATTCAAAGCAGTGGTCCCTGGACAGGGGCCAGCCTGCAGGCCATCAGCTGCTGTCTCATGGAGAGTTTCCAAGAAAAAAAGAAACATTTGTAGCCAACAGGCACAAATATGGTTTTTAAAAAGGACTGAACCAAAAGGCCTCCATCCATACTGGTGAAGCAGAGCTTTCAACAACTTTGCTGCAGTGCTTCTACATGTTAGTTTTCATGAATAGACAAACTGTTGACAGAATTTTAAAAAAATACCATTCAACAAGAACAAGGTTTTAACTTGTACTCTTGGACCCCAAAGTAGTATTCCAAGCTAATGCTCTGTTTTGTATTTTACGTGTATGTTTGTTTTAAATTGGATTATGCTAGCTACAAATAGAATAAAATCATGATATGTAGAATAACAACAACGTTAAAGAGAAAACAAAGCCTTCCTGGTGACCTTGCTCCATGTTGAGGAGAAGGTTAAAGAAGGAGCATGTTTCATTGTCTAGGTAACTAGGCCAATGCCTTGTTTATTATACTCCAACAGGAGTGTCACTGCTCACTAGCACTGTGTGGCAAGACATCACCTTTCTGATTAAGCTACTGTATTCTTCAGTTACGCATGACCAGTTGGGGCAAAATGTGTATTCAGATGCATATCTGAAAGTTCAACATCACTTCTATTCTGCATGTTCTAGTCAAGTATGGACTCCAAGATTTTGATAATGCAGTGCCTGCAAAGTTCCTTCAGCAACTGTGATGCATTCCTTCTCTCTCTATTTGTCAAAGGTTGTGAAAAAATAGTCTCTGAAGAGTCACCAAATTTTGAAGCGATACAAACAAAATGCACCCTTCCATTGTTCAGTACGATGGCAAATTATAGAACCATGGCCTGAGGGGTTTGGATGCCTGAAACTGTTTTAATGATGGCTTTTTAAAATAGTATTGGTATTTAATTCTTTTTTAACTTTTGTAAAATAAGATTTTAACTTAACGTTGCTTTAAATTCCAGTAAGCTACCTTGGATCTCATCTTGGAAGAAAGGCACAATATAAATTCAATAAAATAAATAAATAATAAATAAACTTATTTCTTAGCTGTCTTACCAGCTCTTATAAGCAAAGTAACAACTCCTCCATGAATGAATCCAATTGTAATAACTTGCATACCTTTTAAATCTATTCGAGTAACATACTATCTATAGCTCAAGCAACTGCATATGATATATGATCATATTTACAATCAATTGTCCTCTATTATTTAAGCAGATGTTTTCATAGCTCACTTTACAAAGATGTGTAAATGCATCAGTATCTCATAATAATTATATAAATACACTTACCTTTCCCAACAGCAGAATGTATTTTTTCCATGTCAAATTTCATCTTTGATCTTCCTGGTGTCCCTAACATTTTTTCCCAAATCAACGTTACTTCTTTGAGGCATGGGGTGATTTCCTCATAGTCAAGCTTCAGACGTTTGTTTAACAGATTGTTTTCAGAAGCTAGAAGACAAATTAAGACACATGTGACACTCACTGTATGAGAAATTACTCTTAAGGCAGTTACTTAAGATAGCTTACATTGGCCCTATGAACCTCGACAATAGAAAAACAAACAAACATGTTTCAGCAGCTTTGAAAAGATAAGAAAATAATACAGAACATGACTTGACTGATTCAACATCCCATCTCACAGGAATGCTTCACTATAGCCATTTCAAAAGAGTATAGTGCTTGTCATTACTAGCAGTTTACTGCATTTAAATACTGAAAGTATTCATCTTACTTGTATCATCTGCACTGTATACCTGTAGAAGATGGTACATCCATGATGTATGCTGTTACTGAGAGCTGAAAACTATTTTAGTCTGGAAAATGGACTGGGATAGAGCCTTGCTGGTGGTTGACCATGTGGCCAGTGTTCTTGATGAAGTACTGTGAGAGAAACTTAGACAATGGAATAAAAAGGGAAATTATCTGTAGAGACCTGCCAGATTCGGAGGGACATGCTCATGGGGTAGCTATTCCATGGCTGCTGGCTGCACAAACATCAAGGAAGAAAGCTAAGCTTTGCTCTAAGGCCTCTTGGACAATTTTCACAAGGGTTAATAATTTCAAGGACAGAAATGATTGCATCTTCAAAGATGAAAAGATAATGGGGATTGCCACAGGCAAGAGTAACATTTACAGAGAGAGTACTAGAACACCGTAACCAAGGAAAAGGGAGACGGAAAAAAGACAAGAAAGAAGGCAGCCTTAAAACCATTGTTTAGACTTTAATTTGGAATCATATTTAAAACCAATGCATAATATCATAGCTATCAGTTTAATGATGTCTACTTTGATATATGAACAACAAGCCCTTGCTATGATGATATATTACTAGCACACTGTCATTCCTGGGACATGGTATTCCAATACATCATAAGAACACTGCCACATGGATGATATAATAGCATAATGTATCATCAGAACATCATTCCCATTTATTACAAGGATAAGACATTATAAAGGAAAGTGAAGTCTTTCACTTAGCATAGTCCTCAAAGCTATTCTAGTTTCCAGAATGAAGAGTACCTTTTTTCCATTTTGACTTGCCAGTTCTGCCAAAAGCATACAAAAGCCAATTTAGGATCTTTTTCCTTCTTATTCCCAGTTATGACATCTTGAAATACAGCCATAATTCACAGGGCCAGAAAACCTCTTCAGATATCTTACATAAGACATTTAAGACTCCTTGTCTTATTTTGCATGTGTATTAAGGGCTGCTGTGCTGCATGGATATATGGGAAGAACCCATACTATAGTTCTTCACTGTATCAGTTTAGCAGGCTACTTTTTTTCCTTTAAATGATTTTGTCTGGTCACTCTACTAATCATTTTTGGCCCCTGCATTCTTCACAGTATTCTACACTTTAGTGGACAACAACATATGTGTTACTCCAATTTCGCTAGTTAACACATACGGAGATTCCTTCTCTTACATTTTCAGCCACAAGGACCTTTTGCTTCAGCCTCCTTCATTGTTAGGGAAAGAGATGTTCCATGGCGAAGTGCAGTCACATATGTTCATGGGGAAGACTACAAAGTGTGTCCATCCATAGCAGGATGCTTTTCTCCTTTTACGTACTGAAGCTTTGCAACACATCACAGATGGATGGAGGAGCATCTCCATATTGTCAAGGGAACACTCTTTCTTTTCCTGCACTGTGCAACAGTGCCACAGAACAGCAAGAGAACATGAAGAGATCCACCCATTTGGCAAGGCTATCCTCACCTGAACCTCATCTCAATGAGGGCTGCATTTTCTCTTAATGATCACAGAAACAGAGAATCAGAATTGAAAGGGATCTCAAGGGCCATCTGGTCCAAACCCTTGCCAATGCAGAAACTCACAACTAGAGTACTCCTGAAGGTTGGGCATACAACCTCTGTCCAAATGAAGGACGGTCTATCACCACTGAACAGCTCTTACCATCAGGAAGCTCTTCCTGATGGTAATACTTAGGTGGAATACTTTTCTTGTACTTTGAATCCAAGCGTTTGTGTTTTAGTCTCTGGACCAGCAGAGAACAGGCTTGCTTCCTCTTCTAATGCTATCAAATATTTAAAAATAATTGACATGAGAGTCAGTGTGGAGTAGTGATTTGGATGTTGGACTAGGACACTAGAGACCATGGTTCAAATCCCTGCTTGGGCACAGAAACCCACTGGGTGCAAGTCACACTCTCTCAGCTTCAGGAAAAGGCAATGGCAAAACCCCCTCTGAACACAGATAGTCTTCATAGTCTTGCCCAGTTTAATAAAGTTCCTCCATGAAGAGAAGGAAAAGAAGAAATGGCATTGAGGAGTAGGAAAGAGGCAGACTAACATGGCTATGAACATCTACAGAAGATGGGGAAATGATACTTCTGAGAGGGCAGCTCCAGGACTGCTATGGCCCATCAATATGCCACGTTGTCACATAAGGAGAAACATTTTGTGACCAGTAAATTCCAACTGCATTTACCATCTTTGTTGGACACTAAGCAATTTATACTAGTCAATCTAGTTAAAACTACTGGATTAGCCTGCAAGGACAATTCCTCACATAGTTTGTTCAGAAAGACTGAACAGGATGCTAACAGATACCAAGAGGACCATTACTTTAAGCTGAAGCAGGTGGATCCAAAAAAAAAAAAAAAGGTACCAAAGACACAGTTCAAAGGAGACATGATTCAAGTACTTTATCAGCACTTCCTGGAACCAGGCTGAGAGCCCCAGTTGATAAAACAAGCAAAGAGGTTTTTAAGATAAGGTAAACAAACTATGGGTAAAGTACAGCAAGAGAGGGAAAGCAAACACCACATGGTATCGGGAAAAGGGGATTCTAAATAAACACAAGACGAATATTATCTGCCGTATCTTTAGAGCACTTACTTATTGCCATAGCCAATGGTGTAAGATCTTCACCCTCTACCCAATCAAGTTTTTGCACTTGCCTTGCAACTTCTGGTTCTCCTTTTCCATCCTAAGTAGTAGTATCTGCTGTAGAATGGCTTTTTGCCACAGTTCCCGAAGCTCTTTGGATGTCTTTCTCCTCTCTTCTTTTATAGTCCTAAAAGGGCCATCTTCACAAACTGGTTGCAGTGGTGATCTGGGTGGAAGTTCTCCCAACTCAGAGTAGTCTTCAACATGTAACAAAACAAGAAAGAAACATTCAGAGGTCCCTTCCTGAAATACAAATAATCATTTAGATTCAAGATTAATCCTGCTCCAGCCTTCGGAATAAAGTGTCAATTTCCTAAATGAGAAAGAAAAAAATCTGTGAATGAAGTGACTTCCAAGTTGCCAGTCAATACATTAAGGCTATCATAAAGGAGCCTCTTCAAAATGCTGGTTGTGATGTCTTTCCCAGCACAATGAGGCACTGTACTCAAATAGTCATTGTCAGGAGAAAGTTTTCCCCACCTAATGAGGTATTTAAGCACAATGATTTCCCAGGTGGATTGACCAATTTATGCAAGCCACCAAACATCTCTCACTGTTTGTTTAAAGATATGTTGTGGAGAAAAGGAGAGTGTATAAAGAGGGTATGCACATGAATAGCTTTCTTAGAGATATAGATATGATGGAAAGAGACTAAAGTGGCTTCTCATGGTGGTTGTGGCCCTTTTTGCACACCATTTCCCACGCGAAATGGCCACAGGAGTGCCATGGGGTTGTGAGGACGGTTCCGCATGATGTTCTCACGATCATGCAGCGCTTCTGTAGCGATCCTGCGGCAATTGCAGATTATATCATTTTCAGCTCTTTGCTGAAAATGAACCATAACTGTGCATTCTTCCCATGTCCCTCCTGCACTTACCTGGCTTGCATAACTTCAGGAAGCATGATGGCCGCGCTTCCTCCCGCAGCGCAGCCTGGGAAAGTACATGGCTGCACTGCAGGAGGAAGGGGCAGATGTTTCACACTTCCTTCCGTCCAGCACAGAGCTGGCGCAGAGGGAAGCACAGGGGACGCGCTTCCCTCCTGCAAGAGGCTTTTTGCACAATTCCCGCATGATGGCAGCGAGAAAAGGTAAGGTGCAAAAAGGGCCTATGTAATACAAAACAGCTTACAGACAGAACAACTTTTAATACCTAGAGATTCTCAAAGCAACTTAGGGAATCAATTAGCATTTCACACCTACTCCTGTTTATTTTGCATACTTTGGAGATACATGTATGCATACACTGTGATTCTGTGGAGGCCCCAAAATCCAATACAGATCACAAAAGCCAGCTTCCTGAGAGCTTCAGCTTTGGTTGAAACAGAAAATGAGTCTTATTTTTTTTATAGGATAGGTTCCTAGGGTCATAACTTGAGCCCACCAGTTCTGACATACTTTTAAAAAATACAACAACAATTCTCTGGTAACGTTGCCAGCATTTTGCATAGTTTATTGAAGTGATGTCAGAAACAAAAATTTGCTGGAAAAAGCAACACTCATTCCAGAATCCTTTCTGCTCTACAAGAACATAAAACAATCCAGCACATTCAGAATAGGAAGATAGCATTCTGAGGAACTCAACTGGTGCTCCTGAAGCTGAAGTTAACATTGTCCAAAGTAAACAACCTCCTACCAAGTCAGACTAGATACTACAATCAATTCTGTTATACGTTCCACTTAGCCTTCTCTTATCTCTTCTGTCTTGACCAGGATTTTACACAGTGTTTTCCCCGTCAGCTGTGCCCCAGCCCTTAGAAAGGAAGATGCTAGAGATTCAACCTGGGGCCTTCTGCCTGCAAAGTCTGCACCACAGACTGAGCTATAGTCCTTCTCCAGCTTGTTCCCTTTACGTAGTGAATCCACAAACCTTTATCTGCAGATCTGATTTCAAATCAATAAATACACTTCCTATAGAGGAGTCTTTGGAATGGAATGAATCAATAGTGGGGTTTTTTGGAGGGAGATATATAACAACTGTGTCATTTGAGACTTTTAGCATACAGGTGTGCTCAATGCTTTGGATGTATCAGATAGGATTGTTTTAAAAACTGTTTAAAAATGGTTAATCCTTTAACATATAAAACTGATTTTAAAAGTAATTTGCCATAAGGTAGGGGGGCCTGTTATTCAAGACATACAATACACAAGCCATCCCAGGCCTGCAGAATAAGCTGTGCAATTTTTTGACTCTGAATCAGAAAACTTCTTGGAACTTTTTTCTTTAAAAAGTAGTATGCATTTTCTCTAGCAATGTAAAGCCTTGAAGCCAGACTCTATTAAGCAGAAATCCTTAGCTTACTATACCACTTCTTACCCTCGTACTTCTGAAAACTAATGCAGTTATTTTTCAAAGTCTTGCCTTCCTTCTTGCTATTAAATTTGACATCTGGAGACCTATACAGACAGACACAGAGACTGCACACAGTTGATACTGCAGATATCTCACATCCTAACCCGCTCCACCCCCAGCTTCATGCTGAAGGCCATACTTAACTCAAAGTCTGCATGAGAGGAACTCAACAATTGCAATTATGATTAGTGTTAGGGATTCTTGAGGAATTCTTTGTGAATTCTAGCATGAACTTTCACTGGAATTCATCCACCCCATATCTGAATATCTGAAAAGGATGTCCCAGTATAGGACTATCAGAGAGGCGCAAAGAGTGGATGATCACTGCCTGTAAACGCTGTGCATTTCTACACACAGATTTTAGTTGCTTATTATACTTACCAATACTGTAATATAAATCAGTCTCTGATTTGAAATACAAACATAACATCTGAGGCACATTGCACAAGTATCTATTGTCCCATTAGAGGATGCCAGAAATCAAAATATGATTTAAGGATTAATTCTCGCACTGGCAGTATAGTTACAGAGAAGTCAATGGAGCCATATATGAATAACTATATGAACCAGCGCTGTTCAACAAAAGAATGGAATTAGACTTGAATCAGGGGAGACTGAAGTTCAAAGATTTACCTGTCTCACTAACATGGTACACTAGCCTTGGTCAAGGCACTAACTCTTGACACTCAGTTTGCAAACTGTCATATGGGAATTACAATTTATTGTGAGGACAAAAATAAAGCAATGACAGTAGAACAAGCAAACTAAGTGAATAAACTGCTGTGATAAGTTCAGCATTTAAAAGTTATGTCAGAAAAACCTTCAAATTTGTACACTTTTCTAGATAAAATCTTGGAATATGTATACATTGTTTAAATCAAGTAGATTCTTTTCTGCACTTGATAATTTTGAACAACGTACTCAGCTTCTTCTAGGTATAAGGAGAGAAAAACAAATAGAGAGAAGTAAAGCAAAATTTTAGGCCTCATAAGCTTCAGATAAATCATCAGACAATTTCCCATAGAAACTTTTTTTTTGAAGTAAAAACAGATACTCGGAATGCTGACTTTCATACACAGTAAGAAGTTCTGATGTTCTTCTCTTGTATGCTCTGCATTCAACTGTGTAGTGCCTACAATATTTGTCACACACTTACTAAACTCATTTCAACTTATTCTAGCCAGCTGCACAGTCATGCTTTTTCTTTGTAATTCTTTTCACTTGCAGCTCCCACCCATAAACCACCTCAAAAACCCTCCAAAAACACTGGGTACTCAGAACTACATAATGAAGTGAAAGAAGCTTCTGACTGAAGAAAAAATGAGCCACTACCCATATTTGATACCAACACACAGATCTTATCAGATAACGTGCCTCTTCCTGCAATTAAGCACCTCAACCTCTAATTTCTCAATGGGTATACAAAATTAAAAAAAGGAACAAACAAACTCAGAAACCCCTGACATCAAAACCCCTACACCGGAAAAAATACAAAACTCATGGCATTTGACCTAGAAAACCCACAAGTAAATCAATCTAAACAACTTTAATATTCTAGAATTACAAGCAAGAGAAACAGTGCCATCTAGAGTACAAGACAAAAACTGAAAAAGCCATTCAAGAAAGTGACCACCATTTTCTTTTGGGCTGTGAAATTTTAATGAAGGAGTGGGAAATTTGTTGTTGGGTTGCATATGTTTTTCATATACTATGACAACACACCACTATACCATGACAATTGGCTATGGTTGCTAGGGCTGCTGAGAGTTGTACTCCAACAACATCTGGAAAGTCATAAATTGCCCAATTCTTTTAATGTCTGCTGGGATACCAGCATAAGTACTACAAATCAGATCAGCAACAGGAAGTGGTACCAAAGGGTATACCTGCTAATGATGACATCTGTAGCTAATGCCCATAAAAAGCATTAAAATGTCATGTTTCAAATGAAACTAATGAAGTTGAGAGTTATAAAATTCACTGAAAATTTATTACCCTCCTTTCTACAAATGTAGCTTTTTGGTTTGGGGGGAAATCTTTGTTAATTGCCTTTGCTTGAAGGCAATGGTGGGATTCAAAGCGTTACTGGAAGCTTTGCCAAAGGCTTGTATGAACTCTTTAATACTGTTCATATTTTGATTGAAATACCAGGCAATTTCTATCCTCCACTTGAAGCTTTTCATTCGTAACTAAGACACTTTCCGCAACTTACCTTTTCTTGGCGCTGGGGTGCGGGGATCATGTGAGCAGCCTCTTGCGAGAAGCTCTCACATCCCCGCTGCTTCAGCTCCGCAGCTGTTGCCTGCCGGCCGGCCGGCACCATAACAACACTGCCTCTTCCTTCTGCAGTGCAGCTGGACATTTTCCCAGGCTGCACTGGGGGAGGAAGTGCAAGTGCCACGGCTCCAGAGGCTCCGCATGCACAGTAAATGCACGCAGGGCTCTGGAGCGATGTGCGATTGCATTCCATTTTTGGCTACAAGCCGAAAATGAAATAGTACGCGACTGGCACCTGCCGGCCCCGGAAGTGTTGTGTGATTGTGAGGATGTTGTCTGAAACACTCCTCGCAATCGCGCGATGCTCTGGAGGCCCTTTCGCATGGCAAATGCCATGTGAAAAGGGCCTAAAACGGCTGAATGCTTTAGCCTTTACTCATTGGAAGGTACTCCATTACTCTTTTCAGTTTTGTTGCCATTATCTTTTTTTTAGAGATGGAGCAAACACTAGAATATACAGAATTCAGCTGTACTACATACGTATGTGAATGGTAACTTTATTCTGACCCTTTTTTGATAAGTACTAACATGTTATTGGCTTTCTCTCTGCTACTGCACACAAAGTTCCATGTTACAACAGAGCATATCTAATATTTAAATATATTTTTTAAATTCAATATGCATTACTTTACACTTACTTATGTCAAATTTCATCTGCAATCTTCTTGTTGTTCTGTTTGACATGTGTTGGACTGCAACTACCATCATACTATAACTACTTAGCTATGGTGGATACAGCTGATGGGAGACAAACTGATTACTAGAAACAGAAAATGGGACGTTTTTATGACTCTTCTTCAAAAGAAAGCACGCCCTTACTTCGCTAAAGTATTTCTAAGTTAAATAGAAAACTGAAATTTGGGACACACAATGACTCCTAGATAGGTCTGAAAGTAGGGCGTTCTAGCAATCAAAACTGGAACATGAAGTTTAGCTCCTAATACAAGTCAGCATTCTAGCATACAATTAGCCAAGAGTCACACTGAATAAGAAGTTGGAGCATATGCATTCTGTCTTCCCTTTGGATTTGCTTCTGTGGGAAGACCATGTCGCATACAGCAGCTAGATACCTTGATCTGCTTCTCAAACAAACAAACAAAAAAAGTCTGGGCTAAATTGCATCAGATAGCATATGGGGGCTCACATCACCGATTCATTTTTAAAAGAAAATCCCGTGAATGTAGAAAAATGGCAAGTAGCTGAGAAAACTAAGCTAGAATTCTTCCCTTTGACAGCAATTTCTTGAGAACAAGACTCTTCTCTGTAGCATGGAGAACCATTCTGAAATGGTACAAATGAAAGTTTGCCATGTCATCTGTGAAAATGTGAAAATGGAGGAAGAGATCTGGAGCCATTTCACACTACACAGTTGTAGCACTATGATCCCACTTTAACAGCCACAGTTCCATCCTGTGGAATCCTGGGATTTGCAATTTCGGAAGGGATATTTAGAATTCTTGGCCAGAGAATTCTAATGCCTCACCAGGTTACAAATTCCAGGATTCTGTAGGATGTAACCATGGCAGTTAATGTGGAATCATAGTGCTAGAACTGTGCAGTGTAATCTAAAAGTGCCCCTGTACTTTGGAATGCAAGAGAAAAAAGGGAGAGGGTAGGGACAGAGTCAATTGGAAGTTTGAGAGGATAAGCACAACATTGACATCCTTTCCAATGAGTATTTCCTCAGCAAGGAATTATGCTTGCAGAGACTTGCCAAGCTACCTTAATCCTGATTTTGATTGTCTGATTGAAGGGCCTTTGATGTACCTGTGCACTGATGACAGTAAAAGAGGCAGGTTAATCAGTACCAATATTATTTCTAACATTCTCTCAGAGTTTCAGGGCTTGCTAAGGTGGAAGCCAAACTGAGGCTTCACTGGCCAGGGAGCAGCTTATATACCTCCCTGACAGCCTGGAGTGAAAACTTTGCCCTCTTTAGTGAAGTACCACCTTTGAAATAAGCACACCAAATCTGATTGGATAATTATTCCTGCTGCTACAGGGAGCCCATGAAAACCATGTGGGATGCTGAGAAGGAGACATCAACTCCAGGAGAAAATGGAACCAAGCTTCAATTGCCCCATCCCTGTCATGGACTATAAAACCAGCATCCCAGGTAAGGCCAGGGCTGTTTCTTGATTTCTGTACCTTGTTGTTTTATTAAAAATGTCTGCTTTATTGTACACTTAAATCAAGGTTCCGATGTTAAATTGAGCCCATAATTAAACAGGGAAAAGGAGAAGAAAGGTTACAGGTTTGCAAAGAAAATTTGGCCATGATATGGATTAAAACGTTCCACCATCATTCTTTGAGCCTCTAACTTCCTGCCCCATTTCTTGTCTGCTCTTATTATTTAATTTATGCTCACTATGCAGCTGAGCATATCAACACTTAAAGGATGTTAGGTGACATCTTGTTTTTACATCACTGACTGACCGCAAGAGAAAAAAGTACTGGACAAAACAACTGGCTTGGATTTTTAGGCATGTACAGAGATAAAAGAATGTTCCAGAATGTAAGCTGGGTACCTTTTGTGCTCATTTTGGTTTTGCTTAAATAACAAAATGCAAAAGTTTCATCTAGAGTAGGAGAATGAAAACATTACACAAAAGATGGGATAAAGTGCTGATGCCAACAGGTGGGAAACAACAGTGACACTGAGTCAACCACTGAGTCTGCTTCATAACAAAAAAAATAACCAGGATTAATGCATAGTAACTATACATCTATCCTCTGGAAATACAAGACTCTGTCACTAATCGGAGCTATGAAACAAAAAGCTAGACTAGTCCTTCATGTACAGCACAGGTCAGGAAGTTCATGTAAAGACAGTCTTTACCATCATGCCAGCTGGTAGAATCACATCCTTTCTGTGGTGTTGCTACTCGTAGAAATATCTGCTGTCTCCATGAATGCCGGCGGGTTCTTATAGGACTTTCAAGGAAAGAATCTGCTTCGCTTGACTTGGGCTTGTAGTCACTAAAATCAGAAATGTGGAAACTTTCTGCTCAGTCAAAGGCAATAAATAAACAAACTCTTAAAATATTCATAGTAACAGACTGCACATATGTATCTGCATTCTTTAACTAAACAACAAGCCCTTTGAGAAATGATGTTGTTATTGCTGTTACATGCTTTCAAGTTGATTCCAATTTATGGCTGTAACCAAGTGAAAATCATTAACTAGTAATGCTCTGCTACTGCTGCCCCTTCAACAGATTCTCTGTGAGAAAAACAGCCTCTGCACCCTGCATCATCATTGGCAAAAAATCAAGGTTTGGGAGCAAGTAGTATGAGCCTCTTAGAAAAGGCAATGGGATTTTCTCTGTCCTCCTGCAGGTTCATTTTACACATTAAGTAATATCTCAGTTTTTATGTGGAAACCACTACCAAGGTAACTTACCTCTGTCCTTTGCTCTGCAAAATAAGTAAGATAATATTATGAAGCTTTGAAAATTTTCCCAGACTGTAAATTTGGCCACAACTAAAATTGCCCACATACTTCCAAATAGATAGCAACAGTCTGCATTAGCCTCTTTTATGCTGATCTGAATATTGTGCATTAAACCCATGCCACTGGGTTTAAAAACCATGCCATGGTTTTTACTAAACTTCAATCTGTCTTCTCCCCATTCTGTCTTCTCTTCTTCCAGCTGCGGTTTTGTACTTTCTGTTGGTCACATTCTGAGCCAAGCTACATGCAAAATTAATCACTGTTTTTCAAATGTGTGTTTGACGCCATCATTTTTACATCATTTTCCAAAGGAAAAGTAGCCACTAAATCCTGATCTGGTGGTCCCAATCCAGATGAGGACTTCACACCAGTTTCCAGCTCCAAATCCCCAGAGAATATTTGTCACCAGAGGTATTTTTGAAAACAGCTCCTTCAGTGTCAAGTAGTAAAGGGCTGTATGTGTGAGAGAAATTTTCAATAGGCAAGCTGTGAACATGACAAAGGACCCAAGGCAGTTTTTCCTTCAGAATAAAAGCAGGAAAATTCATCTTGTTCATTTGTTTTCAAAATAATGATCAATGAAATATATTTTGGTCCTTTGGAAGATACTCAGAATCTACAACAGGAAAGGAGAGGTTCTTCCCAATATGAGATATTACAGGTTTGATCTTTGAGCTAATTTCTAATTTCTAAAGAGAAAGCTATTTAACAAGGTCTGTCACTCATACAACCATCAGCACCACTACATCATCATCAACATTAACCACACAACTGTAGAAGCTGAACGATCCATGGTTTTAACATTGTCGATATTATTTGCAGATATAAATAGAGTAAAGCTGAAGTGCAACAGTTCTGATCTTTAATAAAATTCCCACTGTCATCCCACTAGCTATATATGTCCAATAAGAATTCCAATGGTTCCAACTCCAGATTATTTTATCAGATCATAAGATAATGTTTTCAAACCATAGATTTTTCAGCTGTAGGAAGAGAACCCTACCTTTTTGTGTTCCTAAAGTCAGAGGTGTTATTTTCATCTACAGGAGCCAGAAATTTTAAGAAGTTTGGCACAGAAGAGGAAGAGTGAAGCTTTTTCCGTAGAGTAGAACGGTAGGAGGTGCTGAATGTAGTTGAAAAGGGGCAGTTCAGAATGAGGAAGTATAAGGGCGCCAAGTAACATTAAAAACACAAAACACAAGAGAGTCAGTATCAAACCAGAAAGGAAATAATACTTGTAGGAGTTAAAATAAATAATAGAAACAAAACAAAAGAAAAAATCAAAGACCAATCCTGCAAAGCGTTATATGAATATACATATATTTATAAGTTGGCTCTCAGAGATTTGTTCTAAATTCATAAAGAATAAAAAAGCTCCTCACTCTGGCCTTTGAAGTCTATCTGAGAGAGTGAAAATAAGAAACAAAAGCCATTTCTGCATGGTGTTGTAATCCTGCTATGGGGATGAGATGGCAACAGTCTGCAGGCTGTGCTTTCATATGATGTCGTCATGGTCCCACTGCCATTCCATCCCCATGTGTCATGACTGCAGGATATTCACTTAACAGATTAAATCTGTTAAACACTCACAATCATGTGATGCTCCTGTATTTACCTGCCATGAGGAAGGACAGGAAGCATGACGGAAACACTTCCTTCCCCAGTGCAGCATGGGAAAGAGCCTGGCTGCACTGTGGAAACCAGGCAGGTGTCCCTTGCGCTCCCTTCCACAGGAAGCCAGTCAGGTGTGGAGGAGAGTGTTCTTGTCATGCTCCCTTCCTGGTAAGGGCGCAGCCAGGATTGCAACGGGACAGTGTGGGAGAGTGTCATCATGTAGAAATGGTATAAGACATAATACTTGAATCTTCACCTTCACTTGGAAAAAGAATGAGGCAGGACTCCTTTTTAAGTTGTCCCTATGCAATGATGGAATTAAAATGCAGCAGAAACATCTCTATACCATCTCTTTCATGGTATAACAGCCTTTTTGGATTAATATCACCAAAAGAAACATTATTTGGCTGCATTCAAACAATTATTTTCATAGCAAAATGGGCACTGAATAACTATATTTTAGTGTTTCTCCCTTCCAAGTTGTGTGGTTAAATGCTCCAATAGGTGCAACATTACCTCTCTACTTCCTTTCCCAAGTTTTGCAGTAGCACAATAAACCAGAATCTGTACAGGTGATGAAAGGCACTACAAGAATATTTCAAAATGTATCTTGGGATGTGTCAGAGGAGCTAGCTCCCATTTCTCAAGCTGTGTCTCATCTATTTTTAAATTATGTTTAAAAACAATTTTTGTGGTGGTCTGGAGAGGTTAAGGGGCCACACTTTGGGATTCTAAAGGACATAAAGCAGCCCATACATAAGCCTCCCATGAGCAGGACATTGCCCATCCCACTGTAAGATTTCTTTCTTGCCTCTACAGAAACAAGAAAAGATTCAAATGATAGCACATACATGTGGGAGGGGATTGTATGATGGCAACCCACTGCGTTCTATGCTTGTATATATGTAGATTTCACTGGACATACACATAACTATATGTACAGAGAAGTATTTTCCATGTAGTCCAAGAGCCACATTTGAAGTGGATGCAATTTTCATAACGTGCGTATAAAGTGAATAAAACATTAGGTTCATTCATGCATCTTATTTTTTGTTCCTCCAAAGAAAAAGAAAAAAGAAAAAAAAAAGACCTGACTTGAAAGGATCATTTGGTTTGCTAGTCATGGGAAACTATGATCTGATGAACCAGGATTCCATAAAACCAAGCATGAAAGGTAAGAAAGGAAGAGAAAATATTTACATCACAGTTCATTCCAATCCCTCAAACCACAATTTAGAGAACATGGGATGCTTCCAGTTAAGATATTGCCCTGCCTCATTCATGAAATTTTATTGGAGGTACAGATATCACTCTAACTTTCCAGTGTTGTTTCATTACTTCTTCCATCTTTCCTCTTGCCGTACAAAAATGATCAAGAAGGGCAAGAAGGATTGGCTGCATACTGTATTTTGACTGGCACTACTTGGAGTCCTCTATCTTTAGAAATCTTTAGATTTCTAAACATCTAAACATCTAAATTATCTAACATCTAAACAAGGTCACTATTACCCACATTTGAACCTTCTTTTTTAGTAACTGAAAGAACTAAGTTATTTATTAAATTAAGGAGTATATATGTAATCAGTTATAATGATTAGGTCATACAGGAAGCTAATACATAGAAAACAAATTCAAATGGAAAGCAGCAGCCCATATGACAAAGGTGCCCTGATGTTAGTTTGCCAGGGAGGTAGAGGAGATGGGGAAAGTAATCTAAATAAAAGCGGGAGAGGGAATGTGAACTTCAAAGTTCATGTTTCCCCTCCCTACAACTGCTTCTCCCTTGCTGTTTTTCATTTATTGGGCAACAGATAGTTTTTCTATCTTAAAATGCTCCCCAAGTTTGTAAAAAACAGTAAACCACAGTGAAGATATTAACGCAAGTGGCACTTTTTTCCCCTTTTATCTTTCAGATAACACAAGATACAAGTAGGGCAGCAGGCTAGTGTGCCTTTTTCTGTGGGTTAGTAATTTTTTATAGTCTTACCTCCATTTACCTTTGCACTGTATAATTTCTAAAGATACAAGCTTATAAACTGATACATTGTCAAGTAAGGACATTTGTCTCTTCTCTCACCTCTTTGGCACAGTACGCTTAGATTGATCTCCACTTGAATTAGGTCTAAGATGTTTTAAGAAATTGGGTGAGGAGGCCAAGGGCTTAAGTTGAGCTGGAGGAGGAGAAGGAGAAGGAGCTGGCATTGACTGATCAGCAGAAGCATTATCGCTGCTGGCAGATGTGTTCATATTTTATGGAGAGGGATCCAACGGGGATGATTAAAAGAAAGGGAGGGGGTGAAAAAGACACGTGAAAAATCATCCAAAAGGGCATGGTTAAAATAAGATAAGATCATTGTCTTAGTATAAAGAGTGCCACATGTAAGATGAGCAATATCACAGGTACAAAGACCATAGGAACATTATGTGCACCCTTCCTCTAAAATCTGACTTCCTGCTTAGTCTTGGCTTAGTTCAAGAGGATCTTTGTGGCATCTTGGCATGTTATACATTGTTGTTGCCATTGTTTGCGTTCAAGTAATTTCTGACTTATAGCAATCCTCAGGTGAACCAATCACAGGGTTTACTTGGAAGCATTTGTTCAGGGAAGTTTGCTTTGTGGGTCAGAGAGTGCTACTGGCCCAAGGTCACCAGTGGGTTTTCATGACCAAGTAGGGATTCAAACCCTCGTCTCTCAGTCTTAGCTCCTTTCCGCATAGCATCTGCCATGTGAATGGGCGCCTGGAGTGTTGCACAATTGTGAGAAGTGATCTGCATGACACACTCACAATCGTGTGATGCTCCAGGCGCCGGCAGGCACCGATCGCGCACCTTCTCATTTTTGGCTGGAAGTCGAAAATGGTGCACAATTGCGCATTGCTCCTGGGCCCCGTGCGCACTTACCTGGCGTGCGGAGCTCTGGAGCCATGCCAGTCACGCTTCCTGCCCCAGTGAGCCTGGGAAACTCTCAGACTGCACTGCGGAAGAGGCGGGGCTCTCACGTAAGCAGGCAGCTCGTGAAGCAGCAGGGATACGAGAGCCTCTCGCCAGAGGCTGCTCACACGATCCCCGCACCCCAACGCCAGAAAAAGGTAAGGTGCGGAAAGGGCCAAAGTCCAGCACTCAAATCACTACATTGTGCTGGCTCCTTTATGTTATATGTTACCCTCCAACATCTCACATATGAAAACTGTGACATGTGGCCAGGCAACATCAGAGTACGGTCAAAAGAATGTGGACAGGCAATAAGAAGGCAGAAGTTACTAATGAGGAATTAAAAACTCTAACTCAGTAAATACAAGACTGTCTTTGTGTACATGGTATGGTATGATTAACAATATTAGTTTTTTTGTTTTTTTTTTGCAATATTGAAGCTATTTTAGGGAATTTAGAGATCACAGGTGAATCTAAAATCCATGAAAACAAAGAATGTTGTCTTACTGCAATCCACCACTTTGGAGGGAGTGCCTTCCATTCCCAAATAAGCCAAGATTGCATGGCTCCATTCCCCAATCCTTGAGAGTTCAGTGAAGGCTAATCTTCCAAGAACTGGAGAGGTTTTAAGCTACAAAACGGATATCCTGTAATATAAGGTTGCTGATTTCTGCAACACATTCCTAGATGTGTAGATACAACAGTTTCACTGCAAAGCTTTGAGTTTTGAGCTTCCATGCTCATACAGACTGTTCTCGTGCAGTATGCTGACTGAAAATATGCCTAACAACATTGTGCAGGATGGTGAGTTGCAATGTGAATGTGTCTTTATTAAGCATTGATTAATTGCAATTACTTAACTACTTAGAATCATAGAATCATAGAAATGTAGAGTTGGAAGAGACCACAAGGGCCATCCAGTCCAACCCCCTGCCATGCAGGAAAACCCTCAAAGCCCTCCCGACAAGTGGCCATCCAGCCTCCGCTTAAAAACCTCCAAAGAAGGAGACTCCACCACACTCTGTGGTAGCACATTCCACTGCCGGACAGCCCTGACTGTCAGGAAATTCCTCCTGAGGTTCAGGCGGAATCTCCCCTCCTGCAGCTTGCATCCATTGCTCCTTGTCCTGGTCTCAAGAGCAGGAGAAAACAAGCCCACTCCCTCCTCGACATGACATCCCTTCAAATATTTAAACATGGCTATCATGTCCTCTCTCAACCTTCTCTTCTGCAGACTAAACATATCCAGCTCTCTAAGTCTGTCCTCATAGGGCATGGCTTCCAGGCCCCTCACCATTTTGGTTGCCCTCCTCTGGACCTGCTCCAGCTTCTCCATATCCTTCTTGAATTGGGGTGCCCAGAACTGGACACAGTATTCAAGATGAGGTCTAACCAATGCAGAATAGAGTGGTACCAATACCTCCCTCGATCTAGACACCATACTCCTATTGATGCAACCAAGAATTGCGTTGGCCTTCTTGGCTGCTGCATCACACTGCTGACTCATGTTCAGCTTGTGGTCTATGAAGACTCCTAAATCCCTTTCACATGTACTGTTAGCCAGCCATGTGTCCCCCATCCTATATTTCTGCATACCATTTTTTCTGCCTAAGTGTAGGACCTTACATTTCTCTCTGTTGAAGTTCATTTTGTTAGCCTTGGCCCAGCTCTCCAATCTGTCCAGGTCCTTTTGAATTTTGATCCTGTCATCTGGCGTATTAGCAACCCCTCCCAATTTGGTGTCATCTGCAAATTTGATCAGCGTGCTCTCTATTCCTTCATCCAAGTCATTAATGAAGATATTGAACAGCACCGGGCCCAGGACAGAACCCTGTGGCACCCCACTAGTCACTTCTCTCCAGGATGAGAATCTGCCATTGGTGACCACCCTTTGGGTACGGTCAGTCAACCAGTTACAAATCCACCTGACAGTAGCCCTGTCCAGCCCACATCTTACTAGCTTCTTTGCAAGAATGTCATGGGGAACTTTGTCAAAGGCCTTACTGAAATCAAGATATACTACGTCCACAGCATTCCCTTCATCTATCAAGCAAGTAACTCTATCATAAAAAGAGAGAAGATTAGTCTGGCATGACTTATTTTTGAGAAACCCATGTTGACTTTTCGTAATTACCGCATTGTTTTCTAAGTAATTAGAAACTGACTGTTTGATGATCCGCTCCAGGATCTTTCCAGGTACTGATGTCAGGCTGACTGGGCGATAATTATTTGGGTCCTCTTTTTTTCCCTTCTTGAAGATCGGGACAACATTTGCCCTCCTCCAGTCTGCCGGAACTTCTCCGGTCTGCCAAGAGTTTTCAAAGATTATAGCAAGAGGTTCCGCAATGACCTCTGCTAGTTCTTTTAAAATCCTAGGATGCAATTCATCTGGCCCTGGAGACTTGAATTCATCCAGTGTGGCCAGGTATTCCTGTACTACCTCTCTATCTATTCTGTGCTGCATTTCCCCCACTTCCTCACCTACTCCCCAACTGCCAGGTTGCGTGTTTTTATCCTTTTGGGAAAAAACTGAGGCGAAGAAGGTGTTGAGGAGTTCAAATTCTTGATCAAATTCTTGTCATTTGTTATCCAGAGAAGTTTCCAGAGGAAACATTTAAAATTTACATTTAACACTATAACTAGCCACATTGTTTTGGAGATGTATAACGAAGACTGGGCACTGTCCATTTGATTATTGACAGTGTTATGTACTTAAGGTATTTTAAGTCTATATACATTTCTTCAACATTAAGACTGTGGTTTCCAGCTTACTCAGCATGTTTAAATGTTTTCCCTTCTTCCCCACAAATTATTAGCAAGTATAATTCAGTTACAATAAGCTCCTCCATATCCAATAAGCTGAAAACCATTGAAGACATATCATGAAATTGTCCTTTAAAAAACTTTTACTGAGCAAACCGCACCAACTGGAAATTGCAGCTGAATATGATCAACAAACAATATGCAAGTCCAAAACTATGATGCTAAAGATCTTTAGAAATCAACAAAATTCACAGAAAGAACAAGTAAATCTAGATTATGTGATTTCTTTCACTTTTTCTCCTTTGTCTGCCAGTAACCATCAATTTTCAGGAATTCTTTTTCTCTGTACTATTCCCTCGTACATGTAAAACAGTAACACTGATTTTGCACCAACTAGTTTCTAACACTGAAGGTTCCATAAAGAGTATTTGCAGCAAAACAAACAAGTGTTTCAGTCAAAGCATTAGTAATAACTTGTTGGGGGAGAGGCTTAAAAAAGGATGATGGGCAGAACTCCAGTAGATTAGCAAGAATCTAAGGCCGCACACACAAATGAAATGAATATATGAAGAGGAACATGAAATGAAATGATAGAAAAAGAATATGAAAAGTAAGTTTCAATACAAAAAAACACACTCCAGTCAAGTAATGTCATGAGGTCTAGAAAGTAGAATAGCTCAGGAGGGTGCTCTCTCTTAGTGAGTAAAAAAAGTTGTGACGTGAAAATTTTTTATATTGACTCATTATTTAGCTATTTAGCCTCCTGTCAAAGAGGTGACTGCCCATTTACTTCTTGGATGGGGAATCTTGCACGCATATTTTAGTTACATGCACCCCTTCTGCACTCCTATTCCCCATGAACAGAACAACACCAGCAAGTACAGCAGTCTATGTATGAATTCTAGCCTTTCAATCATGGACCATTATATGAGTACTTCTCTAGTCTAAGAGCTGACTCTATGATTCTCAATAAGTGAGGGATCTACTCTCCAAAGCCACAAAATGACTAGGTGCCTGTTCATTTGCTCAGTCAAATTTCAGATGTTTCATTCGAAAACAAGGCTGAGATGAGCAATATACTTAGTGATACTGTCTGAGAATTTGAAAATCTAAGCTGTGCTATGGGTAGTTATGCTTATACTCATTGAAAGAGGATATCCTTTTCCCTAAAAGTACATTAACTTAAATGATTTCCCCAAAAACTTCTCCCGAATAGTATCCTGCTTTAAACTTAGCCTTACTTTTGCTGGTGAGGATTCTCTGTGCCCACAGAATGATACCTCATAAGTTTCCTTTGGGGGACAGATGGAGATGCTTCAGTAATTTGTGAACAGTCTTGGCTTTCGGTTGGAACGTGGGTCAGGGTATTAGCTCGCCGTCTAAAGCCCTGGTAAGCTGATTTTGTAGGCTGCTCAGTACAGGAGCTTTCTGATTCAACTGAGACATTGTTTACTGATCCATTTGCCTTTAGAGGACTCTCTGCAGGAAGGAGGTCTTCTCCCTCACACACAGATGTTTCCTGTTAATGTAAAAAAGAAAACATACACAATATAAAAGTGGTAACTTCAAACTTCACAGGCTGTGTCTCTTTGATTCACTCCTCAAGCAAACATTTTATTTCAATGATGGTTTCATTATTTTAACCATTATACTACATGTTTCTTACATCCTCAACACAGAAAGTAACACAAAAAATGTAGTATTCTTGCACTGAGCCAACATCTAATCACTATGCTGCACCAGGAAGCAAAAACACTACCTAGTAATTTTTGCTTGGAAAGTCAAAAGTTATTTACTCCAAATCTATTATTTTTTCAAACTCTGTTCCTGTTCTTGAATTTATCTTACCAGATAATAATAAGCTTATGTGACACATTAACTGAATCATGATATATGAAAATGCAATCAAAACTATATATCTGGTTTGGGGTCAGGGAAGGAAATCCAGGAAATGTAAAGCAGAAAACTACATGTGTTGAAAACTGGTTGTTCATAATGACCAAGAATCCTACCAAGATGATTGAGGTTTTTGTTGTTGTTTTGTAAATTAGAAAAGAGAGTGTTTCTTTCAGAAAACTGATATGTCAGAACCTAGAGATAATAAGTGGATAGCATGTGGACTACTTAAAACAGCTTATGGAGTAATAATGCACTTAGGCTTATTAACAAGTTTATTTGTCCTTTACATTATACTTACTTTGCTTGTGGTACTTAGCGTGCTAGATAAGGAACTGTCCAGATCAATACTTCCAGAACTTTCCAGCTGACTTCTGCTTTTATTTCCCTAACAGGAAAATTGTTATGTTAGAAAGACATATATTAAAAAATTGGGAAATATTCACACTTCCATTGTAACATTGAAGAAATAATTAAATTCCAAAGATTCTCACTCTACTGAAGTCATCAGTCAATTTAATTTTCCCAGTGAACTAAGAATAGTTACTCTACATGAGAAGCAATAATCTCCTTCAGGAAGGTCACTCACAGTGACATTTGAAAGCAACTTGGACACTAATGAAACATGACTGTCTGTTATTAATTTAATGAGTTCTCCTTTTCCTTAACTATAAGTGAAACACAGATTTCTTGCTACGCAGAGAAATTTTAAAATCAGTGGTTGAACACTTGCAATATAATCTGAACTTATTTAATTTATCATCACAATCAGCATATTCTGAACTACAAGAATATTCTTTCTGAGTAAAATGAAATCAGGAAGTAAACAGATTTAAAGTTAAATTGAAAACAGCTTTCCCAAGAATGCTTATGTACCTGCATCAGAGAAAAGCCCAAATAAGTTCTGATGACACTTCACAGAGAACATATTAACAGTGTGCAGCACCACACAAAGAAATATCAAAAAGCCAGGCCTAGAACACCTGCATTATAGATAACTGGTAATCAGAACTTATCTTTTTGAACACGTATAAGATAGAAACTTTGACTGCCATTTCAAACATTTCTACCCATTTCCCCACTGGTATTTGTTCTCTATGCAACTTCCAAAGAATTCAAAACAAAAAATAAAGCCAATTTAAAATAAAATCCAAATGTATACACTAGTGGATTGCAGATTGATCAAGAAATTTATATTAAATTAAAGATCATTAATAGCTTTGAATTCTGAAAATGTAAATGCTATTTCAATTTGTATGAGAAAATCATTCCAACTCCTAGGAACCACCACTGAAAAGGATCTATCCTCAAAAGCGCTCTGGATACCTCTGTACAAATCTTGGGCAGATTGATATGGGAAAACTAATATTGATAACCACTGCTTTTGTTAATTTTACTTCAACTAAGCCTCACATTTCTTTTAACTGAGCATTACAATTTTACAGTGCCATTCAGCAAATACTAGACAAATTGCAATATGAGCAAGCTGTTAAGTAGCAGATGTCTTTTTAAAGACTTTCCCTGTCCTGCAAAGAGGCCCTGCACAGGTTTTCAGTTTTCTTCTTCTTCCTAGACATAATATTTAGAAGTTTATATTAATCCTACCACAGCTAAATATGCATTTAGTGCCAGCTGTTGAAGGGGTAATATATGAAAAATGGGTTCTATTCACTGAAGAGGATAATCAATGTGTACTGATAAAGATACTTAAAATACTTTGTAATGTTTGACCATAGTGTAAAGTCAATATAAGGTCTAAAAAAAATTCTCTATTATAACTAAAGGGAAATTAAGAAGTAAAAATAACACCATTAAACACAAGGTAACACAACTGAAGAAACTTACTCGAGATAATATACTTTCTAATGACTCTGTTAGTGACCTTTTAGCTTTGCTTTTCAACATGTCTAGTCTGAAACGAGATGTGCTGCTTGGCATTTCATTGCCCATGGCCTCTACTGACGACTGTGAGGTCTAGGAAGTAAAGACAACAAACATTTTTTTAAAAAAAACCCAGAGTATGATGATAAACAGAACAAAATTCCACAGAAGAGATAACTACTGTTTGTACTGGGCCTATTAATATCCTAAAAGCACCAGATCCCATCTGCTCTTGGAAGCTAAACAGGGTCAGCCCTGGTTTGTACTTGGATGGGAGACAGCCAATGAATACCAGGTGCTGTAGGCTTTATTCTAGATTAAGGAACTGGAAAAAAACACCTCAGTACTCCTTCACTAAGAAAACCCTATGAAATTCATGGGGTTACCATAAGTTGATAAGCAATGTGAAGGCACATACACAGATTAATACTGGAACTTTTCATCACCCTACCCCAAAGTATCATTCAGTTTCTATGCTGCCTACTCAGAAATTAGACCTAAGCACAAGACATTTCTGAGTGGCTGAAATTTTGTTACATGAGTTGTTTTTTCCTTCTTCGAGAAAAACAAAGCTTGTTCTCAAAACAGCCTTTGCTCCACTAGGATACTGTGCCCTGAAAAGCTAATGTAGTTTGAATCTGAATAATTTTCTATAGATCTGATTGTGGGAAACTGAGCTCTTTATTAAAGAAGAATTCAGTTTCCTGTGCACTATGTGTAATGTTTAGGGATGGGACAAATCCAGAATTTTCTGAATCTGAATCCAGATCCCGAATCCCTGGAAGGTTCTGGGAATCCACAACAGGCAGCACGAACAGGCACAGGCAGCCCCATTGGGCACAGGCAGCCTCCGGCGTGCGCAGCTTTATGCCATGATTTTCACACACCCAGGGGTCCACTGGCCAATCAGGCCTTTGGTGGGCCCCAGAAGCACCAATTTTTAAGAACAAACTACAGTGGATTCGAAAGATTCAGATCACCCATTCTGGCATGGGGATTTGGATACACAAATCTTGAATCCTTGCCGAGGATTCAGTTGGCCCACCCCTAGTAATGTTTAAATCAAGATCAGGAAAAAATATTGAATTTACCATTCAAAGCTATAATAGCTGTGTTGATTGCAAAGGGGTCTTTTCCAAGTAGCTCCATGGAGACCACTCTACAAAAATACTGTGCAATGCTAAAAAAAATCCAGCAGGCGAGAGTCAGCTGGACAAGGAGGAAGGCTACTGCCACTGCCTCTTTTCTTTTAACACAAGCAGAAGCAGCAATCTTCCTCAGGTGGCTGCTCCCTATCCCATCCTCTGGCATAGCTATTATAGTAGCCAGTAGGAGTGTTTGGGGGTGGGGAGTCATGCAAAGAGGATTGCTACTGCTGCTTGTGTCCCCCTTGCATGGCTGACCTCACCATCCTTCCTCTGCTGCATCCCACTCTCAGCATGACCCTGTAATAGCCCACGGATGGGGCGGGGAGCTCCTGAGCAAGGTGGGTAACTGTGGACTACATTCTGATAGGTAGTGGATGATGCAGGCATCCTCTGCAGTCTCCCCAGGTACTCCAGATGTCCAGGGAGAAGATATCATTGGAACAGCTGACAACAGTCATCCCTGATACATTTGGGTAGGGCAAGAAAAAAGATGAATCTGGGTTTGAGAATTGCAGGGGTAGTTCTCCAGTTTATTTAAAGACTTGAGGGGGAAAATAAGAAAAAGACTTGAATTCTCCCTATTGAGGTTACCTGACACACAACAAATCCCTTTCGTGGTTTTTTTTTTAGATGTTTCTTTGAACATTCTTTCCATTCTGAGTAACAATGAACAAATGTGGCAAGAGCAACTCACTTGGAATTTTAAACCATGACACTGATATCAGAACTCAGGTAGTTTATCCCTGACACCACCTCTGTAATTTTGTAAGAGGAAGAAATAGCTGTGGACTTAGCTGCCTTACTCTGGAGCATGAATGATGTCACTAGGGCTGTGTTGTAGCATATATGTGACAATTTACAAGAACATATTTAGCCTGGTACAGTGAAACAACTGTAAGCCTACTACCAAAAATATATTTCTTGTTGATAGCTCTTATGACGGAAATCGTTATTTTAACAAGATTACCAAAAATTCAAATATTATTTCCTGATCTGTGTTCTCTGAAACGGAAGAGACCTGAAGTTCCTTGTTGGGTTTAAAAAAAAAAAGCAGTGGGGAGTTCAGCAATATCTATTCAAGCATTCACTATTGATGAGATATAACACTGCTGTATTTGTATAATGAAACATTTTTCCTTATCATTAGACAGTGATAACAAAAATAAGTTGGCCAAAACAGTAGCTGCTTGCCAGTTGAAAGCTAGCCTACACATGCTTGCTTTCTATGTAGAGGGTAAATATGTAGAGCAATGTGAAAACATAATCTCTCCAGAGGACTATATTACATGTTTTGGGAGGGAAGTTACAGATCAGCAACTGGTTTTTAAGAAATTAATTTCACCTTAATAAGAAAGGAAAGCAATTTGTAACTGCATACCTGCTTAGCTTCACTGATGTGAATGTGATCCTTCTGTTTTTCTTCATACATATTTCTCAGGACAGAGATTATTAACTCATTCTCTTTCTGTTCATTTCTTGGCCTTATTTTCTATAATGAGAGAACAGGTAAGCTATCTAAATGGTGCCTTGACAAGATTATTCAATTGCTGTCAGTGCACTATGTACAAAATTGTGTTTGTAAAATAATATGCCACTAGATGGCAACAGTATCTCAAACAACATACAATTAGCTAGCAATAAAGATAGGATTATATCTTTATATCTTCTGTAAGCTACCATCTGCCTCTGCCAATGTGGTCATGGAAGGTGGCAGTTTCAAAAGTCCAGAACATCTGAAGTTTAGCACATTGGAATAGCCTATACTATCTAAGTTAATATGGAATGAGAAGAAGAGTATAGACATAAATGTGATAGAATTAAAAAAACAAAGGAAACTATGCTTCTAAGAAATTTGGCTACAAAATCTCAAAGCATAAGAATTGTTGCAAGTTTATTTATGACCTCATAAGATATATATATAAAACTAAGCCAAATTATCAAGATGGGATGTAAGAGAACACTGTATTTTTATCTGTTCATGTTCTGTTCGTGTTAGGGTTCAGTGACTGAACTCTGAATAAAATTACGACGTAACCAAGCACACAAGAAGCCTAAATTTGCTATTGTGTATTGGGCATAAAACAACTGTGGCTGCTTGGTTAGCATTACTATGGAATGCTCTCTATGTAAGGGAGTCTACAAGCTGTTATGTGTGAAAATGACTAGAATGAAGAAGTTGCCATTGTCTGAAATGGTCAAGAGGTCAATAGAGTAGACTGGTAGTTATAAAGTCCATAAAGAATATGATTAGTAGAGGTTCTGGTCCAGACATTTTAAGAAATTAAGTCAGTCAAACTACAACAGAAGTGAATTCAATACATCTGGTAGTTGCTTGGAAGAAAGCAGGTGTCTGAGCAAAGCTCAGAGCCTTCCAGTCTGAGAGAACCGTGTTGGAAGATCTGGATATCCAGGTGGGGATCCATTCATACTACACAGCTATAGTGCTATTATCCCACTCTAATGGCCATGGTTCCATCCTGTAGAATTCTAGGACAGGCAGTTTAGAGAGAAGTATTTCGAATACTCAGTCAGAACACTGGTTCCATCCTATGGAATTCACTCCCAGGATTCCATATGATGGAGTTAGGGATGGAAAGAATATTCAAAAATATTCCAAAAAATGGTCAAAAAACATGTTTTTTAAGTGTAGAGAAATCCTCAAAAGAAAAATCCTGAACTGATGAGTATCTTCACAGTTTGGGACTTATTGTGCACGAAATTTGCATATGGTTGTTTTGAATAGTAAACAGCATTTTCTATGTAGAAAATAATATTTCAATGCAGAAATATGAATTCCTGCACAGAAAAACCACACGTGAATTTTGCACAGATAAGTTGCAAATTGCAACTGTGTGATTTTCGAGGATGTTCTTGCAGCAGGAAGTGTAAAAACTACTCATTGTCACTTTCAAGAAGAAACTTGGTGAAGAATTACATAACTAGATGGAACCATGGCAGTTAAAGTGAAATGACAGTGCTGTAATTATGTAGTGTGAATGGAGTCATGATGGCTGAGGGGAGCAGGCAATTATGCTATAACATTCTGTTCAAGCTTCAAGCAAATAGCAGACCCCAGTACCAATTTTTTTCAAGCAGAAGTCTGAACAAAGAGAACTTCAGAAAAAGAATTGTCCTAGAAGCCAGGGCCAACAAGAGAAACTCAAGGCAGAGGAAGACTTCTGTAAAGCAGCTTTCTTGAAGGTGGATGACTGGTTGGGGTCATATATGGTCTAAAGGAAAAGCTAACAAAAGCTTACTATGGAGAACTCTCTTGTATAATGCATATTTTAATCTGAGTATGTTTAAGCGGTATCAGTCTATTTATTTGAAAAGTGACACATTATTCCTTTATGTAAATAATTCCTTTTTCATCTTACAAAATGGTCTCTGGGGTGATCTAAGCCCATGCCTACACCAAAGAAAAGAGGCTACTACAAGATACAGAGGACTCTTTTTGATTGCTGGAGTTACAGGTTTTATATCTGACACACTTTTTTTTATTCACAAGGTCTGTTTGGGAATTTTATTAAGAACTGTGGCAGGGAGTTCTGTATACCCAACCCACAAAGTTTTTAAGAAGGAAAGTAGGTAACATAAGTGATCTGTTTACTAGTGGTGGAACTGGCAGGGAGACCTCCATGATTTTAATATATGTCGTTTCAACACATAGTAATGTATGTTGTCCTGTCACATGTGATGATGAAAACAGCAAAGTCCGCACCCTGTTACAACAGGAGATGGCCAAGAACCAAGGTGTAGCTAAGAATCATGAAACAAGGTTGTCATGTAGCACGGGAGTATGAATGGCTTACTGTTAAGGAACACTTACATTCCTGTTAGGCTCACCGAACTATTTTCACGCTTGTCTGGATAGTGGCAAATATTTCAGTGGTAGAAGAGTATAAAATACTTAAAAGTGATCACCTCTGTGATTCTAAGACAATAATTGTGAAGGACACTATACCAGATCATTACCTTAGTTATGCTTCTATGAAATCCACTGAATGTTTAATAATGAACCAGATACGTTCAGTTTTTTCCATCATTTTTCAGAAAGCATCAGTTATACTTTACTGCCTTTGTATTATACCATATTAAGCAGTGATGCATTTTTGAAAGGCATTTCCTATTCATAATAATAGATCTAACTCATTACATAACCCCCCCACACACACAAAACCTCAAAATTGATGCTGAAAACAAAACACATGAACACATCAATAATGCAAAAGAGGAATTACTAAACATTTGTATTTTGTAAAAATGTTTTCAAGTTGTAAAAAAGGGTAAACAAATTAATTTAATGCAAATGTTTTTCCTACATGAAGATTAAACAGGGATAAAAAAATAAACAATTGCATATTTTCCCTAAAGACAACGATTGCATATTTTCCCTAAAGATAGCAACTATATTACCTGAACTTCCTCAAAGACTGCAGCTTGCTCTTGGTTATTCAGTGTTGTTAAATGCTTCTGAAGTTCTAATTTAGTTTTAGAAGGATGCATCCCTAGAAAGTAAGCAAACAAATTCAAAGCAAACAAAACAAATAAAAGATTAAATGAGAGAGAGTGGGGCACATTTAGACATCCAATATTCAGAATGCCTTATCAATCTACAAATCTTTTGGGAAGGAATTATACTCAGCACATTCGGATCAAAGGGTAGAATACAGTGGAACAGTTTGTCCTATCACCCTCATGATCATCATGATCATCATCATCATACTAAAATGCAAACATGCCCTGGTAGCTGTGACCATGATCTACTCAGCTCAAATTATTTCCCTTCACAAATGGGGATGAGAAGAGCAGCCATGGTCTTGGAAGTTCAGGTTACGGAAGCTGAGAAGACACTTTCCTGATGGTTTTGTGGAACTGGTGGCCAAGAGCACCCAAGAGATCATTTTGGTTGAAGAGAAGAGAGCTGTGTTAACACAGGCTCAGTAAAGACAGTTCCCCATCTAGTCCTTCAAAGCAGTTGCCCTTCACCTTTAAAAGTACCCAAAGACTTTACAGCAAAATATCGTTTTTTTTCCTGCATGCTTCTGAGGTTTCTCTGTATGCAGAGGCCACTACTGTTTTATCTTTTATCACGTTTTTATCCCTCACCATGTATAGCCCTACAGGGAGAAGAAATATGTCAAACACATTTTCCTCAGTGTTTTGCACCTTATGATCTATTCATGCTTGTCCAGTAGGAACTCCCCTCTAGACTTCAAATGAGCTTTCCTCCTAGTTTTGACCTCATAATTTACTATTGCTTGTCCAGTTAGGACTTTCCTCTAAACTTTCAATGCTATTCAAGTAGCACAATTGTTAGAAATAACTTTACAGAGTGCTTTATTCCTCACTTTTCTACTTATCAATAACTCAAGATGGTTTTTTTTTAAAGCAAACATATGCCACATTTCGTATTTCTTACCTTCTATCTTTTCACAGAGTTTATGAAGGCTCTGCATGGGACACCGGTCACAGAGCTGGAATTGTACTTTGGGGTTTTGCTGGATAGCGGCTACTGTAAATGCCTGTTTCAAAGTCATCATGATTTCATCAACCTAGAGGAAAGAAAGTGTAACTTCAGGTTACAGGCCAAGATTCAATACAAGTATTTAGTTTTGATATAGACCAGGGGAGGGGGAACTGTGCTGGAGATAGGGGCTATTTTCTCCATGTGTTCACCCCCCCTCCATGGGTGGCACAGCTGTACAAAAACCAAAACTGGAAATGATGTTATATCACTTCTGGTTTAATTTTCAGCCAATCTGGTAATTTTTGGGGGGCAGGGGCAGGAGTGGCAGTTTGAGAAGCTTTACACCATGGGGTGTGTGTGGAAAATAATCTGAAAAAATAAGAACATTTTTGGGAGGCCACAGGACTCCTGGAGCTATGAAAAGGAGATTGAAGGGAGCACGTGTTCCAGAGTTGCATTCTCCTCACTCCTGTTACAGATGTTCATATCCAATGTCAGCAGTATTTTCCTTCCCTCTCCCTCCTGCTGCCACACTCTGCACTTTGCCAAAAAACAAAACAAAACGAAAACAAATAAGGATAAAAAAAACCCCAAACCCCTGAACTAGAGGGTTTCATAACCTTGCAGATCTGGTTTGTAGGGTTTATGAGAAATTATGGGAAAGGAAGTGTCTCCTGATTCTGACAGAAGCAATGGATTCCAGCAGTAGTACTCCATCCGCTGCCGTCCATGAACTTTGAGCAAAAGTCTGTAACTGTTCTATCAATGGCAAGCTTCATGTTTTAGATTAGACCATAAATAATAATATTACTTAACGTTTTACCCCAACACTCCCACAGTAGTGACAGTTTTAAACCAGTAAAATACAACTATAACTCTCAATTTAAATATTGATAAAATATATCTCAATAATTACATAATAAAAATAATTCCAGGAACTTAGAGGCACTTACAAAGATGTTGGTCAGCTCTAGTTTTTCCCATGCTCCTTTTAGTAATATTATGTTGATAATGGAAGAGTGACTGGTGGGTCTCTCTTGCCGTTCATTTTCCCTTCTGTCCCAATTTCCAATGGCATGTGGGGAACCGGGGGCTGCATGAATGTTTCCTCAATTTTGAGGACATCCTTAAGGGATCTTGTGGGTGGATCTGGGCAGAGGAAAATCCAGAATGGTCTGGTTTATTCATAGATGGAAAGGGGAAGCACAGCAGTTGACACAATGGGATTCTCCATTGTTGCCATTCTGCTGTTCCTCAAGCAAGTTGGCTAGGTGAAGGATGTCACTGGGTGGCATATAGATAATCTGATGCCAGGAGCTGTCCTGTATCCAACAGCTGTTGCAAATAAACATTGTGGCCAGGTTCTCCTTCCAACAGTGTGTGTACTGTGGGGGAGTTGGCTCCTTCCTGCCAGACCCACATTAACCACTGGGCATGCAGATGGTATCAATACTAGATTACACAGTATTGCTATAAAGTTCCCTTGCTTCATAATTCTGGTTTGCAAAGCACATTAGATAATGATTTAAATATCTTGCTGAAAGGGTTTTTTCATTTCATTGTTGTAAATATTCATAAACCATCTTAGGAACATGACAACTGGGCGAAAACTAAATGTCTTCCCAACCCAAAAATGATATTGTGATATCAGCTTGCTGACTTATTGTGTTATTTTTATGGATTATTATTGTTTATTATTATTTATTGTTTAGGACATCTTTTTCTTGTGCTTGCTCTTGCTGTTACCTGTTTGCAAACTTTGGCAATGCAATTGTGATTAAGAATGATAAGAATAATCTGTTTTAAGATGTTATGATAAATCTTCCTGAAGTAATTGCGGTAACAAATCACGGTTTGAGAGTCTGACTGAGCAAACAAATGATCTCTTTGCTTCAGATGCAGTGTTTATCATTTTCTCCCATGGCAGGATCCCTTTTTGCCTCTTTTCCCTCAGGAGTAATCTGCCTGAAGGCCCCATACAAAGGGGGTTAACACCAGAGGTGTATGGAATCAAAGCCAAAAGTAGGCAAATCCACATCTCCTCTTCTCTTTCTCTTTCAGCCACCCTCTATTCTCTCTCTCCCACCTCACACCTCCCTTCTCTTCCCCAAGCCAAGGGCTGCATCATGTCAGGTCAAGGATTGCATCTAACCATAGGACTACAAGTTGCCTGCCTGAATTACCTAGTAATATAAATCTCAACATGCTACAATTGTCCTCCAGGTTGTTTTAACCTTCATTCAGAAAGGACAATGTAAGATCATCTTTCAGTCTTAGAAATAACGCTTTATTATTATTACAAATTCTTATAAGAGGAGGTTCTAAACCCATGGGCCGCCTATGGTGCTTATATTTTATGTAGGTGTGTAGGTTGGTACAGGAAGCCCCCACTTTTTGATACCCCATTATCTGACGTCTCACTCTTTTAACACTTCCAAATTAAGGACAAGTTCCATCAATTAAATGAGGGTTCTGCTCTCTCATCAGTTATTCTTTCCTACGGAGTTTCATCTGGAACTGCTCACATGTACATACTGCTTGCAAAGTGAGCAAGGAGGAGGGAAAAAGGTGCTACACCAGCTGAGAGACTTTGCAAGCAGTGCACATGGCGCTGATAACAAAAGTCCTTCATGCTCCTTACAGTACAGTACATGGGTTCCAGTTTTCACCAATTTCATTTTCTGACAGTGCTCCAGACCCTAACTTGTCAGATAAGTGGTGGGAGACTGTAAAATGTTTTGTGGTAATTTTTATGTAGTCTTCTCAAATCTGTAATGCCTGTTCTACAACAGTTTGCTTTCTAAAACAATCTTACCAGAGCTTCATCTGTACACTGAAACACATAACAGACAAAATGGAACCCTCCATTTTCTGATGACTCTCTGCAGATAAAACCAAAGTGGTCCACATGCCTGATTCCCTGTAACAAACATATAAGTTCACAAATGATTAGCTAGAGCTTTATACTTGATCACCTCAGTACTGTGACATGAAATATTTTATGAAAGGTGTCCAAAATTAAATATTAATTGTAGTAGGCACAAATAGACTCAGGATGATTAAGGGTCAATTACATACTGTGTCATATAGCTTCTTTCCTCCACGCACATACCCCTTGGGCTTCTAAAGGGATTATATGAGTTTCTTGTGGATGCAAAACCAGCATCAAGAGAAACCAACCAGTAACAATCAAGGCTCTCTGTGGTGAGCACTACTTGGCAAAAATCTAGAAGAGCCCTGCCTGTATATAATGAAGATTAGCCCAGGCTCCATAATCCAATCTAATTTAAAATCAATGTGGCTGTAGAAAGTTCAACTGTAAACACAGCTCTCAACAGAATTCCTTTTTTAACCACAGTGCCTGTAAGTAAATACTGTTTCCACATGGTCTTGGAATCTGGAGTCCGTAACGAAGAGTGCAGCACAAATGTTGAGGAACTAATATTAATAAGGAGTAAAAAAGTTTAATAAACTCTAATTTCTCAGTTTTCATATCCAGTAAAGTTGGATGCTTTTTGAGATTTATACTAACAATGTTCATCACAGAGTGTCATTTTCACCTGCAATGCAGTATTTCTTACAAAGCACACAAGTGCACAATGAACAGGAGACTGTTTTGGAGAGAAATAGTTTTAAGACTCATCGCTCCTCAGGAAAAAAAAGAAAAGAGGAAAGCAAATGAGAATGATTTTTTCCATAATGCTGCCAACAGTCACTAAAGAAACATATTTTGAGACTGGCCTCCGAAGAAAGATGCAGAGTAGAGTGTACGCCTTTTTTTCTTAAGAGTCTATGAACAGCAACATATGTCCTATTTTCTTCCAATGGCTATACCACTAGTTAAGCAATTAAACTGACTGGGAGAGGGAGTTGTGTCATTAAATTTGGAATTTATTTCCTGTTGGTCTGAGAAAGGCAGAATTTGACCTTGAGGGCAAGTTGCTAAGTGCTGACTCAGAGGGTTCTTTTTGTTGACAATGAAAGGTCTTAAGGAAGGTACTTCTACTGGCTGAGAAATTTCCTTGAGAAAATAAATTTCTGGGATTTTTGTCCACTCCTTTCACAGTCTCTTTTGTAATTCAAGGTGGCTTTTCCCCACAGTACTGGGATTGCTATAGAATTTAATTATGCACCTCCATCCTTTGAACAACCTGGAAAAAGTTGTAGCTCACTGAAAGCATGTATAGTACTCATGAAATTCACTGCACATTGAACTTTGCTCAGAAATGATAGTTGTACATTGATCCTGCCATATGTTGACTGTAGGAATTACCATGATGTCAGGTTTACAGTAGATGGTTTCTGGAATTTACCCTGAGGTACACGTTTGAGCATTAAGAAATGATTTTGTTTCAATCTAAAATTAAACAGTAAAGGCAGTAGTTTTTAAAATTTAATACACTATGGCCAGATCCTGGGGCCCATGATTTTCTTCACCCCTTTCTTTTTCCTGTAGTCCACCCATTGCATCTGAGATTTTGTCTTGCATTGTCAGAACGGTACAATGTCCAAACCACAGAGCTCTAGTTTAATGTTGATTAATAAAACCCCAGAAAATAAGCCAGATTCTCAGAATCAGTGTATAATATATGCCCCCCCAACCACATAGAGCATTTAATAATCAGGGAGGATGACAGACCTCTACTACAGTCCAAAGAACAATGCAAATAGTTAAATTACTAATATAATCTGTTTTAACAATGGAAGTAACTTGTTTAATGTTTTGAATCAATCTAATTATTGCCTACAAAATTATGAGCTAGCAAAAGCAAACCCTAATCATTCTAATTCTAGGAAGCTATTCAAAGGTTATTATTTTGTGTTGTTTATAACTTCTTATAAACTTACTACAGCATCTGAAAGAAAAATCAGTGGGTGGAAACTCCCAATTATATGTGACAATTTAAAATAAAAAACAGTCAAACGTTTTAGAAAAGTATACAAGTAATTAGACTGCCCACACAGCAAGCAGATTTTGATGCATACTTCCAAACACAGAAACTAGGGTAGAAACTAGCAAATATTAATCAACCACAAGAGTGTACAAAGAGGACATTAAAATATTGGTACCTGAGAACAAAAGGAAATTTCCTTAAAGCTTTTCTCAATAACTACTTTTTTGGTGTCAGGACTAATGATGTAAACTTCAGACTGGCCAATCTGAAAAGAATAAAGAGACTATTAGGCTGTTGCTTTTCAAAATGGTCTAGAGACAACAAATTAAAAAAAAAATGCGCTCTGAACTTTGAGATCGCGTACAGCAGTGCTACTCAAAGTGGTGCTCTGTGGACTGGTGCTGGTCCCTCAGCCATCAGGTACCAGTGCTGGTGAGTTTGCAGGAAAGAAAGAAACAACGGTACACAATGGGCACAAATGTGGCACTAGTCCTTGGTACAAGGTAGAGGAATTGCCAATTCCCCCACATCAGGTAACTTAAGAAGCACTGGTTTACAGCATAACACTACACATTTTACATGAGAAAGGATCTATGATACCACCACCACCACCACCATCATCATCATTTTACACAGTGCCATCACTACTGATGATGCTTTACAAGTAAAAGAACAACAAAAACATTTCCTTGCCCTCAGGCTTATAATTTAATAAAGATCAAAGGAAAGGAAAAGGCATGGCAGAATGGGAAGGAATTAAAACCAGCAGGTATTGCCTCTTCTTGTCTCTCATCAAGGTCACAGCAATGGCAGTTGTGATGGAGGGAGGGCCTTTCATCTCCTTCTGGGCCTAGGCATGATGGAGCTCTTCTTCTCTCCTTCCAAGGCCAGGGCAGTGGCAATTGGGATGGGGAGAGGGTACAAAGTATGACTCATATTTTGCTATCAGTGTTACTCTATTGCAAAAATAATGAATCGACTTATTTTTATTGTCAGTACTACTTAGATATCTAATATTTTAGGAATTTACCTCAGATGAGTAGGTCCCTACAAACATAGAACAGAGAAAGCTGTCTTATATTCAGTCAGAAGTACTGCCCAATCTCCAGCATCAGCTCTTCAGTGTCTCAGGCTTATCCCTTCCTAGAGGATGCTAATAACTAGAAATGTCAGTGTCTGCATGGAAAGCATTTGCTGTGCCCTTCAGAAGGTTGGGGGATCATGCAGGTCTCCAGATGCTGTTGGACTGGACCTCCAAGCACCCAAAGGCACTACAGCTAATGAAGAAGAATGCTGGGAGCAGCAGTGTAACATTATTTGGAGACCACAACCCCTACACCAACCAATGGCTTCCTATCCCCAAGGGAAACTTCTACACAATCACATCTTTGTCATTTCAAAGTAGGAGGAAACTCTGAATGGCTATCCTTTTGCATGTGCACATCTACATGCTCAATGGAGAATTTGTTGAACTATGGATTGAAGCCACAGCATTTACAATGAGCATTAAAGCAATGTCATTATTTCTCACAATTCAGCATTCATTTTTCCCTAGTTGCTTGCCATATTGGACTAGAGTACCACTTTAGTTCTGTGTGGAACTTAAGACGGGTTAAACACTGACCAATATCATTTAGTGTTACAGGAAGAATATGACTGAGGGCTGCTTCATGCACTAAACTTGCTAGGCACACAAGCAGTTCTAAGCATGTCTTAATTTATCTTATAAGAATGTAAAGACTAAGTGAAAAGACATCTGCCTGGAAATGTATCATACATGTGCTGCACATCAGCATTCATTCAAGAGCTACTGTTGTCTGAAGAAGCCTGCTTGAGCCTTAGACATTACCTCGTAGTCTGTTAAAGCAGAACTTCATGAGGGAAGTCCAATCTGTCCTCTTCTGTGCTGCTTGGTTTTAATTGAAATATCCTGATAAGTATTAACTACATTAAAGTTTTAGCCTTGCACATGGCCAACAATATTTTAAGCCTGACACACACTCTCAAAATCTTGGCACCTTAAAGTGCCATGTTGCCAAAACTGTTCCACACAGCAAACAGTTTGCATATGGTAGATTTGGGGCAGAATTCAAAAGATTATGATCAGGTACAAAGCACCAACATAAGAAGAAGGGGTCATGCAGAAATATCCATTATTCATTTATTATATTTATTTATTGTATTTATTTTAAATAAATTTAAATATTTAAAATAAATAAACACAATCACAAATAAATAAATATATTACACATAAATACATTATGGGTTGCAGGCTCTAAACATTTTCATAAGAAATGTGATCTGCATTAACACAGATGTGGACAGTACCTACTTCCTAAAATGAGAGGTGCCAGGGCACATACGGCAATGGAAGCCCTGCCATCTGCTCCTTAATTTTAAGACTGTAGCAGTGAGGGAAGTAAGAGTTCAGCAAAGTGCAGCAAAGAAAGTACTTTTTAAGATTACTTCATATCTATTTCCTTTAGAAAAAAAAAAGGAACATGTTACTCATGGGAAGGACTGCTGCTAAATGGGTACATTTAAAGGAGCTGAAGATCAAGACTAAGGGCAGTATCCAATGGGCAGGGGGTGGGGATGGTCTGGCTGGCCAAATGTTAAGGCCCAGGACATGCATGAGGTGATCTACATACTGTATGTACTCATATATATGTCTAGAAAATTTAGTCAAAAAAATCAACCCAAAAAACTTGGGTTGACTTATCTACAGGTCAATGTAAAGTACTGTACCTTAACTCTTACAAAACGGAGCCATCCTCTCCTCTGAGTAGAGTGGTGAAAGGAAAGAGCCTGGTCTGCCCTAGAAATACTAGCCCCCTCTAGTCTCTCCATTGCTGTGCTGCTTCTGGCTTTCTGAATGCCTGGGTGGGAAAATGGTGGCAGTGTCTCTTTGGCACTTCCCTGAAGCAGAATTCCAAGAGAACAGAGAGGATCTTTTAGGTTCTCCCAAGATTCTCTTTTAGGTTCTCCCAGGATGGACTAAGTTTTTGCCTTTCACCACTCTACTCAGACAGAGGGATGGTTCCTTTTTTTTTTGATAAAAGTTAATATTGTACCTTAACTTTCATCTAAAAAGAACTATTCCCTCCTCTCAGTAGTGAAAGGCCTTTTTAAATGCCTGGGTGGGAAAATCGCAGTATGGTTGCTAGGAATAGCAGGCCCCTAAGGCGCTGCTGACACTTTCCTCTCTCTGTGGAATGACCTCAACTTATCTACAGGTCATATCCCAATTCATAATTTTGGCCCCCAAACCTGCCTTCAACTTATATGTGAGGTCAACTTATACACACAAATTTGTGCTACCACTAGCAGCAGCCTTCCAGCTACTGATGGGATTTTAATCAAATCACTGCCAAAAAATGGCTTGCATTTCACCAGGAAAATTGGGACTCACAGGAAGAAACAAGTGTAGAACTGAAGTGTGAATGTGTACGTACTCTTAAAATTGACTGGTGTACTAGAATACACCTCTTTTGTACTTTATTAATTTATTTAATATCCTGCCTTTCTCTCAGTATAGAGAAGTAATAACTTAAGCATGAAAACGTTCCCATTTTTCTAACCAAACTAAAATAAAAGGCTGACAGAGCAAAACTAACCCAGCCTCCACTGTCCACTTTTTAAAATCTTGATTCATTTACCAATAAAATAAAATAAAAAGCACCAGGGCACACTTTTTATATGTGCTTATTACTTGGTTTGAATTATATTAACAAGGCTTGTGGATCCATACACAGTCCATTCACCTTTCCCTTTGCAACAGGAGCAAACAAAGCAGGAATCCTTCAGTTAGCAACCATTTCTCATTTTGACCAAAGCGGAAAAGTATGACTACTGAGGCATTGTCATGGTTTTAAATCCCGCTTTGTTTCAGAACCAGTGCACATGATGAATATGTAAGGTAAGAAAAATAGGCTGAATATGAAAGCTTTAAAATAAAATAAAACAAAATAAATCCACATTTGCTTTGTATTTTATGCTATAGAAGGTGGTTTTTAATTGCTAAGTTTACTTATTGCAAGTATCCTGGAAAGAGAGAATAGGTAGGACATAAATGTTTTGAAATAAATAAAAGGGAAACAACAGTTAATGGAAGACTTCCTAATTTGTTCACTTGTATAAATGGAAGAGGCTAAGGCACTATAAAAGGACAAAAGGTTCATTCATATCCTTGTCTGAATGTGGCCATTATGAACTTATGTACTACTGTGCTCAAAACAAACAAAAACCCCTGTTTATTAGCATAGTAAATAAGTTTGCACAAGTAAATGGTGACAAACTTTAAGCCAAAGCTTCACTGAACATGTAAAGCCCCATAATAGCTTGAATGTTATATAATTTTCCTATTTTGTTGTTATTATGTGCCTTCACCACATAATGGCTGGGGGTTTGGGGGCACGATTTATTGAGAGATGGTTTACCATGCCCCTCCTCTAAGGCCAAGAGAAGTGTGACTAAATCATTGGGTTTCTTGAATGCCAATTTAAACCCTGCTCTTCCACAGTCTAACACTCAAACTGTTACACCATACTGGCTCACTATATATCATGTTAATTCCATATTGAAATTAATTAATTCTTACTATTCAAACTGTGGTTTTACACCAGGCCTGCACAACTTATGACCCTTTGGTTGACTCCAGCCCAACATCCATATATAGTCATCTGCCAGGAACTCAATAAACGTTCTGTTTATGCTCCCTGGGGCTGAATTCACCTCACATGCTCAGAGGTTGTTTAACTTTATTTTACTTTAGACATATCCCATTATTAATTTCTCTCTCTCTCTCTCTCTCTGTACATATATATATATATATATGCATATGCATATATGCATGCAGACAAAAGATGAACATAATTAGTTGCAGTATTTCAGCTGTAGTGACACCCAGGCATATATTTCTATACACCTGTCATGCAGCATTCAGAGCTACTAGCAAAAAGAAATAGTATTACCGTGAACAACATAATCCGGTTCCCTGCAATATCTGTAGCCTGCACATTTTGCCCACGGATAAATTGACTTTTTAAGTTCAGAGAAACATCATCATCAAAGGATCTGGCAAAGCTGTGACTTCGGTTCCCAGCTTGCAAATCTTTTTTGAAAGCAAAAGAACGCAGTCCAGGCTGAGAGTAGGATTTCCTCATTGGCCTCTTTTCCTGTTCTTCATTAACCAGGGGTTGGAAGACAGATCGGAATTTATCACTTATGGAAAATCCTCCAGAGTGGTTAGCAGTTTCATGTTGTTGGGAAAATGAATCAGAGTTCAAATTTTTGGTATAACTAATGTCGTTAAATTTTTCAATACATTCATCTATAAGGGCCGGGGGTGCATTTTTGTGCGCCACTGTTACTCGGCCACAGAATAGCACCTCAAATTTTTTGCTGAAAGGATCTTCAACATCTGAAAGGTTATTTTGAAACTCTTCCTGACGTGCAATCTTCCCGGCTTGTCTGATGGTGCTTATAATCTCAGGCACCTGTATAAAAAATGAAAATAATATCAGAGCTTGTACAAGGAAGGAAAATGAGAATAAAAATAATGATAGAGCATTCATTTGTCCTAATTCTGAAAACCTCTACACAAATAACTTCAGGTATTTGATTGCACATACATTTGATCACACGTATCAAAGCAAGGGAGTCAGATATGTGTATCTGACATCATACACTACAGACAGAATTTTGATGTTACAATGACTTTCCATGAGGTCACATCACGCGTTTAGCTATCAGTCCAACCTATGAAAAGAAATCAGGCTATGTATCCTGTTATGCATACTTATTTGTCCTAGAACCTGAAGGTTCGAAAATAAAGGATCATTCATGGTATCCCACATACATGCATGGGCACTTTTTGCATCTGTTCCGAAGTACAACCAAAAACTAACGGGATGACAGTGAGGGGACCCTCTTGGGAACTATTTGATGTTATACTTTGAGGGGCAATTTTACTAGGAAATTAACAAGCCCTTTGTACATATCTAAGATTCTCCTGTGTTTTTACACATACATGCACACACACACATGTATGTTAAATTCCTGATCACAGTATTTATGCATTGTGCATGTAAATAATGTACCGAGCTCAGGACAGTTTAGGGCATCCATAAGAAAAAAGTACTGTTTTTACGGGAAAGGCAAACTTAACTTAGCAAATGCAAAGGCCATTTCCACACTACACTGTTATAGTGCTATTATTCTACTTTCAGCAGCCCATGGAGTTCTGGAATTTGCAGTTTAGGAAGGGCATTTAGAAATCTCAGCCAGAGCGCTCTTTGGCCTCAGTAAATTACCAACCTCAGAATTCCACAGAATGTTGAAAGTGGAATGATAGCACCATAACAGTGTACTGTGGAAATGGCCAAAGACAGTGCCTTGCAGAAGTATTCCCATACCCCTCTGACTTTTCCACATTTTGTTGTGTTACAACCTTGAATGATAATGGATTCATTGGGGATTATTACCACTGCATGTACATAAGATACTCAACAGTATGAAGGTATGAGTTTATTTTTTTAATTGTAGCACAGAAATTAAAGTCACTGAATTCTTCTTTGGGTACCCTTTTAGTAGAAAAAGGCTCCATTCAAACATTACTTTTCCTGATTTAGAAACCAATTCTATGTAGTCCAATGGGACTGTCAGTCTAATAAAGAAAAACCATATGGAGACATTATGTCCCATATCAAGCTGTTCCAGTTTAGGAAAGGATGATGGTGGTACAGGAAGTTCATTCAGCCAGCCACAGGCTTCAGTTTAGACATGTTACTGACAGGACAAGTGGTCAAACCAGGAACATGTAGCTCCCAGGCCAAAACAGTAGCATCAGAACTAGACCAAACTGTCTTGCTTAAAAAAAGATGCTTCCAGATTCAAGACATGATGGTCTCAGGCTACAAAACAAAACATAACATTGCTGCAGACTTTCTCCCTTTCTCATGACAAAAGAAGTCAGAGTTAATAAAAATTTAGAATGAAGAAACATAAAATAGCTCACAGATCAAGCAAGCATTTTAGGATTAAAATGTCAAAAAGGGCAGTCCCAGAAATCACCAAAGGAACACTTTTCGGAAAAACCTTGTCTCTGTAGGTTTATTTACCTCCTTAAAAAAAATCATGCCAACTTCATCCTTAAGGGCAACAGACAGGATTTACTTCATGATTTCAGTAAAGTGATTTTTATAATGGACATTATTTCAGTAGCATTAGTCAGAGGACTGCAATAAGGAAGGAGGATGACCTAAACATGAGACAGGAAGAATGACTTCATTCTCTGAGTGTGGAACATGACTCAGATTGCCAAGCTATAGTTTGGTTGCACTTTGAACGAATACTAAGTAGCTTTAAAAGGAAGATTAAGAATAAAACCTGCCCTTTTCTACTCCTAAAGTGCCGTGCACAGCATTGGCCCTGCATAGATAACAAAGCTATTGCAAAAATTGTATTGCTTGCATTTGTTTCAAAGGTTGACAAAGCAACTTGCTTATCCATAGATAGTGGTATCAAGACCCTTGACAGATTTTAGCACTGATCTTAGCTAGGTAAAAGTCTTTAAAAATTACATGAATATTTCATACCTCTGTTTTCAGTTCGTTCAAATACCTATGTTGATGAATTTCTACTAACCATCACTACTTCTGTTAAATTAAATGAAATTTGACAGTCAACTGATTTCAAACAACAAACAGAGAACAGGAGAAACAGGAGAGCATATAGCCTTCTGTCAATTACAGTTTTCCAAGTTAATATTTGCTTTCATTTTAGAAATGTCAGCACTCAAGACAAGCACAGTATGATATTATGCATCCTTCAAGGAAGCTTTCTATATTGGTGAAAAGAGAATGTCTCGAGAATTGCTGTTTGGATTTTTCCCTTAGGCCCATGGAAATTTGTTCAGTCTGCTCTCCACATTTGCAGGTTTGACTTTCATGGATTTGATTATTGGCAGGTTTCTCCAACTCCCACCCCATCCCACCTCAGGCACTTGTTAGTATGGCTAATAGCTCTCTCCCAGGGTCTACAATTTATTAATTCACCACATCAAATTGATATCTCCATGTGGCTAATATTAAAAATCATTCCATGTGTCTGACAGGGTCACTGTAAGTGCACGTAGGCAGGAAGGCTGAAAGGAGGAAGTTAGGAAAACTTTGGTCAAGCCAAGTGACTCAACCTGTCACGTAGTCAGGGACCCCTCGAGACATTCTGACCATCAAACAGACAAAGGGCCCTTTTGCACTGGTATGGCAGCTCAATAGAATCACAATCAGCCTGCCAAGCAATGGCAATTTCCACTCTACCTGTGCCTTTTGTCTCACTCGGGCAGAGTCATTCATGAAGAACTGAGAAACATTCAGCCAGAGATGTTTATTGTTGAGGGCTTTGATCTAGTCTTCCTTGCTATTTTTCTCCCAGGGAGAGAACTAGCCCTCCAGGTATATTTTTTCTATAAAACCCCCATGTTTTTATCTGTTCGGGGGTTCGTTAACATTTTCCTCCTGAATCCCTGTCACTCTGTTTTGCCTCAGCCCCCCCTTCCCCCGTTCTGAGTTTCATCGCTCTCAATCCTCAGTTTTCAACTTTGGCTTTCTGGGCATCGAGATCAGGTAGAGTATTACCCAGAGCACCCCAGAACAAAATCCCTATTAATTTTCCTTACTTTCTTCTTCATTAGTTCTTGAATGAATGCGTGAGGGTGTGTGTTGTTGTTTGCTTTAATTACTGAGAGTTTAATAAAATCTTTAAACTGAACAACTTGCCTAGTTCTTGGCTTGGTCTGCCTCTGTATACATTGGGTTACAAGATCCTGCTAAGTTAACCTGCCTCTCGTAAAGCTAAAACAGTGCTCTGAGCTGATTTTCCCCACAATTTTGATACCCAAGCAAGCAGGGTAACACACTTCTTTTCTGGGGAAATCTTCCCTTTCGACAGCTCCAATCAGGCTGCGCAGCCCTTTAAAAATGCACTCTACTTCCCCTCTTCCATCTCCACCACCACTACCAGCAGCTACTGCCTGGCCAGCTAAGAAGCGCTTGTAGCCCAGTTTCTCAGTACCACAATCTCTGTCCTGATGCCTGCCCTCACAACCAAGGAAGGAGATGAGTAAGAGAGAAGAAGGACAGGGCCACCACACTGACCCATCCACTTCCCCTCTCCTTTCCCTGACTTGGTGTGGCCCCTGGGTGTCTGTTCCCCTCTTCATGCCTCAGCTGCCTTCCCACAGACACAGATTTTATTATTTGCAATTTTCCACTTTTGTAGGGGTCCTGAACCTCTAACCCTAGCAAATGTGGAGGGCTGACTGTAGATCTACTTTTTGTGTGCATTTGAAATGGAAAGTAATGTGATAGCCGTCTTATATTTGCTCCAGAATCTAACTCATAAACAAAATCTCCTCTCTAGAGAAATAATTCTAAACTTAAAGTTACTTCCAAATTCATGGCAGGAACCGGAGAATGATGTTCTGCAGCTACAGAATTTATCATTGTGGCCAAACATACCCATAATGGAATGTGGGAAAGACAAGGAGAACCCACAACAAAATTTTACCTGTGTGAGTGGAAGAATATAGTTACCGGTAGCTGGTGGCTTCCATATTGGTTGGGCTAAAAGTCTGCTTCTAGTTTTATTCTAGACTTTAAGGGATATATCCAAGTACTGACCCATATCTCCATAACAGGTTCAACACCCGGGATAGCTCCTTTAAACTTCTGACTAAAAGCTGGAGCAAATTCATCAGCCCAATGATATGCAAACTACCATTCATCACTGCCTCTAGTGTCCAACATAACCCTTGTCTCTTACTTCCTTTCCTTTTCTTCACCTCTCATTCCACTATCACTTCTGAGGTCCCACTTCCTTTCTCCCTGTATTCCATTTCACTTTGTCTTCCCTCTCCCCTTTGCTCTCTTGATTGCCCTCCCTTATCTCTGGTCCTGTTCTTTCTGTCTCTCTGGTTCATATTTGCTAGCTTCTGCTTCCATGTCTGCCCCTCTTCTGTTTTCACTTTTCCTGTCCTAGTCATCTCTACTCCTACCACTTCCACCTCTCATTTGCTCATTTGGCTGCAGCTTCTTTAGAAACTGACCACTTTCTTTTTTCCTCTGCCACTGAAAACCGGTAAAGAAGAGGAGCGGTTTTTCATTCAAGTTGTTTTTCTGTTTATAAAAATATACACAGACTGTGTATTTAAACAAACCAAATTAGTCTAAGAAAAACAATCAGTAGAATGGTGTAGGAATAAAACATAAGTGACATAGGTGTGAACTAGTTCTTTTCTTTTCACACTAACATATCTTTGTGTGTACAGATTTTGCAGACCTAAATCAATTATTATGGGGTCATTTCCAGAGAGTAACACAGGATAAACTGTGTCTCAGACCTCAGGCCCTTGAATTATGGGATAACACAGGGAATTATACACCGTGTAGTGGTTTGAGTTCTGGGCTACAACTGTGGGAGACCAGAGTTCAAATCCCTGCTGGACCATGGAAACCCACTAGGTGACCTTGGACAAGTCATTGTCTCTCAGCCTCAAAGGAAAGGCAATGGCAAACTCCCTCTGAATAAATCTTGCCAAGGAAACCTCAAGGCATATGGCACACATATGGAATTATCTTGCCCGTGCCATTCTTTAAAATGTATAAGAAACTCTTGGGAATGTTTGGGGATCCAGAGCAAGGTGATGTCAATATGCAGATGATACTCTACTCTATTTCTCTGTAACATGTGAACCAAGTAAGGCCATACACATATACCCTGAATCCATACTTAGCTACAGTTGTGAGCTGGATGTTGATGGATAAATTGAAGCAAGATCTTACTAAGTTGGATATCCGTACATATCTAGTCCCCAAGTCCCAGAACTATAGTGTTTACCTGTTCTAAATGGGGCTTCACTCCCTCTCAAGGAAAAGGTACAGGTATGTGGGTTTGGAGGTGCTCTTGGATTGAGGCTTCCTATATCTAAACTCCAATATTAAAACACAATATCCAAACTCCATATGAGGTGATGTAGCTGTAAATCATCCTTGTTTGTAAAGAATGTAATAGTTGCAAAGGTAAGAAATCTGTATGCACAATTTTTGTCCCGACAGTACTCTCTAAATCTTTGGTTTGCTAAACAAAACAAACTGTTTAAACAGACGGCAGATGCTGAAAATTCAGCAACATTGTTTATAACTCTTCAGGTGACAATGTCATAAAATGCTTTCCCTGTAGTTCTAATTCTGTTTCAGTTTCTGCCACAAAACATGATTCTTGAGGACTAAAATTTCTTGTGGACCTGGATTAGGGTTAAATCTCTACACTCTTCTCTAAAATATGCATGCCTGCATACATGTATGTGTGAATGCATTTATATGCACACACACACACACAGAACCAAGGCTAAATAATTTTTTTTAACCCTCTAATGAGTCCAATCGAAGATTATTTAATTTCCTTCTTAGTCCCCTAGGGTGTATGTCTGGGGCAGATTTAGAGAGTAAAGTAGCAGGGGAAGGTTTACATCTCCACTATCAGCACAAACTGAGTAGTTCAGATCTGGATTGGGCCCTGCACACTGACATTATATTTAAATAACAGTTGCTTTGCAAACCTTTTAGTGTCTAATTGATTGGACAAAATCCCTCCCATGCATATGATTTTAACTCATTTTAAACTGTTCTAAACTATTTTAACACTTTAAATCTGTCTCTTAAGTTATTGTTTAATATGGTTCTTAGCCTTCTAAAATGATTTTATTTATAATATTTTAAATTTGTTAGAGTGGCATTATTGTATACTGTCCTGAGATCTTCATGACCTGTAGGATGGCCATAAGATTATATTCAGAAGGGACCTTTAGATAATTGTTCTCTGAAAATTGTCCCTTTAAATACTTTTTAAAAATTACATCCTTGTTTCATTCATGTTTCACAATTCAGGCAAACATTTTTTTTAAAAAAATCCACATAACATGTGGAAGGGTCAGAAAGAAAGCATATTTCAATAAACAATCCATAGTTTAGGATTAAGTATTTTACAACCATGTACAAAGTGCAAGCTAATTCTGGATTATCCTTGCTTGTGCCTGAATATAATTGCTCAAATAAGATCAACACTTAGTCACACTTAGTCAATTGGGCAGAAAATGCCTCAAGTATTTAATAATAAAAATGGCATCTATTTTTCTAAAATAAATTGTGTTTCCATGCTACAGTTTATAGCCTATTGTAAACAGAACAGAAATAGAACAAATCTGCACTTAACGTTCTACTGAAGAAACATGACTTGATCTATGTTTTAAAACTCTCAAATTGTTATAATCAATCTTTTTTTACTGTCATGTTTAGACACTACTCAAAAGAATGGCTACAGTTTTCAGTTTATCCATGCAGTGTGTCTGCTTACGTACCCAATAGGATTATGAAACATTCCTAAATGATTGGATATCTCTGGCTTTTTTGTTGTTCTTGTTGATGTTCAGTGTTTGTCCACCTTTCTTACTTTTTTGCAAATTAAAGAAACACTCTTATGAATCATGTGAAATTTACTAGGATCCAGTTATCCTGAAATATATTTAATCTGAAAATTTTATAAGAACAGTTTTGGGCACGGACCTGCTGTTGCACTTCAGCAGTCTTATACACAGATGCTTTTCTGTAGGGAGTGATATTTATTTTTATTAAAAAGGGAATGAGAGACAGGTGGTAATTTTATATGGCTACTACAGATTTACAGTTCTTCCAGTTAGGGGTTATTATTTAGCACTCAAATGATACTCTATGCATAGTATATTCCTCCATTCAGTTTATACTGTTACCTTTGATACTAACAACTTCCTGTTCAAGACACTGCTAATCTATCAGGAGTCAAGCCTATAGTAGGTGCTGAACTTGTGACCTGGAAAATGCTGGTACATCATCCACCACCACTGGCCCAAAATGACATATAAGTAGACTAGTTCCATCAAGAAGAAAGCCAGCCTCCCTATTCTAGGTAGTAAAAAAGGGTAAAGCAATATCCTATAACCCTAAAAGTGCTTTGGGGCTGTACTTCCACAATGGTTTAGGAAAATGGGGGACTTCCTTGACAAAGGAATTCTGTGCCCAGAAAGACAAGCCATACACCAGCATTATGGATTAAAGTGGATGACCACAATTTTATTCCAGCACTCAACCAAAGAATGTCAGTTCCGTGAAATGAAGGAGAATAACTGATAAGTGTATTAACTCAGATAAATGCCTGACCAAAGAGGTAGAAAAATTGCAGACTGGTACAAAACAAGCCTATAGCTGAGCTACAGCTTCCCATTTCCAGGTGAAATTAACTATATAAACTGAAGTGGGCCAGACTTACAGTTGCTCAAACCTGCAAGCCAGCACTTAACAAGCCATCCCAATGCCCAGATTCCCTACCTTGCCAGTTTTTATTGCTCTGCATTGCCCCCCTTACTTCCTCATCATCATCATCAACGTTTATTGATTAGTCGCCCTTCCTTCCATAGCTGCTGGTTGTGACACAGCAGCCAAATATGCAAATGACTGGAACAGAATTATTCCAAATGTGCAATATAAGGTCTAACATGTCCTGTTGAAGTGGGATCTGTTTCCCCCACTGTGGCAAAACCCATATACTGTAATCCAGGGGGAAAAATCCTTTCTAGACCTCAATGGCTGACCAATTTCAGTCTGGTAAAAAGCTCAAGAAGCACATGAATGCTGTATGGTGGGTAAGCAGGTCATGCTGATGGTCAGTCTCAAAACAAAAAACAAATAAAATATACAAAAAACCACAAATCTCTGACCAGGAAATCAGCAGGCCACTGTAAGTGTGCAAAAATCCTGCACTGTTTCAAAAATGTCATGACCATTATGAAATTTGACCTCAAGATTGTGGAAGCAAATCTCACAATGGATGGGCTTACCATCCACTGTGAGGCTTCATCCCAGGCCTACAGCTGAACTCTTGCTTGATGAGGCACTATGATGTCATAACCCAAAGTGTCTCAGTTTAGCAGAGATAATCCTAGTTAATTCTGTTGTCTCACTTTTTCATCTGTTTTTAAAATGTCCAAGTTTCTTGCTCCTCCTCCACTTTCCTCCTTTATCCTCAATTTAGTTCAAATACTCCAAACTACATTCAAAGTAAAAAGCAGTTTCCATTCAGTTAATTCAGCTGGAAGGAGAGAAGGGGACAAAGTCTTGCTTTCCTCAGTAGACTAATTTGGGTTTCCTCCCCTCCTTCCCCCTAAACTCAGTACATCAGTTCCACGGTTTCTCTGCTTGGAGTAGTAGTTTTATCTCTTCTTCCTCAATAATAATTTCTACTCTTGTTTCTCATCAATGCTTTTGGACCACCATCCGAAGTAACTTAGGAACATGTATCTCGCTTTTCATCTATGAAATGTTGGAGGGTATGCGGTGCTCACATTCCTCCCAGTGCAGATTGCCCCCCTCTGGAATGGCATTGGTAGTAAAGATCCTTCTCAGAAACAAAGGTATGCTGAATCCTTTCACTCTTGGCATTCTAGTATTACATAGGCATAAAGCTTCTAATCTGCATTTTTCACACCTCATTCTACCTGCCACATTCTGGACTGGGAGAACTCTGAAAGGGTTGTTGTTGTGAACAGGCACTACAGAATTAGAAAGCGAATGAAAAGACAAACGGCTGTGCCACTGATCCACTTTGATCCATTTATATATGCAGGGAAAACTCAGTGTGGTTTAATACTTTGCCTCTAGGTACATTCTGGCCTTTCCATTAAATCAATGTATCACTTTAAAAAAAGGACACAGAGTCTGTATCCTTCAAGCAAATTCAAAAACTTCCTTGGGGAGGCTTAATGTCACTTTAAAAAATAAGGTTTTAAATCATTCATCCATTTATTATGGGGACTGAACAAAAACTAAGTCAACTAAAGGAGGGCCTTGTGCCAGACTGCCCTAGCAGAATTCATGCCAAACATAGGTTTAGTACAGAATGTAAGGTACATTCATTATCAAGATCCTCAACCTTTATTTTGTACAGGACAGCTAGAGTCAATTCTGGTCCAGCATCCTGGATATTGTTCAAAATTTAACCAAGAAAAACAAACTAATTTGAGGGTAACTTTCAAGAAAACTTTTTATAAGTTCTCCTAACAATTAAAAGCATTAATATACAAAGAAACTGCTGCCTCTCCTGTGTCACAAGTTCTTGGAAGTGCATTAGTAATAGGTAATGCATTAGGTTCCTAGTCTATTTTCCATTCATTGAAAGCATCTTTTGACATACAATGTGCTGTAATGCACTAGTACAGAGTTAAAAATAATTGCATTAAGTTGTCTAGAATCCCCTCATAAGTTGCACCTGCAATGATCAGAGTTTCATCTAGGTTGGACTTACCCAGTGTTTGCTCACAATCCTAGATCCAACAGCAAAATAACTCAAGCTATTTATTGTTAGCCCCACACATTAGATATGTATTCCCTTAATGGGACAAGAAAAAAACTGTCCTGCCTTATGTTTTCTGCTCAGAATAGTCTCAGTCCTCATGGTCTATTGTCTTGTTTTCCTATACCACATTCTACCTGGAGTTCCCTTCCTAATTATATTCTTCTGTAAGAATACAGTTAAGGGCATTGCCAGGACGTCTTTAGTCATGGATATGGTTAAACTATGCTAAGTAGAGTCCACATTACAACTTTCTGCTAAGCAAGCAGAGTGAGGCTTGGATTTCTAACTCAGGAAATGATGTTTCCTGCTGTGGATTACCAACAATATGCAACAGCCTGCCTATGTTGTCATCTATAGCAAACAATAACACTGAAGGGCACAGTAGAACTATTTATGTTCTTTGTAGATACCAAATAACAAACATAATTTTTTTCTTTAAATATCACTGTGTGGTCTCATCTGGTGGGTGATAAGCTTATCTCACTCCACATTAATGCCTGTATCATTCTAACCAAGTTATTAAGAAGGAAGACGTGCATCACAATAGGTCATTTGCACCCTCTCCAAGGCTACAGGCATTTCCTTTTTTTTTTCCCCCCTAACTGTGGGACTAAAACTACAGGAGATGCTATGAGCTAATATATACTGAAAATTAAAAAGCTGCTTCCAGGAGATGGCAAAATAAGGTTAAGAAATTAGTGTGTGTTTCTCAGATCCTTAGAACTTTACCCTTTGGGGATCAGGATAGTAACAGATGGGAATACTTGGGTCCAGGTGATATGAAGCACTAGATTTTCCCCATGAAGCTGCTCAGGTTCTAAGATTTTCAGAAGAGGCCCTTCTCTCAGGGCCTATTCACACTACACAGCAACCGTGCTATGATTCTACTTTAACTGCCATGGCAGTATCCTATGGGATCATGGATTTTTAGTCTGGGAAGTACTAATGCCCTCTGTCTGAGAATTCTACCCCCCCCCTCCTAAAATGCTGGGCTCAGGATTTCATAGGATGCTGCAGTTTCATTTAAAGCAGAATCACAATGCTATAACTGTGTAGCAAGAACAGCTAGCTAGCAGTGTGAGGAGATGCCCTCTTTTGAGTTAGACTGCTCCAACTAGCTCAGTACCACTGCTTTGATCAGTAACGACTCTCCTGGGTTTCAAGCACAGTTTACCTACAGCTGCTAAACTGGGAACATTTCAGTGAACATGCCAGTTACCGGACTGCAGCACAAAGCTTGCACTATATCACATAGCTATTGCCCCCTCTTACTAAAAAGAGAAAGACCCATCTCACCATAGGAAATCTACAATGCAAAGATGAGAAAAAAACAAGTCCACCATTCTTTTGGCATTTGCTTTTTCCTAACACATAGTGCCTGTGAGAAAAGCAGGAGACAACAGGGGTCACTTCTTCACGGAAAGCAGCTTGAAAAGGCGACAGGATGATATGATAGAAATGGCAAAGTTGGTGCAGATATAGCGAAGCTTTATGTTCAGTACTAGTTCTCTCTGATTAAACATGGTTCTGTGAATATGCCTCCCTGGGAGGTATAGCAGCCAGCTGTACATACTCAGCATCAAGTGCAAATTCTGAAACGTAAACAAAATAACAGTTTCTATATGCAATAATCAGTGATACTGAGTCTGTACATGACCAATCTGACCTCTGTAGTGACCTGAACTCTCCCTAGAAGCTGAGATGACTGGCTGTTGCACTGATATAGGTATGAATTAGAAATATGGAGAAGGAAGAGATAGTCAACGCCTGCCCGATTTTCCAGTACAGCATTCCTTAGTTCCCGCTGTTCTTTGTTAAGCAAGGATAACGCTTTGGAAGTAGCGTTTATACTTTTAACTAGCGTACAGGCTAATCTATTTATTTCTAGTCCGTCCTCCAAAGCCAATCCTGTTATTCCAACCAGGGAGAATGCTAACGCTATTTTCTCCTTGTCTGACCATAAGCGTGATTGGCCGTCACAGTTTTCATCTAGAGGTCTTTTGGAGAAATCCAGCCAAAAGCCCGCACATAATAAATTACTCTTTTTCTTGCTCTGTGGTCTCTGTGTTCTCTGGGCTCCTGCAACAGCGCTTTGGCCATATCATGAGAGGATATGACTTACTAGAAAAGACAACAATACCTGGTAAGATATAAAGCAATAGGAAAAGAAGAAGACCACATTACAGATGGATAGACTATCAAGGAAGACAAAACCCTGAATCTGCAATACCTGAGTAGAACATTTGAGGACAGGGAGACTTGGAGGTTTCTCATTCATAGGGTCGTCATAAGTTGAAGCCAACTCAACAGGAGTTAAGAAGAAGAAGCAATCAGAAAAAGACATCCCTTTCTAACCAATCAGCCTGTGGTAGTGGATGCAAAGAGGGTGCAAATTTAGATGTGTCACAGCAAATGTTAGGCCTCATCAGCTTTGTCTACTTCCTGTTCCATCTGCCCCCATCAACGCTCCTGTTGTCAAAGAAGGTGAAAAAGAGTAGCAATGCAGATATTTGACCAAGTCATCTAAGCACCTAGACATGGCCCTTCCATTGTTTTCTTTCTTTCTTTGATTTCTTTGATTTGATTTGATTTCTTTCTTTCTTTGATTTATATTTCAAAGTGAGACTCAAAGCAGCTTATAATATATGTTAAAATAAAAATATGTAGAAGAACAGCAATAAACAAACAAATCAATTAAAATCTTAATTAAAAACATGCTACCTATTACATTAAATATGCCCATTTCTGCACTACACTGTTATAGTGCTATTATCCCACTTTCAACATCCTGTGGAATCCTGGGGTTTGTAGTTTACTGAGACCAAAGATGTCCCTTCCTAAACTGCAAGTGCCAGGATTCCATAGGATGTTGAAAGTAGAATAATAGCACTATGGCAGTGCAGTGTGGAAATGTATATTACACTTATATATAAACATATACTACAATTATATATTAATTATATTTAGACAACATACCCAGTTGTACCTTATTAATTAATCAAAGGCTACATCTACCCCTTACTATCTCACTTCAAAAGCCACATTTTTGTGATTTTGTATGGTTGTTTCTTCAACAGAATCAACTCATTTTCAGAATGTTAAAAGTGTTTTTTAAGGTAGGCTGCTCCGAAAGATGTATTCATAACTATTACATTAAAAAGGAAGTCAACTCATCTGAAAAAAGGAATTGTTAAATGCTTCCAGACAGTGAGATTACACATGTTTATTCAGCCATATGTCTAACTGAGGTCAACAGGACTTACTCCCAAGTAAAGACTACAGAGTTTCAGCCAAGTCTTGTTTTAGCTTGAAATTATTTGTTGGATTTTAAAATATTTTAAAATATTAAAGGACACTCTAAATTTATGAGTCTTGCCTACTATCTCCTTTATAAACCTGATTGTTTCATTTCTTTAAAATTCTAATTAGGGAGCTTTTAAGAATACGATTTTAATAATTCATGTTTCTATATTCATCTTCTTTCTTCTATATCATTTAAGCAGAGTAGAATGAACTTCTCAAAGCATCTGTTTTTGCAGTCATGCTGAATCCAAAATCAGCAATCTGAAGCCAGATGGACCAAGAGTTATCACTGTTTTTGTTCTGAAACACATATTTTAGTCTACACCAGTGGTTCTCAACCTGTGGGTCCCCAGAAGTTTGTGGACTTCAGCTCCCACTATGGTCAATGCTCAGGGCTTCTGGGAGCTGAAATCCAAAAACATCTGGGGACCCACAGGTTGAGAACCACTGGTCTACACAGATCTAAAGTCAATATTCATATGATAATATGTACCCTGGTGGATAACTTGTGGAAGGCAAAAGGGCTGACTTAGCCCCCCAAGACACTCTGGGAGATCACCACTCCCATTGCATCTGCTCCCTCCCTACACAAAAATGCCCCCAAATGTTCCCACACCTTCTGGGGCCATTTTCACTATGGACCTTTCCACACAACACTGTTATAGAGCTATTATTCCACTTTCAACACCCTACATAATTTTGGGATTTGTAGTTTACTGAGTAGTTTGTAGGTTACTGAGGCCAAAGAGCTCTCTGGCTGATAATTCTAAATGCCCCTCCCTTAACTGCAAACCCCAAGATTCCACAGGATGTTGAAAGTGGAATAATAGCATTATAACAGTGTGGTGTGGAGGCCAACAGGCCATTAAAAAAGCCCTGGGAGCCACATACAAACAGTGAGCGACAGTTTGCCCACCCTGGTCTTAACTGCACTCTGTAGATTTTTTATTTTTTCATAAATAAGCATGTGTTTGATAAGACAACATCTGCTACAGTTACAGGGCCTATTAACCTGGGTTCCTGCTATGGGCATTGCGCTCTGTGGCTTCACCTCTGAGAACAAGATGAAGCATCATTTGCTCCCTTTTATGGAGACCATGAATTTACTTGTTTAAACACAATTTACCTTGTTATTTTACTTGTGTTAGGGCTGTAAAAAATATTTTAAGGCACTACATCATTGTTAATACATTGGCACTTACAGGTCAGTTGAACTCTATAAACAGAATCAAAGGAATAGCTTTAGACCTTTATTTCTTGTACTGTGATTCATAATTATCCTTTTCAGTACTTTCTATGGGAATTAATACTGCACCAGCAGCAGTACCTGTGGTGATACATATCTATGGAACAAAGAATGCATTCCTTTGCTATCCAAATTCAAAATTTTGCCATTTTCTTGGCTTCTGCACATTAGTTCTTAATAGTCCAACAGAGTTTCTTTAAGGAACATCAGAATCCTTTGGGTAATCCAGAAAATATATCCAAATGATTTCAGAAAAATATAGGAAAACACAAGGGGAAAAACAAGAACCAAGTGCACTTAAAAAGAAATCTCCACTTGGATAACTAACCAAGCATGATCAGCACATGCTCACTGTGCCAGAACAGAAGACAGGCCTAGTACAGCATAGAAGGGGACCCTCAGGTTGCTCTACATAATTAATCTGTCTCAAGGCCACTCTTGGAACGTTTGCATAGTCACCAGCGTGGCCTCTTTGTAGATAGCCCAGAATACATTGCAGAATTAATTAAAGATACTCAATCCACATTGGGATTTTTGCCTGAGAGGAATATATTCACTCTATTCCATACGTACTTTGCTCCTAAACCTCAAACAAAATTTTTAAAAAGTCTGAATTCTGAAATTAAGGTTGAAGAAATCAGTGTCTATCTGCATTTGAAACACATTAATTTGCTCCTAAACCTCAAACAAAATTTTTAAAAAGTCTGAATTCTGAAATTAAGGTTGAAGAAATCAGTGTCTATCTGCATTTGAAACACATTAATTTTCTGCAAGAGTTGCTATAAAAGGTTAGATCTAGGCCACTCTAGTTAAAGCTGACCTAGTGTTAGGATATGGATGTAGGTTGTCTTGACTTCAGAGGTCTGACTGAATGCTGACTAGGTGGCCTTGCTAAACCCCTGTTCTTCAACTTCAGTTCCTCTTCTGTAAAATGAGAACAATGACACATGTCTGTTATAAAGGAAGGTTATAACGAGGACTGTGAAATATATTTCACAAAAGTATTATGTGTGCATTTGTATGTTTACTTATTCCTGCTTTGTCAATACTCCTACTCTAGATTCTAACAAACTTAAATTTGTTCTGCTGACCAAAATAAAATCCTAACTCTGTATTGCTGTTAAATAAACCGTACAATTTATTTCTGGCAACAGGAATACAGTCCTAAGATTATGTTTAGAAACTCCTCTCTCCTCTCCAAGACAACCACAGCTAACCACCTAAGTCCATGTGTCAGACAAAAAGGATGTGAAGGGGGAGATATTTCATTGCATGGTTAGTAACCAAGTCCTGTGGGCAGTAGCACAGCACAGAGCTTTCTGTTCCACCAAGAAAAGGGAATCTGACCAGTGAATAAAGACAATCAAGTTACTCCTTAGTCTAACTACATCACACAACCTTTCTATTATCCCAGTGGTAATAAGGAAGACAATAATATATAGCTGTCATAATTGCTGGCATTTACGATTATGATATTCTGTACCAAAATAAACCATGTACAGATTAAAAGCATGCATTGGGTTTCAGAGCGTATCCAAGGAAATTAGCAAACACGAATTAAATTGTTTTCACCCCATCACGTCCTATGCACTATACTTGAGGAAATTAGTATATTCTATAGTACAATACGTGTACCAGGAGATAAAATGAGACAAACGTTCAAATACCTATGCTTGGGATTATTGTCCCACCTTTTTTAGTTCTTTTTTTTTTCTGAGATGAGATCTTTGTGTAAAATTCAAATGTATTAATTTTGAATCACCAAATGGAACTGGTCTTCAGTCTGTTAGTCCCTCAAGAAGAAAAAAAAATCCAACCCCAAACAGCATCTTTCTCTTATCATCACATTTAACTCCTGGTACTACCCAGTGCCCACACTTGGAAGAAAGCAAAGTTTCAGTGGAAGCTGCTATCAAGGTAGCTAAAATATAAACAACCTCTGGCATTTTTGCTTACAAATTGTCTGCTTTGTGCACACTTTAATACTCTTGAGTTTCAGCAGGAGTCTTTCTAGATTTTTAAATCAAACAAGCAAAATACAACACCATACCATCCAGAACAAACATGAAATACTAGATTTAATTGCACGGCAAAATTTCATCTACTGTATGCAATATTCAATTTCATTTTTCCCGCTTCCACAAATCTGTGGTGAAGTAATTTAGTAATTTAGGTTCTAATACTAACCTTGGTACTTCTAGGGAGCACAGTAGGATTGCACTGTTAGAGATTCACTTACACATGTTTCAAGAGAGCAGCTGAGTGTTTTTTTAGAGATATTCATATGGTTATTTTAATCCCACTAAATTTTACTATAAGGGTTGCTTTTTTGTTCAGCAGCATCTCAGCACAAATATATAGCTATCAGTCTCTCTTGGAGACACAGAAAAAAATAAATCAGTTAAAAAATTTTCCTACCTTTGCCACCCAATTGAACAATGGTGACATCCTCACAAAGAAAGATACGGCAGTGTGTCACTAGTTGTAATTCCAGCTACTTTCTCCTCTTCTCATCCAGTGTTTGTTCTCTTCTGAAGCCACCCTCACCCACATCTGCCTCAAGCCTCCAGCTCATTTACTGAGAGGCAGAAAGCACTTCTTTCAGAGCGTTCGCTCCATGCTGCAAAGAAACATGCTCGTTTCCAGGTCTGCAAGCAACTATGAGGTCACTAGTCTCTCACACAATTCCACGGTCTATCAGAGATATTCAATGCAAGAAAGGAAAAGGCTGGGTAGGTTCAGAGCAGAAGAGAGTCTTCTATAGGCTGCTTTCAAAAGAAGACTCCACCTACTCTCAGGGAGAAGGGAGCAAAGAAAGTACCAACAAAGTGGTGCTCTGTAGATTTCTCAGGAAGTTGTGAAATGCTGCAGCTTGTGTTTAAGAGCACTGCAATAACATGCCAAGGTGGAGGGGAATTATGAACACATAATGGTAACTTTTAAGGACTTCTGAATAAAAAGACAGTATTCACAAGCACTACTTTTTTTAAAAAAAGGCAGCCGTTAACAAGGCTTTCTGGAAACAGTCCAACATTCAAATAATGTCACTGTTAACTGAAAATAAAAACAAAATCCAAAATTCAGTTAAACCGTTTTTGTCTCTCTATTAAAGATTTAAGTGTATAACATCAGACCAACAGTGGAAAAGTGTTTTTTCTAATATAAACATGAAATACAAAGTGTGCATTTGTAACTCCTGCAAGTGTTTTTACATGCATGTAGCAAAATATCTTTAATTATTTTTTGTGGTTTTGAAGTTAAATACTCATAGATACCTTTTTTTCTTATTAAAAAAGCAGTCATGAATATTTCCTTGTTAAACTGCCAAAAAATCTCCCCCTCTCAAATACACAGAACCACTGGGTAAAATGGGGAGGGAAAAATCAAAACATTTGATCAGCAATGCATAAACTTCATTCTTTCAGCTGGGGTTCCATTACTAGATCTATATGAAATGTTGACTGGAAATGAGATAGAGAAGTTGGGCACAAATGTAGGGTAAAAGTGGCAGGCCACAACTTGATTCAGTAAAATCCAGATCAAAGCAAAAATCTGCTATGTCCGTAAGCAGAAAGGAGCAGAGAAGACATATATGTCAGCTAAACACTGCAAAACTACTCTGCTGGGTAGGTCAGGTGTTTGGTATGATGCCATGCAATAAATGAACTCACCTATGAGTTGGGATTAGCCAATCCCCATTCAGGGACCAGCTGGCCAGCCACAAGTGGGCCATGTCTGCGGCTGCCCAAACGTAAAGGGTTGACATCCCCTCGCTTGTGCCATCCTGCGCCATCCATGGCTGCCCCCAACTTAAAGTGCTCTGTCTTTCCCATCCACATGTTCAAAACCACCAGCTGTGACAAATAGCATAGAAGCATAGAATCACAGAAATGTAGAGTTGGAAGAGACCACAAGGGCCATCCAGTCCAACCCCCTGCCATGCAGGAAAATCCTCAAAGCCCTCCCAACAAGTGGCCATCCAGCCTCCGCTTAAAAACCTCCAAAGAAGGAGACTCCACCACACTCCGTGGTAGCACATTCCACTGCCGGACAGCCCTGACCGTCAGGAAATTCTTCCTGAGGTTCAGGTGGAATCTCCCCTCCTGCAGCTTGTATCCATTGCTCCTTGTCCTGGTCTCAAGAGCAGGAGAAAACAAGCTCACTCCCTCCTCGACATGACATCCCTTCAAATATTTAAACATGGCTATCATGTCCCCTCTCAACCTTCTCTTCTGCAGACTAAACATACCCAGCTCTCTAAGTCTGTCCTCATAGGGCATGGCTACCAGGCCCCTCACCATTTTGGTTGCCCTCCTCTGGACCTGCTCCAGCTTATCCATATCCTTCTTGAATTGGGGTGCCCAGAACTGGACACAGTATTCCAGATGAGGTCTAACCAAAGCAGAATACAGTGGTACCAATACCTCCCTCGATCTAGACACCATACTCCTATTGATGCAACCAAGAATTACATTGGCTTTCTTGGCTGCCGCATCACACTGCTGACTCATGTTCAGTTTGTAGTCTATTAAGATTCCTAGATCCCTTTCACATGTACTGTTAGCCAGCCAGCATGTAGTCAATCTTATATCTTCTATATTACAGAAGCAGCATAGTTCTGCTGCAGCACGGTACAGAAAAGAAGTAACAAATCAAAGTGGGGCAGTTGCCTCTTAAACCTCAGAGGAGGTTTAAAAAAAAACAACCCTGCTGCAATGACATGCATGTCCTGCGGTGGGTGATCAGCAGAAACTTGGAAAAGCACAAGGAGCATACAGTACCGGGAGCAGTGGAGGGAGAAGAAATCCAGAGTGATGTAGTGGTGTGAGTGTTGGACTACAACTCCAGCAACTAGGGTTCAATTCCCCACTTGGACATGGAAACTGCTGGGTGACCTTGGTCGTATCCCATACACTCAGACCCAGAAAACCCCATGATAGGTTCACCTGAGGGTCACCATACGTTGAAAACAACTTGAAGGCACACAGCAGCAGCAACAACAACAGCAGCAACAGGGAGAGAGAACTGTGCTGATGTCCGGCTGAAAATGACAGATCAGAAGCCAGCAGTTCTATATAAGGCCCATTATCTCTCTGTGAGATCTTGTGCCAATGTAAGATCGGCACAAAATCTTGCTAGGAAGATCATATGATGGCCATGAATCATGCCACTGCATGATTCCCCTTTCCAGGGTTAATGCTGAGCAGGTCTTGGCTGGACTGAAAGACTATGGCTGACATCCTGGTAGTAGCATACTCAAGAGTAAGTCAACCTTATGCTTGCATGTATCTCTTTTTCTTGATATGGAAGCTAGCATATCCTCCCTCCCTGCACAACAATCCAAGCCCCTCTGTGGATCTACTGTGGATCTGATGCAGCCATCTCCCATGGGCATTACATGTCTCGTGATAGTGAAGGGAAGAGTCTGGAGAAGATTCTGGCTACATCCCTGTAGCTAGATGTGAAAGTAATACATCATTTGGTAAGACTTCCTGAAAAGAACAGAGGACCTCAGTAGTAATCATTTTGCGTCTGACTTCAGGATTATAGAGAGATGCTTCTTTGATCCTCTACCTGGACCATTTCTGTACTACACAGTTATAGTGCTATTTTTCCACTTTCAACATCCTGTGGAATTCTAGGATTTGTAGTTTACTGAGGTCAAAGAGCTCTCTGTCTGAGAATGCTAAATGCTCCTCCTTAAACAGAAAACCCCAAAATTCCACAGGATGCTAAAAGTGGGATAATAGCACTATAACAGTGTAGTGCGGAAATGGCCCCAGTCTCACTAGGCACAGAATGGTAGGGAAGATGCACACAGCAACTCTACAGTCTGCGAATGGCGAGGTATGGCACAGTTTTGCATTGGGACTACTGCACTATACCAGACCATATAGGATTGAAACATAAGGGTGTGATACTTCCCTCAGTACAATAGGCCTTCTCCACATTTGTGCTGAACCATCTGTAAACTCTCTCTGTCATGTCACATGAAATCACATATTATGTGATATCTGACAAATCCAATTGTTTTAAAGCTACATCATAGCCGCATTCAGAAAGTGTTTGTTAGACTGTCTCCACATATATGTATGTACCATCACTTCAAGTAAACTCTCATTTTTAAAAGCAAGCAGATTATTCTCTACAATAGGATGAACAGACAGCGCAGTAGCAATACTTCATTTTTAAAAATGGTTCTCTTGGGAATGCTGTGGAAATTATTCTTTGCCAAAACTACTGTATACCCTCAATTTTGTGAACTGAATGCATTTGTCTTTGCAGTTTGTGTTGCATAAGTTTTGAGATAGCTATTTTTTTTTGAGACTTTATGCTTTGAGATAAACATTTTTGTCAAAAGAAATGGAGGATCACACTGAATTGCATTTATCTCACTTTTTACAGGAATCAATACTCCTTGTTAATTATTTTTTTACATTAAAGTTTTTTTAATTAGTGAAACAATTATTTATCAATGTAACAAGCTGAAAAATACAGGAACTGATAGAAGACTGAGGTAACAAAATACTTTGCCAAAAACATAAGGATTAAAATTTCAGTGGTTATCATGACAATTCACAAGAATTTTTCAAAAGAGGCTTTACACAAATGGCATGCAGTGGACTTTTGTAATATGGCTAAAAACAAATTAAAATAAATTAAAATAAAATAGTGCAACAATTTTCACAGGAAACAAATTGAAATATAGAAATTGGTTTACATCACCATGTGACAAATGGGTTTATCACTGAATACTATACTGTATAAATCAACAGAGTGCTAATTGGAAAAACATGCATTTTGGCACTAAGTTTACTTTAAAATTACACAGGTGCTAACAAATTAATAATAAATAATATTGCCTCAATGTAGCTACATAAATTTAATCCTTGTTAACTAGACAAGATTGGGTGTGTTCAGGGTGGTATGGTCATTAAATAGGAATAGCTGCTATCTTGTGATCTGTGTAAACCAGAAGCAGACTCTCATCACCAAACGGACATAACAGGGATGCTGTTCCCAATGAAGTGCTGCTTTGGGGCACAGATTTTCAAAATTAACATACTGAGAACATTTCCTTTCCTTAAAGTTTTATAAAGACTTATAAATTCTTCAGGCAGGGGGACAGTTCTACCACCCACTCAGTGTCCAAACTTTCAAACTTTAGTTTCAAACCCTATGTGCTACAGTTCACACACTGAGTTCTAAACAAGTGAATTTTCAGTGTTAGGAAACTGGAACTCTGTGTAGGAAGAGATTCTAGAGAGTACAGTTAGCAAGGAACAAAGACACTACAAGAAGGGTGTCCAGAGGAAGGATGTAAGTTGATTGGAAAATGAGAATCAGCACTATGGATGTTAGCATGTCTACTTGATGAGGACCACAGAAAAAGAAAAAAAGCCCCCAAACACTATAAATTTAATGTTAGATGGAGACAGAAACATTTGAGAGATAGGAGTCTAAAAGAAGAGACTGAGTGATGAATGGGTTAAAATGATCTTTATCAACACTGAGATAGTTCTTTGAGCCCTGGTTTCTCCTACAAGCCAAAGAAGAGGAGTCCAGAAAATGTCAAAGTAGTTTCTATTCTTGCTGACCCCTACGCCTATGCCTTTAGTCTAAAAAATTAGAAAATTGCTCTTTTCTGTGAAGAAGAACTTGTTTGTGTATTTGCATTCAAGTTGCCTGCCAATTTATGGCAACTCAATGAACTTCATAGGGTTTTCTTAAGCAAGGAATACTCAGAGGTGGTTTTTCCAGTTAATTCCTCAGAAATATAATTTACAGTACCCAGTATTTCATTGGTGGTCTCTCATCCAATTACTAAAGAAGGCTAACCTTGATTAGCTTCCAAGATTAGATGTGATTTGGTGCCTTTAGAGGATTTTGTTGTTGTGTGCCTTCAAGTCATTTCCAACTTATGGTGATCCTAAGACAAATCTATTGTGAGTTTCCTTGCCAAAATTTGTTCAGAGAGTATATGCCTATGGCTTCCTCTGAGGCTGAGACAGTGTATCTTGCCCAAGGTCACCCAGTGGGTTTCCACAGCCAAACAGGGATTCAATCTCTGGTCTCCAGAGTCATAATTAGAGGACTTAGGGATATATAAAGATCAACATTCAAAACAATCAGACCAACAATACAATGAAAACAATAAAATTTAAACATCAGTACAATAACTGAAAGAGATGAAAACAGCAGTATGATATAAAAATTAAGTGAAGATTGTTTCACTCCAGTTTTAAGGGGGGCAGAAATCTTATGTAAAAACTGAAAGGTATCTGAAAACAAGACAAGAATCCAGATAATCATGGAAATCATAGCAACTGTGTGCTATCTCACATGGAAGCAAAGACTCATACCAAGGATGCCTCAGCATGAGCTGCTCCAGCCATGACCTCAGAATCAATCCCCAAAGCGACTGCAGGTGAACCACTAGCTAGTTTCAACTTGTCAGAGAATGCTATCTCCTCCACTCAAACTTTTGTGAGCTTCAGCCAGGAAAGGAAGCTTCAGAGCAATTGAAGAGAAAATATATTTTGCCTCTTCTTGAATGAATGTGAGGTAAAAACAGACCTTTTAATATAGCCTTCATAGCAAAAAGCATCTTCTCAGAAACAGCAAAGAAACTTCAGCAGTACAAAATACTGTTTTCGGTTGGATAATTAGTCTACCTCCACACTTGAAGCTTTCATTACATTCAGAATTGCCACAATTCTTCCAATAAGACACATCATTTCCTCCATGATGATACATTTGGGCATTAGTATTAGCATTTTTTCACCATAGATTTCAAAATTATTTTCTTCAATATATATTGTGCACTCGTTTGTAATAAAAAGTTATCCTTATTTTACTAACTGAATTTGTAAGAACAGTTAAGAAATAATAATTAAAAAAACCCAGGCTGGAATCTTGTTGGAGGACTACGGTACCATAAAAATAGCTGTACAAGTGGTTCTGTTTTCTCAGAGGTTAAGCATGTTGCCTAGCGCAACCAACTTTCCTCAAGCACAGACGAAGCTCTCTTTCTTGATTTTGACTTTGACGTGGTATGTAAGGAGCTAACTGATCACTGCAAACAGGTGACTTCAAAGTTTTGGCAGCCATCACATGATTGGTTACATAACTTGGGATCTGGTATAACTAAATTGGTGTGTATTTACACTACTCTAAATGTTTATTGCATCCCAGGTTAAGTGAATGCATCAAGACTTACTTCTGAGTAAACATATTTTGCAGTGTACTGATTTACTGAATGTGTTGATATAGGTATGAATTAGAAATAATAAATTAGAAATAAAGTAGAGCTGGGGGCTTAGGTCAGAGGAACGGAGAAAGATTTAAGAAGGGCAAAAAGGTCACGAGAACCAATGTATCAAGTAGCTAGGATGTTGATCATGTAGCCAGTGTGTTGTCTGCCTTAGCCGTCTGGTAACAGTCCTTCCTCCATGGCCTCAGAAGCGAGACCGTAGAGCTAGAGCCGCCCCTCTAGATGAAAACTGTGACGGCCACTCACATTTATGGTCTGACAAGGAGAAAATAGCGTTAGCATTCTCCCTGGTTGGAATAACAGGATTGGCTTTGGAGGACGGACTAGAAATAAATAGATTAGCCTGTAAGTTAGTCAAAAGTATAAACGCTACTTCCAAAGCATTATCCTTGCTTAACAAAGAACAGCGGGAACTAAGGGATGCTGTATTGGAAAATCGGGCAGGTGTTGACTATCTCTTCCTTCTCCATCATGTAGGATGTGAAAAGCATCAGAAATTGTGCTGTTTCAATTTGTCTGATAACAGCAACGCGATAGAAGCACAAATTAACAAACTGCATGAAGTAGTAAAGGATATAAATGAAGGGGATGATAGCTGGTGGAAGTGGCTCACATCTTGGTTACCAAACCTGAATTGGCTAAAAGTATTGTTTGTAATTTTGTTGCCAGTAGTGCTAATATTCCTGTTTCTGTGTATATGCTTTCCTTGTTTTATACAATGTATAAGTAATATGCTTCAAATTACTTCCAGTAAGACAGCAGCTCTGTACACTTTGATGGCTCAGCCTGACGCTGTTTTATGATATAACATCACGAAATGCTATAATTGTTTAGAAATTATGCATTTAAGGGGGGAAATGATATAGGTATGAATTAGAAATAATAAATTAGAAATAAAGTAGAGCTGGGGGCTTAGATCAGAGGAACGGAGAAAGATTTAAGAAGGGTAAAAAGGTCACGAGAGCTAATGTATCAAGTAGCTAGGATGTTGATCATGTAGCCAGTGTGTTGTTTGTTTATTGACTGGCAGCGGTAATTGTAGATTGTAGATAAGCACTTTCCGGGGTCTGAGTGCGGGGGAAAATAGCTAGTAACAGCATGTGGTATTTGTGACCCCAGAGGGGCGGACCGAGATATGCCTGTGATCTTTGCCTGTGATGTTTGTGTATGCTGTGAACTTTGTCTATAAAAGAGCTGTGAAACTTGAATTCGGGGCTTTTGGTCTTTTGGAAACATCCAGCCAAAAGCCCGCGCATAATAAATTACTCTTTTTCTTGCTCTGTGGTCTCTGTGTTCTCTGGGCTCCTGCAACTGTGTTAAATTTGTTAAGTCAGTTCTGCATACTTGCATATTCCACTATAGGAAAATCTCTTGTTGTTGCATACGTTTTTCAGACAATTAATATTAGCATAATGAAAAATATACACAACAAAATAACTCTAAATGACACTGTGAATGTAGCACTCAAAATTTACACCCACCAATTTTCCACAATCCAGATCAAATGAAATTTAAAGAGGTCACAATATTCAACTGCATACAATAATGTCTAGCTGCATGTTAAACATGAATATTATCACTTAAAAGTATGTCTATGTCTGTTGAAGTCTTTCACATAGGAAGAACAGTATAACAAGACATAGGGCCTTTCCAGCCTACACTGTTATAGTGCTATTATTCCACTTTCAGCATTCTGTGGAATTCTGGGCTTTGTAGTTTACTGAGGTCAAAGAGCTCTCTGGCTGAGAATTCTAAATGCTCCTCCCTAAACTGCAAAACCCAGGATTCCATGGACGTTGAAAGTGGAATAATAGCACTGTAGCAGTGTAGTGCAGAAAGGTCGATAGTTACTGTAGAAGGACAAAAATCAAATTATTCTTTGGCCTCCTTAGTCTGTGACTCATGTCACCCACCATACAGACTGCAAACGTGCCTTGTGGCTTGCTAGGCATCTGATAATTTTCCTGGTTTTATATCTCCAGAGTGACAGCACAAATAGGAAAATGATTAAGCTTCAGCAGGATATAGCTGACGGCAGGGTGATTCTTTGTTGTGCAATAAGCACACAACTTATAGAATTCATCTTATTATCATCATATTGTTGTCAATGCCTACTGTTTTGCAGAATGAACCCCTAGAAAAGCAAGGATTTTCCAGAGCTGTGAACAGAAGAGATAGTTGTATTTTTTAAATTTAAGCTTACCACAGAAAGATTGACATAAATAAGTCTCTGGTCCTATAACAGTTGATTACCACCAAAAATTCAACAGGTACATTCTTTTCCTAACATAAAAAACATGTTTTGAAGAGTTAATAAATTCTGCAAAATTTCTGTCTATCACACAGCTGTTAATAGGGCAAGTCAAGGCAGGAGAATATATGGCTGTATGTATAATTATATATAGTATATAAACATATATGAATTTATGACATTTTAAGGTTGCTTCACTGGTCACAGGTATATTAATGAATAAAAATATTATTTAAGCCTTTAAGTTATGGAGTTGAACTTTGTCAGCTAATCCACTAGTCTCATTTTCTATCCTTTTAAAAGACTACAGGAATCTGTCACAGCTAGACAGAGCACAGTTAAGACTGAAAATTAATACATCCAATCAAATTAAGTAGTGATTGCCTGAAACAGTCTGCAGTAGAGTGATTTTGGCTAACAGTAATTTTTTTTTAAAAAAAAAAAACCCTGCCAGAAGGTATTGAATACTAATTTGAATGAGTATGTAGTTGATCTGGGTATAATTCAGAATGGTCTGAAATCTTTAGGACTACTTATTTACATCAACTTTATACCAGTTTTAATTGTCATGGCTGCTCAACAAAGAACCCTAGGAATTACATTTGGAGTTCAGTGAAGCATTGGAGAATTCTTTAAGGGATGGCAATGTGGATGAAAGACATTATTTAGCAGAAATGATAACATAAAATTCATGAGAGATCTTGTTATAAGAGAATCTCCATATGTCAAGTCTAAAGGTATCAACAATTTTGAAACATATACCTCAGCTAAAGTGCCTTATAGGCTTCCATCTACTTTTGGGTAGACAAAGTAAAGAATTTTTAATTTCCTTACACGATTTTACAAAATGCCTCAGACTTGAATTGCAGCTGGAGACTCCTATATAAACACTGTTTGTACTGGCAGGGACATGCTAAAACAGTTCTCAGCAATCAGCAGAGACATAAAAATGATGGATGGAGCTAAGTGCTTTAGATCCTGGAATGCACAGCCTGAAAGGTTATGTCACACCTGCATTTGCATTTTAAATTAAAGTTGTGACACCAAGGCTTCAATCCTATATACATTTGCTTAGATGACTTTGCACTTTCTGTTTTATTTCACATCTGGTTTTAATGATACTACTCTAGAAATATTCAGATAAATAATTTTAAAAATAGGAAACGAACATGTATGTTAATACCATGAAACAGTAAGGTTAAAATGTGGTGCATCTGTATAATGATAATTTCCTCTAATCAAATCACACACAGACACACACACACACTTTTATAATTATAACTAGTACAGTCAAAAGAGCATGAAATGGAAGAAATCTCATCTGCGTACCATTCTGGAAAACACATGCCACAATAAGATGCCACATACTTTATTTTTTTTTAGCTTGATGGCACAGGATAATATGGGCCCTCTTCCAGAATTTATCACATTCTAAATTGCAGTGGGAGAAGCAACCATCTGTTCCCTGCTTTCATATTTGTTTGGAGTTCATTGCTGTCACTTCAGTATATACTGACTACAGTTATGTTTTGTTTTTTCATTTCTGATCCATTCTTTAGTACAGTCTTATCTGTCATATAATTAGGAAGGCAGAAAGTTCTACAACTGATAAATGCTGCATAACCAAAACCTGAAAGCAGTGCATGTATATACATATCTTTTATTTTCAAAGAGAAATAGCCATATTTTGACATGAACACTCAGAACTGTTTTCTAGAATTTGTTATGGTTTTGACATAGAGAAAACAGTTGTTCCTCAACCAGGACAAGTTTCAGTTTATGAATATGTAAAGATGCCTCTAAATCCTCATACAAATCCAGATAGCTGTGTCCTGGAGCCCTAATGAATTTAACAGAAGCTTAGGATGAAACAGGGCTAAGAAAATATAGTGGAATAACCCTTGTAAAAGGGATGCCTGTTATTCCATAAGACACATTTGTCATATAAATTCTTGTTTATAATTCCTAACAATTCAAGCTTATCTTTCAAATTTTTTGAAAATTACAGTCTTAGACCTAGACCAACAGGGGTTTTTTTTTTGCAAGATTTTTACAGGGGTAGAAGTATTTAGAATTCTCAGCCAGACAGATTGAGTGCTTTACCAAAATCCAGGATGTCACAGAATGAAGTCAAGATAATGTGTGAAGGAAATAAAAAATGGGGAAACCTACCAAAGTTAACATATGGAAGACCATTGACATCATTCAGCTGAAGGCATACATTGGCCTATTACTCCTGATGGCAATGTATCCTGGTCAGCCTGAAGCCTTAGAGCAGTGGTTCTCAACCTGTGGGTCCCCAGACGTTTGTGGACTTCAGCTCCCAGAAGCCCCAGCCACTATGGTCAATGCTCAGGGCTTCTGGGAGCTGAAGTCCAAAAACATCTGGGGACCCACAGGTTGAGAACCACTGCCTTAGAGGAACTGTGACATTTGGCTTTGGACACTGTCACTTTGAACGAACGAGCAACTTGAACAGACTTTGTGAACTCAACAGGCACTTCAGTTTCAATCACAAGGAAACAAAAGTGATGTAGTGACTCAAAAATAGACTCACTACCTTTGCACGCAGACCATGTTTGTATAGAAGTTCCAAAAACATGGATGACTCTAAAACCTCAGCAAATATGGAGAAAATAGGGACCCAAAGCTATAATCCAGAATAATTATGGTGATGGAACACCTTCTGTGAACAGAATGAGGCAGGAGACAATTCTTCTGCTCTGAAGCAAATTCATACTTTGCAAATTAATATGTAAGCCAGAAGACCGTTCTCCTTTAACATATATTTCTGTTTATTAAATGTCACTCAGACTTTCATGATGCAGTTATCAATATTTTTAAAAATCAATAAAACTCAAAATGATATTTACATTAAGGAAAATTGTTTTAAAAAGTTATGTCCAGCAAATTGTGAACAAAAATTCATGTTAAATGTACACAGTTCTCTCTGTGTTTTCATGTAAACTTTTTTAAAAAGTTTTAAACTGATGAGAGTATGGGACAAAACTAACTTAAGAATGGAAAACTTGAAAAATATAAACATATATGTTCATTCCTACTTATTCTTTGTATTCACAATACTACTGTCTACCTTCATTTTTATCATTTTTTGTTGTTTAGAATGAACACCATTGTTTCATAGACCAATATAAGACTGAATGTAATCCCCTTGGCATTGTACTGTAACAAGCAAGTCTCTTTTTTGATCACTAGTAATGACAATAAGAACATATTAAACTTTTATTGAAACAAGGATTTCCCTAGTACTTTTACCATATAGCTGAGTCCCAGTCAACTGGTATTAACTGGGTTTTGTTCTCATGATTCCTGTCTATATTAGAAAAGATTCAAGGGAATTAGGCCATGAGAAACTCTTGACCTCTGATGACTTTTAACTGACAGGAGAATTTTCGTACTATCAAAAGATATAGATCTTTATTAACCAGGCGTCACTTTGGAGAAAGATCAGATTTCTATAACTCTGCAATTACTTCTTTGGATGCATTTGGAAGTTCTTATGCTACCTTAAAACCAAAATGCATGTCAAGAAAGCAACTGTTGAAAGAATTCACTTTGTTTCACATCCTACACAATACAGCAATTTTGCTAATTTGACAAGAAACTTCACTTTTAAAGCTTAGTACATAGTTAGGGGGTGAAATGCAGTATTTCAGTTGTCATATGGTTTCATACTGCCTGTTGTCACTCTACAATTTTTGCCAAGTCCTCTTTTAGGGAAAATGAGGTGACAACAACTAGTATGAACCCACTGGCAACTATCTCAGTGGCAGAATTCACATCTACTTTTATTGGGCTTAGAAATACCTTGTGGAGATATAGCAATTAAGATATTTATGATAAAGGAACTTTCAACTATTCTCTGCTAACACAATCAAATCTTAAATTACAACTCCTCAGGACACTTATGTTGACTGGTAATGTAATTTTCTCTGCATCCTACATATTTAACAAACTAAATGGTTCAATCCACTCATAGGCCATAGCTCCACAGTGTGGCTGTTATAAGAAACTGCAAAATAGGAACACAGATTCTTAAAGGAACTCCACATTCAAAGTGATAACTGGCAATGAGAAGATTGGGATGATGCTTACACCAGAGACTTGGTGAGTTGAAAAGAAATTTGTTTAATCCCTCACTTTCTTGGACAATTCTGGATAATTGCTGCCTCTGTAAAATCTTTTCTCCTGTCATCCAGGCTTACTTTGACTTTTGAATTCAGCTGTTGGAAAAATTAAAATCTGCAGGAACAGGAAAGAGTCTCAAGAACAGAGTCACTAGGTGGGAAAAGCGTTAATTGTTTTTTCCCCTGGATCCTGAAAGAGTCCCCCATTATGTGCATTTTACTGCAATTAAAATTGTGGCTGGGATCCTCTGTTTCCCTAGGAATGTCACTTTTGATCTCCAGAGTCCTCACGTAAACAGTGACATTCCTAATCATATCACAAACTTCTCTGGAATAAGGCCCTTTCCACACGGGGGACGGGGGAACGGGGCAGCGCACGCAGGGACGGATCTTACCTGAAAACGGGTTGCTCCGTCTCTGCGGGGAGCGTGCGTTCGCCGCTCCACACACTGGCGAGTTTCGGCGGCGTTCGGCGGTGCCCAAAATGGCGGCCGGCGACTTCCGGCGGCGCTCCGCCAATCAGGGCAGCGCGCCAGCCGGAAGCTCGCCCCCGGGCAGCTCTGCAGGGACGCGCTAGCGCGTCCCTGCAGCTTCACACGGGGTGCTGCAACAGGTTAGCGTGCTCGCGTTTCGTAAAAACCACATAAAATGTGGTTTTTAAAAAACGCGCCGCGCCACCCCTTGCGGCCGCGCTAGCGCGGTTTGAGGTGTGGAACCTCCACTATTCAAACCGCTCTAGCGCGCTCCACGGTGTGGACGACCTCCGGATGAGGTCGCCCTAAGCCGTTTTTTTTACCCCGTGTGGAAAGGGCCTATGTGAAGACCCAACCCATGAAGTCTTTTGTAAAGCTTTTCTTTGTGTAAGATGAAACTCTTAATGCATGAACATTCAAAACTACATTGAATCACCATGTCTAAGGCCCATAATGATTATAATCCAAGAAAAAAAGTTTACTACTTGATTCGGTGGCTGAGGTCTTGTATGTTACTTTATCTATACCTCACGTCTTTATTTATACCTCAAAGCTAGGACTCAAATCAGTTTATTATGATAGTTATAAGTGCTTGATGCAACCAGAATTATATCAAATTACTTCTGATTTCTGCATTCCACTTATTTTTTATTTATTCCATTTATATGCCACCTTTTTCTCAAAATAGGATCCCCCCAAGATGGCTAACAAAAAGTATAAGCTAAAGTCTGGCAACAAAATTTAAACAAACAACTAAAAACATCACATTGAAACCACAGTTGATAAGCAACATGAAATCATTTAAAAGCATACAAAACTTAAAAATAGATAGAAATTTTAGAAAGATAAAACTTTTATTTTAATGAAAGCACTGTTCCAAACCAAACACACACAATATTTTACAGGTCAAACTTCAAAGCACTTTTTTTTTTAAATTCACCTAATTTGGTTAATCCCAATTACAGTCAACCTGCTGAATCATTGTCAGAAGATGGGTCAAAATGTAGGGAAATTCAATTGATTCAATGGCTGTACTCTCGTTTGAATTAAGAATAGGATTTAGGCCTTGTCATCTCTCATCAAAACGCAAAATTGGACCACATCAGGATTTTTAAAGTATCTCAAAAATCTTTTCCAATATTGTCCTATGAGCTGGGCAACAGAAAAAATATAAATATTGTGTTTTTCTGGCACTGAGAAAGGCTGCTATAAACAAAAGTATGTTACATTGTAAAGATAAATGACTAAGCCTGAGTAACCATTAAACAAGCTGTATGGGGTCACCCTAAGTCGACAGACAAGCTGAACACACACACACACACACACACACACACACGGCTTCTAGCTTTTTACTGGGAAAGGGGTAATAGGTAATATGGAAATAGCCATAGCTAACCTGGCTTTATTCTGATCCTTTTCAAGGGTGCATAGGGTGCTTATAGCTGAAAACATAAGATTTATGATTACTAAATGTGAACCAGACTCATAAATCAGCTATCTTTAATCATCTCTTCAGGAAAAACAAAAACAAAAAAAAACCCCACATTGATCTATTAACCAGTAGTCATCCACGATCACAAGTATAACACAAAAGTTGGTAAAAACTCATAGCTGTAATGAAAATGCTCTTAGCATAAATGCAGAGACACCTTGAAGAGGTTTCGATAGGAATCTAACAACTCAAACCCACTCAAATATGGAAGTCTTCTACCCTCCCCAGATTTCTCCCCCATAAATAACCTGAGTGGTTATCTTTGGTTACAAAGCCATTACTGTAAACTACCTCCTTCTGTCTGTTGTCATTTGAAAATTGATGGAAAGGACTTAGTAACATTTAATCTTGTAACCTCTACATTAGATTTCCAGGCAAATATTTAATTGGAACAACATCCTCAAGCTTTTCAAATATTTTAAATGCTTAATTTGTTCTAATCTTCAAACATATTTTGAGATTACAAAATCTGAATAAATAATTAATAAACAATAATATTGTCACACAAAGGAGCTTCTGGTGATACTTTACTTTTTTGCCATCAGGTTTGTGTTTTTGCCATTGGAAAAACATCTATAAGAATACCATAGAAAGTTCGCAAGTGACATACTGTCGTCTGATTCACAGAGGAGAGCAAAGTAATATGAGGGCAGATAGCATCAGAGGCAAAAAAAAAAAAGTGCAACTTTGTCCTATTCAATTTTTAATTGTAAAAAATGTGTTTATCTCTGCAATGATGTCTGTGTCCATATAAATTAAATGGTTAAGGCAATGGGCAATATTAATACTTTTTGCCTTTCAGCTCCCTCTCCCTCAGATAGAAAGAATATTCAAAAATGTTCAAAAAATGGTAAGATAATGTCTTTCTCAAATTTTGAGAAACCCTGACGAGAAGAATCCTGGGCTGATGAGAATTTTCACTGTTCAAGACTTACTTTGGGCAAAATGGGCAAAAGGTTGTTTTGCACAGAAAATAGTATTTTACATGCAGAAAACAGCATTTTCTGCAGAGAGAATAATATTTCTGCCCAAACATATTATAGTCTCTTCAGAAAATACTGTTTTCTGCACAAAAATACTCCATGTGAAAACTCCATGTGAACTGCAAACAGTCTTTGAAAACTTCCCAGTTTTCAAAGACTTTCTCAGAGCAGGAAAAGCATTGCTAAAATTACTCATTGCTTCCTTTGAGAAGAAAGTTAGGAAAGAATTACATGCCTAGCACTCACACTACTGGTTAAATGTTCCTGCCCAAGCACATGTATACAGTTGAGGCAACATTCAATGAATCTGAAGTGGGCTGCGGTCCAGAAACAAGGCTGGCCCAACAAAAAGCAAAGTGACTGTCTTGGGCCACAGGATTCCAGGACTGATGAACTGCACTGTTCCTCTTCGAGAGGAGATTCTCCCATGGCTGCCTCAGTTCACTTTCTTTCCAGCCCCTCTTACCTTGCCATTCTGTCTGCCCATCACTCTTCCATCTACTGTGTCTGCCCATCACTTGTCGCTCCTGCTCACCCATATAGTGCTGCTGCTGTTCTTCCTCCTCTCTTTTCTGCCTGTTTCTCTTCTATCATCACTTAATGCGTTCTCCATTTGTCGTGCGCTTATTTGCACAGCAGTGGTGGTGGTAGTTGTTCCACAGAAGATACAAGCACAGCAATTTTAAAAAGAAAAGGCAGGCCGCTCAGAGATGGAGACAGTTGCAGCACTGGTCCCACATCAGACAGCAATAGAGTTTGAACTGCTGCATCTGTTGCCAAATAGTCTTTAAGGCAGTGGTTCTCAATCTGTGGGTCCCCAGATGTTTGTGGACTTCAGCTCCCAGAAGCCCCAGCCACTATGGTCAATGCTCAGGGCTTCTGGGAGCTGAAGTCTAGAAACACCTGGGGACCCACAGGTTGAGAACCACTGCTTTAAGGTTTCACAAACTTCTTATTTGTTTTGGTGAAACAGATTCCTGCCACTCTGGAAAGTCTGAATGATGTTTCTTTGCATAAGAATATATGTATTTCAGCTTAATATAAGAATATATGTATTTCACTTCCACATGACATCACTGTCCCACAATGGGGATGTGTTGCTGCCAGTCCATGAGTCATGCTTTCGCATGACGTTGTCACAGTCCCACTGCTGTGTCCCCAGCTGTCGCGATCATGGGATATTCTATTACCAGAAAAATTATGGTAATGGCCCAATTGCATGACACTCCTGTCATCGGTGGCCATGTAGAACAGGAGAACGCGCGATTTAGGCATTTCTTTCCCCACTGCTGGGGAAGTGGCTGGCTGCACTGCAGAAAGAAGACGAGTGCTGTTCACGCTACCCTTCCACAGGCAGCTGGCTTGGTGTAGGGGGGAACATTCGAGGTTCACTCCCATTGCTGGGATGAGATGATGACAGAGGCCCTTTCTGCACCTTACCTTTTTGCGGCGCTGGGGCAGGGGGATGGTGCAAGCAACCTCTTGCAAGAGGCTCTCGCATCCCCACTGCTTCGCCTCCACAGCCACTGCCTGCTGGCGAGCAGGCAGCGTGAGGGTTCCTCCTCTTCCTTCCACAGTGCAGCCTGGGATTTTCCCAGGTTGTGCTGGGGCAAGAAGCGTGAGTGCCACAGCTCTGGAGGCTCCACACGCACGGTAAGTGCACATGGGGCCCTGGAGCGATGCGTGATTGCGCACCATTTTTAGCTACAAGCCAAAAATGAAATAGTGCATGATTGGTGCCTGCTGGTCCTGGCAGCATTGCGCAATTGTGACAACGTCATGTGGACCACTCCTCGCAATTGCGCGACACTCCAAGAGACCCTTTCGTATGGCGAATGCCACGCAAAAAGGGCCAGAGACAGATAAAGTGCAGAAATGGCCTAAGAATCTCATCTAGTAGACCTGTGTTTTCTCCTTAACACCAACTTTATTTTGACCTCTCTTTAGTATTAATCCCATAACCCCACCTGGCCAATAGCTGCTGTCCTCCCCCCGCTATTGGATGTATCTCTGTAGGATTCAGGGTGGATTACTAACAAATAGAGTTACATAAATCTTTTGTGCACAGTTACTTAGTATGAAATCCATTTAACTAACTAGGATACATGTCTCAGTAAAATGTTAAAAGGGCTATACCATATACTGAAGACAAGTAAATGCAGAGAACAAGGATGAGGTAATAGTCTAAAAAGCCACAGAGTAGCATGCCTAGAATCTATGTAAAATCTGGTCAACTGGATAATATGGCACACCTACTCAAACCTTAATATCAGACCTTAGAATAGCCAATGGCACATTAACTGTTCAAGAAACCAGCTAAGCCATGCTTACAACATTATGGTAGAAAAGATGTGGAAAATGTTTAAAACTGTTTTTCTAAAAGTATTGTTCAAACAAGGTATACTGTACTCCAGTATGCTGAAAACATTTGTGTGTGTGTGTGTGTGTGTGTGTGTGTGTGTGTGTATTTGAAAGAGATACACAGAAAGAGAAAGTGCAGTTCATTACTTAAAGGTAACGTGGTAAATTACTATGTTCATGCAATGGTTATAAATCCTAGTCTTTCCTCCTACATCCCCAGTATGATACAATAAGAATAATTAAACCGAATTCCAAAATATGGGGAAATGTTCTTGTTTCTACTTTCCTTGGGCACCTCCAGTCCAAGGAACAAGAGAGGTTATTTACTTATCATTAAATCTTCAAAACTCTTTGCTGTTTTAGAGTGACAGGAAATGCTAGTGGACAAAGGTTTAACGTTCACATTGAGTACCTATTATTTTCAATAGTCTCAGAGATGCAGCAATCAAACATACTGTCCTCTTAGTGATATAATGGTGTCCCTATTGTGACAATAGCAGCAAGATAATTGCTGCTATTAAACAAAGTAAAACAAGTACTGCTGCAGTTGGCATGGCCATGAATAAGAGAAAGCTAAATTCATATCTAAAAACCACAAAACAAGAGTTGTCCCTCCCTCCAAATAGTCAGGCACTCACACAGGAGTTCTGCACATACTTGTTCTTTTTAAAAGGGCTACATAAGCAATCACGCGGTAAAGCATACAATTGTTCCCAATATTAAAGCTCTAGAGTAAAACATGCTGCAGTCCCAAGATTTCAGGGAAACAGTTAAATGGAAACTGTGCTTCACTGTGATGTTGCAGACACCGTCCAGGTTTTCAACACAGCTGCCCAGCTGAGGGCAACTAATAGTCCACTCTTCCATCTACCAATCCAGCATTTCAGATAGATATCTTGGCCTTGAGGCCTTCTGCATATAAAGCAGACACTCTACCACTGTGTGGCAGTCTTTTCTCTAAGAAACGGCTTTAACTTTCTCTTGGAAAAACACTCATTGTGCTTCAAGTGAAATTTTCAGATTATTCCAACTGTTTCTTACTACTTAAGAAAAATCCGGAGCAGGTTGCCAGTGACATGAGTAGAATTGGGAAGGGAAGGGTTGTATAAATTATGCACAAAAGGAAAACAAGAGCTTTCACATAAATGAACATGAAAGTGCAAATAAATAGGTATCGTTCCAAAATCTGAGGTGCATACAAAATGAAAGTTTCAATTTCCTTTCTCCAGACTATAAAGACAAAGTGCTGAACAGGTTTTGCTTTCCTTTTCTGATTCTAACATTTTTTTCAATCTCTCAGCAATCCAAACCTGATGGTACTATCAGTGCAAAAATGGAAGAAAGTCTCTAGGGCCAGGATGTCAAACAAACCACATCTCCCCACATAAGCCTGTTTGGGCCCTGTGATCTTCACGAAAGGCCCTTCTTTCAGTTCTACCAGCTTTGTATGCACCCATAGGAGGGACACACCAGGAACCTCTTGCTGGCTTCTCCGGGCTCTGAAACTGCCTTCCTAAAGGTGCTAGAATGGCCTTCTTGCTTGTGCTTCTATCACCAAGCAGATTCTTTTTTATTATTCCAAGAGGATTTTAGAAATGAAGATTTTTGAGGAAAGGGCTATGCTGTTTTAATTGTACTGTTTTTAATTTTTTAACATTTAGCATTTGTTAACAGTTTAATTCTATACTAAAGCTGATCTTCTGAATTTTTAAGCTAACTCATTTTGTTTTAGTTTGTAAGCCATTTTATCCCAGTTTGGGGGGGAATGGGGAGGAGGAGAAGGAGGAGGGGGAAAAAGCAGTAGGATGACAGGTTAATCTCCACAAAAAGAATACTTAGTAAGATCTTCTATGGAGAACAGTAAATTTTATCTGAATTCCTGACAGGTCGAGAGCACGGTGAAACTCATTCATTCATGAGATCTACATGCACACTTAATCAGCTGCATCCTTAATGTTACAAGCACCTCAAAGGGAAAAAAAATGCATCTGCAGCATTTACTAGAAGAGGAAAATGGGTAATTTTGGTGGGCACTACACTTATAGAAATCTAAAGGGATTCCAGAGGAGTATTTTTTTCTTAGCATAACTCAGAGTTCTGCAGCTTCTACTAACATTTCCAAAACAATGCTATAAATAATGCTTAAACCTACAATTAACTGTCTTGGCTGACATCAGTCTTGGTGTCAAATATCAAATATAAATTACGTAATAATCCTCTGTCATGAAGCTAGACCAGGCAACAAATGCTTGGGAGTTCACTGTATCTTCACTATGCCTTTTATAGATGAATAATGCACATGTAGCTACTTCCAGGGCTTACTGCCTGCATGATGCTGATCAAAATGTCAGCCACTTCTAACAGTCTTTCAGCGCTGTGCATGTAATGAGTAAGAATATGCATCTCTGTGTGTGATACCCATAAAGGTACGTTTAGTAGACACAAGAGAAGGTTTTCTCTGTAGCTGGTCTCAGGCTCTGGAACTCTCTGCTTCCTTTTTCTCATTCTTCTATCAGCCTTTATATTCAAAGAATATATGCCGGATTATTATTGAAAGGGTTTCTGGCTGGCTGGATGCTTTCGTTTCTTGTTATTGATGTGTTGCTATTTAAAACTATGTTTTAATCCCTGTGCTTCAATTATATATGCCTTTATTTGAATTTTGTTACTGTTAGCCATCTTGAGTTCTATTTGGAGGCAGAGAGGATATCAGTTTGATCAATCAATCAGTAATGCGCAAAATAAAACATCTTAAAAGGGTGTTCTTTTCTTAAAAGACATTTCTCCTAAGAATATCTTTTGATACTAAATTACAATTGATATCTGGCTAGCAAAAGCAAAACTCAAGCCTAACTTAGGCCCTTTTCGCACGGCATTTGCCATGCAAAAGGATGCCTGGAGCATTGCGCAATTGTGAGGACTGATCTGCACAATGCACTCACAATTGCGTGACGCTCCAGGGACTGGCAGGCACCAATTGTGCACCTTTTCATTTTCGGCTGGAAGCCGAAAATGGTGCATGATCATGCATTGCTCCCAGGACCCGTGTGCACTAACCTGCCATGTGGAGCTTCCGGAGCCGTACCGGTCGAGCTTCCTGCCCCAGCGCAGCCTGGGAAACTCCAAGGCTGTACTGCAGAAGGAAGACGTGGGGCTCTCGTGCAAGCAGGCAGCTTGTGCAGAGCTGAAGCAGCAGGGACACGAGAGCCTCTCGCTGGGGGCTGCTCGCACTATCCCTGCACCCTGGTGCCGAAAAAATGTAAGGTGGGAAAGGGCTTAAGTATGATTATTACTCAGGTGCACAAAAGATAGTGATAACTCTTTTACATCCTCCTCCTCCTCATTGCAGACACAATCTCCATGTCCTAATTTCCAACTTAAGATGGGAATGGGGGAAAAAAGCTTTTTAAAAAGAAGTCAAACATTTCTTGAAATGCTGGACATTAAATTTTGAGGAAATGCTAATTATTGATTCCAGCATGCCAGGCAAAGAATGTGTAGATTCTGACAAGGATAGACAACAAACATCCAGAAAATGAGACAGTAAGAATTTGGTCTTTTGAGGTAGGAGGTCAGATTCCTTTGAATATTGTCTATATCTCCTTGTGAATATACAGATGATATCGGACAGATCGTAATTTCTATATTTCCAGAAATAAGATCTGTCATACTAGATCTTTTTACTGATCACATAAGGTAGGAATCCTTATAAGAGAATCATTATTTGCATATAGGTTAGGCTATGTAACCAGCAGAAATCCAGAAAATCTTTGTATAAATGCAAATATACCTTCAAGAAGAGCCTGTTGATTACCAAATAGTTGTGGATAGTCTGTTGTTTAATCAGGGAACACTAGCCATTTTGTTTCTAAAGACACTTCCTTTTTATGTTTGGGAAATTAAATATCAAAGCAGAACATTTCAATAGTGATCTGAAGATCAGAGGATTAAAAAAAGTTTATTCTTTAAGCAAGACCTCATGCTGAAATTGTTTTACTGGCCTCTTTAAAGAAGATAAAAGACACCAATGAGAGAGAAAAATTGTCCATAAAGTATTAATATATTTTACAGTGCGCCTTCCTCTTCAAATCCTGATCAAAAGATTTTACAGGCCTCCTTCACCGATAACAGTCAAACCATAGTTTAGCCATTGAGACAATCATTTCTCCTCTTTGTGCACACACATTCTCTCCCTCACATTCTGGTTCAGGCCAACCACAGGTTACCATTGTGTCCCAACTGAGCAAACTACTGTTAAACCTATAGTATGTTCCCAAACCAGATATGGAAACCATGGTTTAAAGTACATTCCTGGTTTTGGTTTGGTTTTAAAACTTGTACAAACTACAGCGTGACTGATTGAGATGGTACAAATTTAACTATGGTTTGTCTAAAGAAGACAGGATTACATGAAAAAGCAGAAATTATAGTCTTAACAAGTAAGCCATCATCCTTTAGCAATTGCATGTGTAATTAGTAATTACATGTATATGAACCAACAAAATTAGTGTTATAATCAACTAAATTATAGTGGTTTTTTCTGCTTTTATTTTGTGAACGATTCTGGTTGTGTATTTTCTTTAAGAAATATCTTCCTATTCTGAATTTGTTAACTTGAGATGGAAAATGCATGATCAATACTGTAAGCTTTATGTTCAACATAATGGCCAGGATCCAAAAATAAGCTCTCTTTAGTGTGCATCATCAGTTGCACTTGCCCACAGAGGGTTTTGTCTTTCTTTTCCTTTGAACAGCAGACCACCTCCCTTATCAAAACTACACTTGATATTCTCTTCATATCCAAAAGGCATGAAGAGCAACTATTAAAAGAAACACAAGCCCAAAGCTACCTCAGGCATACAGAACTAGTTTTTTTCACATGCTGGCCTATACTTACTACCAAAATATAGCACAGTTTATTTTGGCAATAATCTGCAAAGCAGTACATCAATTTAATAGTGCAAAATAATTATATACATTATTATATCAAGGTGACACCAGATCTGAGCCACAGTATACAAAAAAGACCGTGTACCATGGTTTCTAATGATTTGTTCTTACATAGGCCAGTTCACAGAAACAAAATTCTCACATGAAATATTGTGTTCTGGTTGGACTATAGCACATCTCTTACAAAAAACAGTACTTCTCAACTCCAAAAGCTACCACATGATAATGAGCATATATAACAGTGAAACTGAAAATCATTCCCTGTGAAGAAAATACTGCAATTTTTATAGACAATTTTTGTACTAATGTATTTGTCCCATAGATAGTAATTGGACTATTTCAGAAGGTCAACACACATTTAGCAGCAAAGTAATTTTTAACATTTTGCATAAGAAATATTTGTTTTACTTGGTATAAACACTGATGTAACCTTTTTCCTAATTAGGATCATTTTACACAATAAGATTTTTGAAGAAAATGAAGAAATGTTTGAATTATACATAAGGTCATCACAATAAAGGTCCCCCCCCATTTTAACGTTTGGATCCATTTGATGTCTATATCTTTTTTGAAAATGTGTAATGCTTGTTACTTACAGCCCAGAAATGATGTTAAGAACCTTCAGCTGATACACCCAAAATGGACCACATTTTTGTGGACAAACATTTTTGTTCTTTAGGCTTAATATCAAAATGTTCCCAGAACCAGTCAAGCAAGTAAGTACCATGATTATTTTTTCACATTGCAAAACAAAACAGAGTCAGGGAGTCATTAATAATATCTTGTATACATATTAGTATTCCAGTTGATCTATTCTTATTATTTTTGGAAGAAAGTCATATGGGGTTGAGTCTTAGGTCCATAATGACAGAGACCATCAGAGTCATTTCTTTACAAAAAATAGAAGGAAATATCTGTTCCTCACCATTAGGAGAACATGTGTAATACTATTGTCATGTTATACTATATTTATTTTGCATTAGTTCTTGTACTTTCAGGTTAACATTCAGATTCTCAGATACATGCATGTAGCCTAGACTAAACTTAATTTTACATAGAAAGGCCCAGCATGTAAAGATGCATCTACATAACATATTCAAAACTTACATGCCAATCATTTCTTTTTACCATGGAACTGTGGTTCTGCAAGGGGAATCAGTAGCTATTCTTAGAGGTTGATTCTCCTATGATTTTCTGGGCAAGCTATAATATAGTATCAAACCAATATACTTCTGTACTATACCTAAGGGTATAGCACAGTTGTCATAGATAATTCATCTGCTGTGGAAGTGCCCATTCTATAGAAGATGAACATGTAATGTTACAGTAAAATAATCTACACAGCCATACATATAGGCAAATAACATTCCATTTATTTATGTCTCATGGATATTTCTATCTCTATTACCTATTTATATTAGTTTAAACATAAGAAGAGGCATGCTGGATCAGACCAAACACTTATCTATCTGAGCATTCCATTCATATATGGTCAACCAGACGCCTATGAGAAACCCAAAGCAAAACAAGAGGAGAACAGCACTCTTTGCTCATTTTATCCAGCAACTGGTATGTAGCAGCATGCAGAGGTATATCAACTTAATTAAAAACGGTAATTGAAAAGGATGATATATTATATTCTATACAATGGAAAGATACTGGCCAAAAATGTAAGTGGGTCCCACAATACATTGTCATATTTGTGAAAAGTGCCATATTCGTGTAAAGTGAAAGAAAACAAAAGAATATGTAAAGTATCTAAAGTGAAAGAAAATGAAAGAATGATTTTATAAGGCCGTTTCCACACTACACTGTTATAGTGCTATTATTCCACTTTCAATATCCTATGGAATCCTGGGTTTTGCAGTTTAGGGAGGGCCATTTAGAATTCTCAGCCAGAGAGCTCTTTGTCCTAAGTGTCCTGCTTGTACCACGTGCATGGAAGCATTTGTTTCTGAGTGTCTGGATTCTGAGAGTCAGCATACAGATTTGCCTTGGTTTGAGAATATTTATATATTCTTGAAGCAAGGCAAGCCCCAGATACATGCATGTGGAATTAGCTCTATATAATGACATCACATAGAAAATTGGTTGAAGTTGTAAGAACCACTGAATTAAATAATATGTTCAAGATTAGGACCTACATTCAGTATTTTTCCAGACAGAGGATGAGCACTGTATCCAAACACTACAGAATTGTTCCTCTGGACAGGGGCAGGAACTGTGTGGCCTCTAAAGTTGTTGAACTACAACTCCCAGCTTTCCCCACCATCGGTTATACTGGCTAGGACTGCTGGGAGTTGCATTTCAGCAACATTTGGAAATCTCACCCCATTCTATAATGTAATTTACTTCAGTGCTTTTGCAGCTGGCATAATCTTCTAAAACAGTATTGGCCTTTCTTGGTTTGCATGCAAACAAAAATATTCCACTTACTTTTGTCTGATCATCAGCTTTGAAAACGTAACAAATACTTTGCTGATTTATTGTTCCATCTTTTATTAAACAAGCAAAGTAGCTCGGATCATGACTGTTGTGAATCAGTTTGTGGACATTTTGTGGTCTGTATTCAAAGAGGCTGGAACAAATAAGAGGATCCCACTGTTGGCTTTTTCCTGTGTCTACTTCACATCGCAGCTTGGTTGGTGAGACATAAAGCCGGATTTGGCTGTTGCTTTGCTCTTCTTTCAGGGATTGTGTACTGATCCACCGAATTTCTGCCACAATCCAAGGGAGCACCGGCATGGTTGTTAGAGAATGTACTGGCAGGGAACCTACAAGCTGAAGACTAAAGTCAACAGAGCCATCACTGGCTGCTTCAGGATTTTTAACTTTGAAAGATATGGGTTCCATTTTTGAGTTGTTAAGAAGAAGTACGTCAGCCAATTTAGTTATGGATACTTGGAATTCTGAAATAAAAGATGAAATAAAATAAAAGTCAGTAATTGCAGGAATCTAAACTAGCAATACTCCTCATTTTATAAGTGTCTGGATTAATAAAGTATTTCTAACTCTCTATGAGTATTATACAAACAGAAGAATCTCCATTTTAGAACTTCCATATCTCACATTAGAATTGTTGAAGCTTGTGGCAAAAAAACACAGCATGCTCTAAGCAGAGCAAAGATACAAAAACTGATACTGTGATTGACACTATCAAGTTATCAATGAAAATCAGCATTTAGTACACTGAGAAACACTGAGACATATAATGAAGAGAAAATAAATATAAGCTCTACAACTATGTAAACTTTCATTTAAAGTAAAGTATTGTTTTCATTTCCATTAGTAGATCTTAAATAGGGCTCAAATGCTTAATCACTCAAATGGTATAATTAACTGATAACCAACTTAAAAGTTGCCTTCAATTAACTGGATAAGACTTTTGTCTTTATTTGTTTTAAATACATTATTCTTATTAAAATACACATTCTCTTCTCACTCACATAGGAGTAATTCTCCTTTTAAGATTATGCTTTCAACTATAACATTTTATTCAAGAATACTATGCTTATGAGTCTCATGATTGGAGTGTAGGAATAGGGGGGTATAACCTATTTCGCAGAAATAGACCAAACAAGAAAGGAAGAGGAGTAGCCTTATATGTCAAGGATGTTTTCAACTGTGAAGAGATCCATGACTTAAATCTGGGAAGCCAAGTCGAGAGCATCTGGGTAAGAATTAAGGGAGCAGGAAACAATAGGGATGTGATTGTGGGGTTTTTTAACAGGCCTCCGAGCCAGCCTGAGGATTTGGATGAGACCCTCCTGGAGCAGATTCACACATTCAAAAAGGAGAGATGCCGTGTTAATGGGAGATTTCAATTATCCTGATATTTGTTGGCAGTCAAACTCTGCCAAGACCACAAGGTCCAACAGGTTCCTCGCTTGCCTTGCAGACAATTTCATGGTCCAGAAGGTGGAAGAAGCAACAAGGGGATCAGCTATTTTAGATCTGATCCTGACCAACAGGGATGACCTTGTTGATCAGGTAGAGGTGGTGGGATCCTTAGGAGGGAGTGACCATGCTCTGTTGGAGTTTGTCATTCAGTGGGAAGGAGAAGCCAAGTGTAGCCAGACACACATCCTAAACTTCAAGAAAGCTGATTTCTGTAAACTTAGGGAGTTACTTGCTGAAATCCCATGGTCAAGAATATTAAAAGAGAAAGGAGTTCATGACGGATGGGAATTTCTTAAAAGTGAGATACTGAAGGCACAATTGAAAATTGTGCTAATAAGGAGGAAAAATAGCAGGTGTCTAAAGAAACCAGAATGTTTGACTAAAGAACTCTCAGCTGAGCTAAGTGTTAAAAGAAACATGTACAGGAAATGGAAGAATGGTGAAACCACCAAAGAGGAATTCAAGCAAATAACCAGGATATGCAAGGAGAAGGTCAGAAAAGCGAAAACACAGAATGAACTCAGGCTTGCCAGAGACATTAAAAACAATAAAAAGGGCTTTTTTTTAGATATGTCAGCAGCAAAAGGAAAAGCAAGGAAAAGATAGGATCACTGCATGGAGAAGATGGCCAATTACTGATAGGGGGATGAGAAACAGCAGAACTATTCAAAACCTTCTTTGCCTCAGTTTTCTCCAAAAAGGATAGAAGTACTCAACCTTGGGGGTGGGGAGCTGGTGAGGAAGGGGGGCAGGGAAATGCAGCACAGAATAAGTATAGGAACATCTGGCTAAACTAGATGAATTCAAGTCTCCAGGACCAGATGAATTACATCCAAGGATATTAAAAGAACTGGCAGAAATCATTTCTGAATCACTTGCAATAATCTTTGAGAACTCTTGGAGAACAGGCGAAGCCTCAGCAGACTGGAGGAGGGCAAATGTCATCCCCATCTTCAAGAAGGGGAAAAAAGAGGACTCAAATAATAATCACCCAGTCAGCCTGACATCAATACTGGGAAAGATCCTAGAGCAGACCATTAAACAGTCAGTTTGTAATTACTTAGAAACCAATGCTGTAATCACTAAAAGTCAACATGGATTTCTCAGAAATAAGTCATGTCAGATTAATCTTATCTCTTTTTATAATAGGGTTACAAGCTTGATAGATGAAGGGAATGTTGTAGACATAGCGTATCTTGACTTCGGTAAGGCCTTTGACAAAGTTCCCCATGACATTCTTGCAAAATAGCTAGTAAAATGCGGGCTGGATGAGGCTACTATTAGGTGGATTTGTAATCGGTTGACCAACCGAACCCAAAGGGTGATCACCAATGGCTGCTTTTCATCCTGGAGAGAAGTGACTAGTGGGGTGCCACAGGGTTCTGTCCTGGGTGCAGTGCTATTCAACATCTTCATCAATGACTTGGATGAAGGAGTAGAGGGCATGCTGATCAAATTTGCAGATGACACCAAATTGGGAGGGGTTGCTAATACACCAGAGGACAGGATCAAAATTCAAAATGACCTTGACAGATTGGAGAGCTGGGCCAAAGCTAACAAAATGAATTTCAACAGAGAGAAATGTAAGGTCCTGCACTTAGGCAAAAAAAATGGAATCCACCAATACAGAATGGGAGACGCGTGGCTGGATAGCAGTACGTGTGAAAAGGATCTAGGAGTCTTGGCAGATCACAAGCTGAACGTGAGTCACCAGTGTGATACAGCAGCCAAGAAAGCCAATGCAATTCTTGGTTGTATCAATAGGAGTATGGTGTCTAGACAGAGGGAGGTAATGGTACCACTCCATTCTGCATTGGTTAGGCCTCATTTGGAATACTGTGTCTAGTTCTGGGCACCTCAGTTCAAGATGGATATCGACAAGCTGGAGCGTGTCCAGAGGAGGGCGACCAAAATGGTGAAAGGTCTGGAAGCCATGCCTTATGAGGAACGGCTTAGGGAGTTGGCTATGTTTAGTCTACAGAAGAGAAGGTTAAGAGGGGACATGATAGCCATATTTAAATATTTGAAGGGATGTCGAGGAGAGAGCGGGCTTGTTTTCTGCTGCTCCAGAGACTAGGACAAGGAGCAATGGATTCAAGCTGCAGGAGAGGAGATTCCACCTGAATCTCAGGAAGAACTTCCTGACAGTCAGAGCTGTCCGGCAGTGGAATATCCTGCCTCGGAGTGTGGTAGAGTCTCCTTCTTTGGAGGTTTTTAAGCAGAGGCTGGATGGCCATCTGTTGGGAATGCTTTGATGGGTGTTCCTGCATAGCAGGGGGTTGGACTGGATGGCCCCTGTGGTCTCTTCCAACTCTATGATTCTATGATTCTTACCAAAATACACATTTAATGATAGATGAACAGTGACTGAAATTTATATACTATCCTGAATCTTCAGAATAGATCTGAACAAAAGCAAAACACAAGACAGGTTTTCATTGCACATCTCCTGTGCACTTCCAGGGTCTCAAAATGCTTTTGTTTCATTAACAAATATAACAGCAGTGATTGACTCTTGGGGGGAAATGTCCAACTCATGTTAAAATCTCAGACAATCTTCAACCTACTATAAACTACATTCAGTTATTTAGAGTTTGCAGCACAACAATAGCTTTATTGTAGTTGTTCACTATGAACAAAGTAACGTCAGCGGATGACAGAAACCTGGGCTTAAATCCAATTTTTGGTACCAGAAAAAAAGGGGAACTTAAGTAACTTACAATTAGATTAAGGACCTCATTGTAATAATCAGATTAATTACTGGCCCAGTATAATCAATGACAATGAATGATCAACTCCCAGTGTTCTTCACTATGAGCTATGCCACAGGGAACTGTAGTCCTACAATATAGAAGGCCACACTTTGCCTACCTTTCATATTCAATACAGTGATCATTTTCACATCTCATTGTAATTTCATTTTGTTATATGTTGCTTATACTAGTTGTTTTACCAGCATTGAGATGGCATTTCTTGATTTTTCCCATACCAATGGGTGTCGCAAAAATCCATCTATTTTATTCCTGCACTGTTGGGAGCTGTGGAAATTTTTTTTTCTGAGATGACAAGAAGCTGCACAACTTTCTCTGGAAACTCCACAGCTTTTAATAAAAAGTACACAGCTTTTCTGGTACTGCGTACTGGGTACTGTTTTTCTACAACTTCCCCTCCTTTGTTCTCTGCTCAGGTCCAAAACTGCACAGAAACTGACACTGTGAAAAGATGCTACAGGTATAAAACCAGCTGGCGTCTGAGGCAGAGGAGAGAAGTTGCCAGAAAGTTGCCAGCTCTCATTTGAAATCTGCAGCCAGAATTTCTGTGGAGGGGGGAAAGTTGTGGATATTTTGCTGCTAATGATCTAGTTTCTATTCCCTGCCCCCCGCAACTTCCCTCCCTCCAAGCCCTAGTCCTGGCAAAAGTCTGTGAAAAAATATTTCAGCTGTCAAAGCAGTGGGGGGGAAAGGAGACTGAAATGTCTTCACATATCCTCTAGTCAGGATTTCTGTGAAAGACCGGCTTGGGGAGAGAGAAGTTGCAGGAAAAACAGAAACTAGATCAACTGAAAACATCCATTACTATCTGTGGAGATCACAACAGACAAGCAAGGCCTGGCCTTGCTTTTTCTTCCCTTGTACTGGGACAGCAGTTTCTTCCACTCCCAGTTTGGTAAAGCACCTTGCCATTGCAAGCACAGCTCTGCCCCCTGCCCAAAAAAAACACCACCCTTGTGTAACCAGGGCAAAGCTTTAGAGATGTATGGTAGCTTGGTTCTGGATGTTATAATCACTGAGAAACATTCAGCTGAGAACAACTTTGTGAAAAAAATATAGTATAATCTTTATTAAAACAACAAACAGAACAAAGTATTGATTTTATAAATTTTCACAAAACGTCTTGATATTCCCAGGCTATTTGTCTTGTGTTTGTCTAAGTAACAATATATTCTTCATTTGTCTTTACATTGATCCTAAATATTATCTGATAATGAGATTGTAAATTAGCTAGCAACTCACTCTCTGCATGTTTCCTGGGACTGCTCATGTTATTCACGAACATCGATGGACAATGAGACTCCAAACTGAGTAGCAGCATATTCTTTACAAACATCACCTGATAACAAGTTTGGAAACTGGGCAGCTACTCACTCTTCGCATGTTTATTGTGACTGTAGACCAAATAACTTGTGGATTAAGGGAATGAGTGAAAGTTACATTGACTGTTTTGCAGAATTTGCAAAATTTACTGTCTTTGTTTTATGGTTCCTGTAAGTTAGATATTATCTATTAACTGCATTGTAAAAAAACTGAAAATATTACATTAACTAGAGCAATTTATTTATTTGGTATAACACACACACATATATATATTAATAGTAATAGATAACCCTGTTCTCAACATTGTGATTGTTGCCTATATGCAATAACATATAACCATAGGATATACACAAGCTTTACACATATCCTACATTTTCAGTTGTCTTTTAGTCCAGGTGACTACTCATAGTACCTATTTTGAAGTGGGTTCTGGTGTTTATCCTTTTTTGTGCATTGCCAACACCTACCCCCTTCCCAATATATGTATATCTGGGTTAAGGCCCACTACAATTACATGGCATTGGACATGGAACACATGTTGAGTGTCAGCAACTCCAGGTACATGGGAACAATGCTCCTGTCTTCAAAAGACATGGGGGAGGGGAGACATAGAGGAGCAATTTGTTCACAATCCTGCAGCCAAAGCAAAGCTGAACTGCATTATCACATCAATGGAAGAGAAAGATCATTATAGCAGAAGCTGATTCAACTGAAGAAGACAGAATGACTGCAGAGAAAGCTAAAAATATGGGCCCCCCCCCCCACAAAACAACCTCAATACAGGAAATGGTTTTAGCTGCTTTTTGAGATACTGAAGAGGAAGTAGCAGAACTACTTTGTAATATCTTACATTTAGGAAAATTAGGAAAGGGTAGAGTCAAATGAAACCTACTGTAGAATAACAACCTTATTTTTCAAGGACTAGAAAAAATGTGGATCAGAAGCAGGAGACCAGTGAACAGAGTAGGACTGATGTGTAGCATTACTTCCACTTTGGGCCAGGCAAGGTTGGGCATGATGGTCTCAGGATGTTTGCCTCCCTCAAAGTAAGACTACTGGCTACATTAAAAGTGTAATGTGTAGCTAAAAGTGTCTTTTTTATTTTAATGAAAGTATATGAGGAGATACTTGCTATTAGGATCCACATGTAGATGGGGAGCATTAAGCATTCCACCTTTTAGAAATTGACACAGATATGCCCAACAGAGGTTTAAAAAGTGGGGGGGGGACTCCACTAGCACAAATTATGTTTTCTTTTCCTTAAATTCCATGAGAGTGTGGCATATTTGAGGCAAAAAATCAGCTGGGTAGAAAATTTCATTTTCCCCACATCTTTTGCTGGAGTCTCAGTCTGGATGATAGGCTCTCACATTTCTTTTCAATATTTATAAATATTTAGCTGCATGCTACCTATCTAAGGTAGCACGTGATTTACCCCCAGTGGCTTCACCTTCTTGTCTTCCTCATTAGCTTGTCCAGTTCCTCTCAACACAAACTACACCACTGCCCAGAAGAAAATGGCAAGACAAATGTAGAGGCTGTTGGTTTTTCTCCTTGCTTTTGTAAATACTTGTTGAGTTGGAGAAGGCAAAACAAAGAGGCTCCAAAAGCAAGAAGGAAAAAGAACAGAACAGAATGCCCTGGGAGTCAGCAGTGGTCTCCCTGCAGGGACGTGAGCTTCAGTACATGTGAGTCAGAGTCAATCCATGATGTCAGCTCTGCTCTTACAAATGGGCTAAGCAGAGTCAAATGACAGTAGAGGTGAATGAGGAAAAAAAATAAGGGTCACAGGGTCACATGAAAGTCTTAGACTTCACTATATAGGTTATTAAATTCCTTTTTGAAAAAGCACATTAAACACTTAGTAGCTCAAATGGCAAAACTGGAAAGAGGCACTTGGAAACCTAAAAACCTGATTTCTCATTTTGCGATAGTCCTAGTTACACACTTTAACTTCACACACAAAATGAAGGCATCAACATGTGTGGCATGGGTAGCGGAACGGCAAGAAAATTGACACCGAACTAGCCCTTTGGTCTCCCTAGAGATCAGTCTTTTGCTTTCAGGCCAGATTAGATCACTAGCAACTCACAGATCTAAGAGAATGAGCTGGATGCATTTTGCTCTAGCTTGGTGTGCACGGTGCACATTTATAACTAAATTGAATTGTGTATCCTTTGGAAAAGTCAAATTAATGCAGTGGTTCATTAGGATATTAATGCTTTTGGGAGCAACCATCAGCAGTTCACAGCATTTTGAACTCTGAGAGATTGCAGACTGCCTTTTTTCCCCATTTTGGACAATAATGTTTCTTTCAATCTCTGAGCTTAGCAGCAATCACAAATCCTACCATCTGTACAGCAGTGAAGCCCCACCATAATGGCTCAGAAGTATTAGCCTTTTCCCCTAAATAACATGTAGTACACAAGCAATCTCTTAAAACTGAACTAAAATAGAACACATTATTTTTTATTTTTTGGGCAGCAGCTCACAGGAATTTTTTAAAATGAATGTTAACATTTATAACATGTTTGGAAATGTCTTGTTATCTAATGTTAATACCTAGAATTCAGAGAGAACTAGATGTCATCTGGTATCAGAACACATTTTCTTTCTAAAATACACTTAGCTAGCATAGGTTTGTTTATTTGCAGATGGGTTATAAACATTCTTGCTTCTGTAAATGAAAGAAAATTGAAGTTTGGCATATGGGTAGCTGAATACTAGAAATGACTGAAAGCTGATAACAGAGGGATATCTTAACCTTCCTCAGCTGGGTAAAGTGGGATTTGAAGTAGATGGCAGAAAAATAAGTGTGGAATGGCCCAAGTCACATATAGATAGGATTTTCCTTCTTTAACTAATATTGATTATGGAGGACCTCTCTTGAATGTAATGTGTGTGTCACTGGCAACACTGAGGTTAATCTGCATCTTGCAGCACATAGGAGAAGTTTACTTAGATTAGGGTACTAGCATTGTAGAAATGCTTCTTTTATTTTTCTCCCTCCTCATTTGGATTACAATTTTTGAAAAATAGATTATAGAAGTAGAACATGTATACCTAGGCAAAAGTTGTTAAATGCATATAGTGAACATGAAAATTAGCAATGGCACACTGCTTCATAATGCACATACAATCTGGAGTTAAAGTTCAATAAGCTATCACTATAGATCTAACAACCTTGCAATTTGTTGATTACCTTACATATATTTGAAATAAGTCACTTTACTTATGGTCACGGTCAGAACTTTTAACACTAAAACTTTTAACACTTTTCTTCAGAGGTGACAGCACAAAGGCTTCTTGACAGTGCAGTCAACCTACAATGTGGCTTACAGCCTTGCACAGGATAGAGGCAAATGAGGTCTTAAAGGGAGTTTACTGTATTGCTGTCAGTTGAGACGTAAATGTTACTTAACTTTTAGTGCCATTGTCCCCAATCTCTGCATGGCCAAGAAGAGATGAAGCCATTAACTCTCCCTCAAGGCCATCTTTAACAACATCTTAAGCAAATATGTCAAACAAGTTGCAGGCTCACAACACTAATATCATTACTTCTCCTCTATGAGGTTTTAACTTATTAGCCCAAAGGAGAAGCCAGCAGGCTTTGAAAACTAGCATAATGTATATTGCACCTTTTGGCTGGCCTGATAAAATTATCTCTTGTAAGGTTATTTTGGTTTGTCTAATACAAATAACACTGCAATGTGCATTTTGGACATTGTTGTATTTAGCTGTGTGGCCAATATGGTAGACAATGAATATGTATATATTTGTATACCGGGGACAGGAAGTCACATTATTAGGAAAAGTACAGTGGATGGTGATGTGAGATAGGGCCATTTCTATGGTGATGCCTTAACTCTGGAACCCTTTAAACACAGATATGTGCTTGGTGACAATTTTATTGATATTTTGACACCAGGCTAAGACCTGTATATTTGCCCAAATGTTTATGAGTAGCTAGTTACCACTACAGTCAATCTCACTGCAGTTTGTTTATTGTTTTATTAAATACCAATTCATCATTTTTAACACTGGTGTTATCTATCATACTGGGATTTTTATGAAGGGCATGATATAAAAAAGATAACAAATAATATCACCTATGCTGCTTTCCTGTGGATTCCAAGAAACTACTAATTCACTGTGCAAGACTAAAATCTGGTGTCTGGGAATCTTGTTAATCTGAAATTGAATTTATGACCAGATTCATAACACTAGCTCTTACAGTGAGTTAAGAAAGTTTAGAAATTAGTTTTCCCCATCTTTTGCCAGTTCAATACAGATAGTTTTGGCAAGAGGATGATTTTCAACTAAACAGCTTATATTCCTTCATCCTATTATTACCCTAAATAATTATTCTGGTGTCTTTTTCTTTCTTAGTCATTCAAATCCTTGTTCTAAAAAATCCCACACTACATGGAAATATTATGCACGAAACCAGAATATTGTTGTACTGTGTATTAAAGTGCTTTCCTAGCTTTACTCGGAGCACATATTGGAACTTACTGCAGTGAGAGCATGTGTTCATGGAGAAAAATAAGGAGGAAACAATATACCCAAGACATTATTTTTACCCATAATATTGAAACATGTGCCTTTAGTTAGTGTAAGCAACTTGAAAACAAAAAAGTTGCTATACGTGCAAACATGACCTAGTTAGTTAGGTTTACATGGACAGACATATTTTCCTTAGGGGAAAAAAAAGGACATTTTGGATTGGTATCTGTTGGGATTTGGATCCAGGAACCCCTACGGATACCAACATGCATGCATGCTCAAGACCAATACACACAATGGCACAGAAAAATGCTGTCCCTTATATAAAATGGTGAACAACTGAAATGAATGCTGGAGACCGCCTGCAGATCTGTAAAATGGTTTGAAGCTATAGCAGGGTGTGTCTGTATATCAGAATTTTGCTTGGCGTGTGGCAAAGCCAAGGTCTACTTTTTGGATTTTTTTTTTCTGAATATTTTCAAGCTGTGGTTGGTTGAATCCACGGATGCAGAACCCATGGATACAGACAGCCAACTGTACTTCTATTAAAAAACATTATATCCATCCCGAACAATTCTCTTGTATTGGTGACAACAGTTACAATATTTGTTATTTTAGAACAAGTTGGCAGAGGAGTGACAAATAATTATCACAATGCAATTCAGAAGCAAACTAGTCCCTAAACCAAATGATATGCTAATTCCCAAGTTTCTTCTGCTTCCCCCATCATTAACATAGGTAAACTTATATAATCGTTGGGATTTTAAACTTGTGGCCAATTCCAGACTGAAATTTTATCCTGAGCTCTGAAGCACTGAATGGCAGAATGACCCTCTATCACTTGATCCCAGAAAAGAAGAGAACATCCCAGACATACAAGGTGCAGGTGCAAGCGTGATGAGCTATAAACAAGTTCAGCACCCTTAGCTGTACAATTTGTCATTGGCACAAGTTCTAGACTATAAAATGAGTCTGAGGCAGTTTTCGAATCTCACTGCCAACTAAGTCTATTCCTCCGTCTTATAGAAAAAGAACTGAAGTGCAATGCCCAGATAGCATTTCATTTTTTTTCATTTCTTAATATATTTTCTACATAATAAAACGCAGATAAAAATACAAGTCCCCCTCCCAAAGATGATATTTCACCTAGAATATTATATTAATTGGTATCTCAATGATTGACTTATAAGAAGGTTTTAGTGACTGTTTTCATTTTTTTGCAAAAACATACAGCTGAGTAGTGTGAATACATTTATAAAGTGGCAGAAACGACATAAATCAAGAAGCCCCCTAAATAGCATTCAACTGAATATCTTGGGATTTTAGTGGAATCCAACCAGAAATCAATAGTCAGGTACCTACCTGAACAGATAATCAGCAGTTTAGGTGAAGCAAACTGCAGAAATCCACCAATGTAAAATCAATCAGAGCTCAGAAGTAATTAGCCACAAATAACTATTTATTTGCAATTTATTCCTTTCTCCATAACTAAGATATAATTAACTTACATTATAACTGCAGGTTAACTTCCCTCTGTTTGCAATATAACTGTAATTGTTACTTACTTATATAGTTACATGGAGTGTGACCTCACTAAGTGGTGAAACAAAAACTTTATATGGTTCATGTGTGGATTTGTGCTGTCTCTCACGCTCTATTGTAAGTATTGAGGTAATGATAAGATGTGTGAGAAGATAATGAATTTTGTACAGCAAATTGGTGGTTGTGGCCTTCAACTTTCTTTTTTTAAAAAAAAGTAACTGGAAGCATTTATTCTAGTTACTTTTGAGAAACAAGAAAGTAATTAGATATTCTGCAAAACTGTGTCCAAAATTGTAACTTCTTTGGGGGTTAGGACTATAACTAATCTACTACATAAAAGTCAATGTTTGTCTGTTTGTGAGTTTGTCTGTCTGCGTCACGCAGGCAAAGACCTCATGCGATTGGCTGAGTGAGGCAAGAAGACCTCACATGATTGGATGGCTGTGAAGATTCTATGGAATCCTGGGGTTGGCAGTTTAGGGAGGGGCCTTTAGAATTCTCAGCTGAGAGCTTTTGGGCCTCAGACTGGTTGCTATGGAGATGAGACCTAGCAGCAAGGAAGAAGGCAGTGTATTCCCTCAGGAACCCAACCTCTGCATGTTAACAACTCTGAATACAGAGTGGGTTGTGAAATATGGGGAAAAGTTACAGGTACTGGAGAAGACAGTTTGTTGAGTTCTTAAGAGGAAAATAAAATCCCGGGCAGCGTCGGGTAAATACGCTAGTCTAATATGTAAAAGTTAAAGTTTGTCTGTGAGTTTGTCTATTTATCTGTGTCAGGCAGGCAAAGACCTCATATGACTGGCTGGCAGTGAAAATTCTATGGAATCCTGAGGTTTGCAGTTTAGGGAGGGTCCTTTAGAACTCTCAGCCAGAGAGCTTTTGGGCCTCAGTCAGCTGTGTCTGTCTTAAATAGACCGGTTGCTATGGACATGAGGCCTAGCAGCAAGGAGGAGGGCAGTGTATTCCCTCAGGAACCCAGCCTCTGCATGTTAATAACTCTGATTGCATTGGGGAATATTGGGAAAAGTTACAGATACTGGACAAGACAGTTCAGGGAAACAGAGACACAAGATCTTAAATCTTTCTAACAAGTATTACCTATAAGAAAATAAAATCCCAGGCAACATTGGGTATATATACTAGTCGTTTATGAAAAAGTAATTTTCCAAGCTTGTTGATTAGTATAAATACCTACAACATTTTATTTTAAATATAACTGACCTAGTTTTCACCATCATTCTAATTTTACTTGTATTAGGCAAAAACTTATGCGTACAAAAAACCAATGCCAGTAAACCCCATCAAGTTATTAAAATTTTCCTGCAACTTCCTCCTAATCATGTATATCTGGTTATTGGTGTCACCCCATAAGCAGGAAATATAGTTGAGTAAGTTTCACTTCTCAGTTCAAACTGAAACAAGGTCCAACACTGCTGTTCCATGTACACTTATTAAGCTTAAACATGACTGAACATCCTCATGATCTTCCACCCACTCAATTTATTCCTGAAGAAAAGTTCATTCACAGCCTCTCCCTCTACTTATTTCCCGTCATCTTCCCCTTCCGATTCTCAATAATACTTTCTTTTCCTGTTGTCCTCCTTCCACCTGAAGTTTAAACTGCAGACTCCTTGGAGCAGAGGGCTGGACACTGTACACCGATGGTGATGAATATGAAGATGGGGGGAGACAATCAATAGTATTCATGGCTTTGATGCATATTTTTCTCTAGGACCATTTCCTCACTAGGCTGTTACAGTACTATTATTCCACTTTCAACATCCTATGGAATCCTGGGGTTTGCAGTTTAGAGATGGGCCCAAAGGCCTCAAAGCCCCCTCCCTAAACTGCAAACCCCAGGATTCCACAGGATGTCGAAAGTGGAAAAACAGCACTATAACTGTCTAGTGCGGAAATGGCCTAGGTTGCTTCCACCCCCTTCAAGCCGGTCTGATCAGCTGCCCCATGTGGCAAAAGAGCTTTAAGAAGGAGGTGGAGAACGACTTACCCAGCAGCACAGGAGGCGCGCCGCAGCAATACTCTCTTGAAAGGAAGTGCTAGTTGTGGTATCAGCTGAGGAGAGGGAAGCAGATGTCAGCGACGTGGGGTGATGGCGAGGAGGATGAAGGCGGCAGAGGAGTCGAACCCCCGGCCATGGGAACAGCCTTTCCTCTCAAGCAGCGACAGGGGAAGTTCGCAGCCGGTCAACCGACGGGAGGGATGCGCCTCCTTCCCTCCTGTTGCTTCGTTTAATACGTGACCGCCTCACCTCGCCCCACAAGGGACTGTCAAAGGCAGACCGGGCGGGAGGGAAAGAGGCAAGGCAGCTTTGCCCGAGAGGAAAGGGCTCCCGGGACGCGCCGCGCTCTTCCCCTCATTCGGCGCCCTGCTGGGCCATCCCGCCAGCAGTCTCCCCGAAGGCGCTGCTGAGGGAGAAACCAGCGGAAAGGGGGAGAGGACAAGAAAAGCACCGGCTCCCAAACGCCTTGCGGTCCCGACGCAAGCCGGCACATGCACTGCCTTCCCCCCTCCGCTTACCTGTTTTTGGTTTCCGCGTCTCTCGGGGAGGAGGCGGCGGCGGCGGCGGCAAAAGGGCACAGCCAAGCCGCGGGAGGCGGTCTCGGAGGGGCCCTTGCCGTCTCTTGTTTGGGAAAAAGAAGTCAGAAGTGGCGGAGAAGACAGGTGGGGGTGGGGAGGGAGGAAAGCTGTAAAAATAGAAGGTTCAACAGGCGGGCCAAGTCGGCCGGCGGAGCGTGCGAGCAGAGCCTCTGAGAGAGGGGCCAGCAGGCGCTCCGCGGCTCAGGCGAGTAGTCCCACCGGCTGCACTAAGAAGCGAGCACCCACCGTGCGCAAACGGGCCATTTCCGCACTATACTGTTACAGTTGAGGTCCCTCTAAACTGCAAGCCCCAGGATTCCATAGGATGTCGAAAGTGGAATAATAGCACTATAAGAGTCTAGTGCGGAAGTAGCCTGAGCCACACACAGGCAGCCGGGGATGTGGCGCAGCACCAGGGCGCTGAGGGGGCTGCGGCGGCGGCGGCGGCGGCGGCTGGTCATGTGCGAAGGAAATAGCTGCAGTGCAGGGGCTGCTGAAGGGGCGCGGGCCTTCGCCTTCGGGCCAAATAGGCTGCGAAGTGTGAAGGGCATTCTCCCTCTCGCACCCAGGGATAGATTACTCTCCCGCCTTCAGAAATACTTCGAAGGGAGACTAAGCGTTTTAGCAGCCCTCAAACATTGAAGTTGACTCAGAAGTCAAGGACAGCAGTCCCCGCCCAAAGTTCACCTTTTAATGTTGTGCTTTAAAGGGATTTCATGCTAACTTAACACTCCCTCAGACGCAACACTTTTGAATGGGCTCAGTTCTCACATTCAGGTAAGAGCCATCAAGTGGCGCTTAATCACATCTACAGTTCATGAACTGACATAATGGAAGCCTGTATTTGTACTGGCGCAGAAGTAAATACCACTAGCTTCATTGAGACTTCTGAGTCCAAACATTTAATATTTTACTGCAAACCACTCTCATTGGTACAACTAAATACTGTGATACAACTAAACCAGTGATTTCCTTTTACCTAGTTCAGAACTCATCTATTGAAGACAACACAGAACTCATGGCTAGCTCATCCACTGTGTGGGACGACATATGTGTATGTTACGTTACCACTTAGCAGCTGTTTCCTAGAACTACTTCCAAGGCTATCTGATATGGAGAACTGACAATAGATTTCTTCTCAATGTGCTAGAGACTGGCACCGTATCTGTGCCCACTGGTCATATTTTTTTTCTTTTCTGGAAATTCATCAGAAACTGGCAGCCAGTGGTGTGGGACTGGCACTCACTCAGGGAGGACCACTTTGGGTAGCACTAGCTGAGAAAGTGTATTCTGTATATTTTAAAGTGTACATACGGGAGAGTGCTGAAACTTCAGTCCTGCATTTCTTCCCAAAACAGCAACGCGTTGAGCTTTGCTATTGCTATACACACATTTGCCAAAAACCATGACAGGTTGTTTTACATGTTGCATTTTCTAATGCCTCAGCTTGTGACTTTACTGACTTTCAAACCATACTTTGCCCATCTGTGCATATTACAACTTTTCAGTTAGGTCTACACCAGAATCTGATAGCTTTGTCTTCCTTTCTTATCATGGGACTGAGCAGAACCATTGAGATGTGCACGCACACAGACATCCCAGTTTAATCTTGAGAACTGTCAGCTACAGGTTCCAAATAACAAAATCATGAGATTTAGAACACAATGGAAGTTTCATTTGGCACCTGGTTTCTGAATTAAGTAATTGAATTGTAGGCTGAACAAAAATTTTAAAGTTTTCTCATAGACAAGACAAAGGGTTAGAAGATTATTTTTGAAAGAAAAAAAAATTACCAAATCAGCACACTTAATATAAAATCTCCTGGCCAATAACTGCATTATTCACATGGTACATGATATAGCCATGAGACTGGCAGTCAAAACTTGCTTCAGGACTAGCAGTGGGACTGCCCATAGTCTGAGCAGGGAGATCTCATTTTAATAGTACAGGGGAAACTATCCTTTTGTTTGTACCATGGGCATCCTGAATTGTACATCCTGAACTGTACCAGGAGGCAGCACTAGCTTAGTGGGAGGCACATCTCATCACTACTTGCTTGCCACTCCACTTGGCACTGATGGTTGTCTGCTCTGCTCAAATGCTGTGTCCAGAGCCAGTGCAAGCATAGCTACATCTTTGCCAGTTTGCTTGGTCAGGCTTCTTTCAATGGTGCAATCCGTGGTATATTAGGAGAATGATTTGCTGGCTAGCTAGCAAGCCAGATGAGACCTGAATTGCTGCCACTTAGAATGACAGTCGCTGGGAGAAGGGGGTGCTGCCACCATATTACCAACTGGCATTTACTGCCTAAGTTAGTCTCACTTTGTCTAAGGATATAGGTGGCTCTAAGAATAACACTTTTATTTTGATTTACAGTGCCAAGTGTTTGAGGTGAGAAATAGCACTAACAATATCAGATGACATTTCGTGTGAAGTGATATTATAGACGAAACTATCAATTGCCAACACAAGATAAGTTCCAGTTCATAAGAGCTAGAGCTGTTCTGAGCCGCATAAGTTCCTATTACACAAGACATGTTTTCCCAACAGTTGGTGACAAAAGCCAAGCTGGTCACAAATGTATCTTAGTTGTTGTATATGATCCATGATAATAATGCAATATTACTATGTATAGTCATCCCTCCGCATTTACAGATTTGGCTTTAACAGATTTAATTCTTTGCAAATTTCTCCAACCATTGCTCCCCTGCCTAAAGTGCTTATTTATCAGGTGAACCTTCCCTCTTGGTGGCTCTGATCAAGCCATACAACCCTTTAAAAACCTGTTTCTGGTGGTCCTCTTTCTCCACCAGCCAATGTCTGGCCAGCTAAGGATAGCTCACAACCCAATTTCTCAGCACCACAAACCCTCTCCCGATGCTTCTCCACACCCAAAGAAGGAGATGGGTGAGGGAGAGGAAGTATAAGGCCGCTATCCCTTTCCCTGACCTGGTTGGATTCTGAGTGCCTGTTCCCCCTGCCGTGCCTTCCCACCTTCCCACAGACACACACATACATTTTGATATTTCCAATATTTTCACTGGGGGGGGTCCTGTGCCCCTAACCCTAGTAAATGTGGAGTGCCAACTGTATTTTCCTGAGGAGAAAGAACTCTTATTAGGGGGGTTACTATCCTCACCCTCCCATAGTTACACACTTGAGGATTTAAAGAGGACTACATAAAGCAGTAAACAACATATTGGGTTTTGTGAACTTCATAAGAAACAGCATGACCAAAAGGATAATTTTGTTTCTTTAATAGATTTGGAAGACAGCTGCAATCTGCCACCAAAACAAACAAAAAAAAAAAACACAAAACCCACACACTAGACATTAAGACATAGGAGCTATATTTCATTTTTATAAGGCAGATACGAATTACACTATTTCTGTATGTATCTTAAATGACTGAATATATCATCTTGAATAATAATTTAATTATTGTAAACAGAATCTCATGAACGATGGTAGATCACAAAGAAGAGGAAAAAATTGCTAGGGTTAGTTTCAACAGAATGCTATTTTTAATCAGTTGCTTTTGTGAGAGGGCACACTTTAGTGAAGGCCTGAGTCAGTCCTTATTTAAGCGTGAGAGGACCTTTTCCCTTGGCTTCATCAGGCTTTGAATCAAAACAAATTCTTTTCTAATGACATGTTTATTTTCCCGGGTCTATTTATATATTGTAAAAGCTGTGGCTATATGCAGAAAGTGAATGGTGTGTGCTTTGAGAGAATATAAGGGCAGTATTAATATACAGACTAAAAAGAAGGAAAGATCAGATAACAAAGCTGGCAGAAGAGCTGAACTAACCTTGCAGGACTAGAGTGTGTTTCTTTTCTTTTATTTCTTACACTTATAACCAGAGATCTTGTTGGTTTTTTGCTAACATAATTTCAAAAATGGTACTAATTTACTAGTTTCTACAGATGACTTTAACAGTGTTGGCACCACAGCCCTAAGTATGTATTAGCCAATGGGTATACAAGAAAAATGTAACTTTTCAGCAGCTCCAGTGTGTTGCAGCGCTATTGCATCACATCAGATGTAGCTGAACAGAGTGTCCTGTGACTTCTTAAAGCCTACTAGGTTTATTGTGGTATGCATTTTCATAGCCAAGACCTAATCAGATCCACAAAACAGTGAGAGATTATATTGGATACTTTATAAAAAAATATATGATAATTTTTAAACATTTCCCTTTTACTGTGATGTGAAGAAAGCAGTTTTAATTGGCAAGTCAGATATACTGGTGTCATTGTCAGAATGGTGTTGTCTGGAACTCAACGAGTTTACTAATCTTTACTGAATGGAGAGATGGGTTGTAACAAATTACTCATAAGACATAAAGCTGGCACTACTTTTCAAAAACTGACTTGTATCCACTCAGTTGTTTCACATCCTGTAATAATCATCAACATCTGATCTTCGTGAACTCTAATTAATATTTGTTATTTTTAATAATTTTAAGCAATTAATTTCCAAAATAGCTGTTTTCAGATTTATGTAATTTTACAGATAGACAACAAAGTGAGCAGTTGAATAAAGAAACGGCAATTGCATATTTTGATTAGTATTGCTAAATTGTTTTCAGCATGTTTTGATGGGCTGAGTTTCAGATCTTTATATTAAAAGTTTCAATTCTGCCTAGCTAACTCCATTCTTGAACAGTTATTATAACATTGGGACATATGTTTGCACTAAATAAAAGCCTGGCTGGGAGTAAGGCATCTTGGCTGTCTGTACAACGCACATACACAGCATTATTTTACTAACAAAATATAAAGAAACAGCAAAGAAGCCACGACAACATAAAGTAAAAGGAGAGTTTTGCTATTTATTAAATATAACTCACATGTATAGGTGAATGGGAAATATCCATTCAGATGAATCCAAATGACAGTGACTTCCATTTCCTCAGGAATATATACATTAAGGCCATAACTGCTATATCTGTTATGAACATGCTGCGATTTTTAAAAAGCCAAATATGGATAAAAAACTCCCTCAAATCTCATTTCCAGTTTAATATCAGTAAAACTGTATACCAGATACCTGGGGGTTATTCAGGCTGTACAAGGTCCTTCTGGTAGTTAGGGCTCCAGACTTTCAGGAAGAAAAATGGTGGCATTTACCTAATGAATATTCCAATCTGTAGCCAGTGCGGTGTAGTGGTCTGAGTGCTGCTCTACAACTCTGAAGACCAGGGTTTGAAATGCCCATTCAGGCAGGAAAGTGCAAGGGGAAAAGACCTTCCCTCGCTTCCACTCTCCTGCCCCTCAACCGCACGAGTGTGCAGGAGGGAAGGAAGGCTGTGCTGGCATTGGTAGCCAGGAGAGTGCAGGGGAAAGACCTCCTCTTCCCTCTCCTGCTCCCCGCCTGGACAGGCACACAGGAAGCAGGCAGGCTGCACTGGCAACACACACCAGATTGAAGGGGGGAAGGGTCTTCCCCCTGCACTCTCCTGCCTGTCTGTTAGGCCAGCTGCAGAAAGAAGGCAGGAGGAGGGAGCACTCACTGGGAGAGGGTCGTCTGCGGTTTTTTGACTTTCGTGAGGGTTCTGTGCCCTGAACCCTCGCCAAAATCAAGGGGCCACTGTATCCAGTTTCCATAACCCAGACATGATTTATCTTTATTTCTAGAGCATTTACAGTAACAATGCATTCTATATAAACCAAGAGGCGTTGCTCTTGTGCTTACGATTGAACAGATTGGACATACAAGACAAGAGAAGCAAAGTGAGAAAACAGGCAGAGAAAGCAAGAAAGGGAGAGAAGATTAGTTTGAGAACACAAGACAATGAAGAGATAGTTGCTTAACAGACATTTAAGCATGTCATCAGAATATGCCAGGTGGCAGAGAATTCTAGCTGAGCTAGCATGATAAAATGAGGGTCTGCAGGTGGCAGAGTTCATATGATGGGCTGCAGCATTGTTTAACATATTGTAACACAGACTCTCCATCCATCTCCAAATGTTGCCTGTAATACCATTTGTACCTGATAGGAAGTTCTTGTGCGAACTCACAGTAGAATTATTTTATTAAAAACTCTGTCTTACCAGGAAGTTGCTTTAGTAAAAAAGAATTTAGACAGAGAAGACATATTTCACTTCTTAAAACACAGATGACAGAAAAAGTATATGCAAGTATTTCTCAAAGGGTAGAATTACAGCCATGTTTGTGAAACCACCATTCTTTTATAAAGGTTATGGATGACTGAAACAGACAGAAATATTACTCTGGCTTAGATTGCAGCTTATTTTTCTCTGGCTCAAAGAAGTATTTTTCAATAGCATTGACCAGTTCATCCAGTTCTGTCTTCAACTTTTCAAAGTCACTAAAAATGAGACAAAAAACAATAAATATAATCACATCCATTTCAATTTGTAAATTCTATAATACATAATTCATGATTAATAAAACAGCACTGTGTTTGAGCCTCCAAATTTCCCTAACACAGTTCTAGCAATGTCTTCAATAAATCTGAAAGCAAGAGGAAAAATACTGAGGAACATCTTTTCTGCTTTTCATAAGGCATGATCTGGGCTGCACATATTAAAAATAGTTATCGCTCTCTTACTGCCTGGACTTGAAAGAACCCAGAGAGCCAGGCATTCCAGAAAGTGGCGGTGGACAGTTGCCTCTGCTTCTGTTGCTTCTATGTGGTACTGGTGCTCCAGTACTATGTAATAATTCATTAATGTTGCCTTCAAAAACCTTTTGGTTTCACATATAAAGAGGCATGTTGTGGCAAGTCAGTTGTGACTCATGTTGACCTATGAATGAGAGACATCCAAGATCCCTAGTCATCCACAGCCCTGCTCAGGTCTCTCAGCCCTGCTCAGGTTTTCCAGATTCACAGCTGTGGCTTCCTTGACTGAATCGATCCATCCATAGTGCAGTCTTCCTCTTTTCTTACTGTCTTCCACTTTATGAAGCATTACCATCTTTTCCAATGAATATAGCATGTCATCTCATGATATATCCAAAGTATAACAGCCTCAGTTTAGTCATATTAGTAATAGCAATAGCATGTGTATTTCTATACCACTTATCAGCTAAGTGCTCCCTAAGTTACAGTGTGTTAGCTAATTGCCCCCAACAAAATGGGTACTCATTTTACTCACCTGCGGAAGGATAGAAGGCTGAGTCAACCTGGAGCCCTGCAGGACTGAACTCACAACCTTGTGGCTGCAGTACCGGCATTTAACCACTGCGCCACTAATATTCACAGGCAATGCCAGTTCATATAACAATACCTGTCATCCTATTTCTATAATTCTCTCCAAGTTATTATTTTGTACATTTTTTCTTTTGTTAAAAAACTTCCTTTGAGAAACAGCTTTTGCAAATGTATGTTATAGCAACAAACCTACTGAAATATCCTACTGCCAAAATTAAAATATACTTTACATCACTACTACTCAAAGTGGTTGTCTGTGTACTAGTGCCAGTCTGTGAGCCATTAGCTTCTAGTCCATATCAAGTTTTCAGGAAAGAAAAAAGCATTTATAGGCTATCTACTCCTGGCACACTAAGAAAAAAAAATCCAGACCACCCTATCAAATAGCTCAGGAAGCAGTGTACATCTGTATAAAGAGCACATTAATTAACAGAGGCTAATGTAGTAACAAACAAGGTAGAAGGTATTCTGTCACTGTAAAACAACAGAGTAGGGTTTGGTTGATATGGCATTAGAATTCAGGTTATATGACAAAATCCCTTATATCAGAACAACAGTGCCCTCAAGTCATTTCTGACTAAAGGTGATCCTATTGGGGTTTTCTGGAGTTGAGAGTGTGTTACGCACCCAAGGTCACCCAGTGGGTTTCTTTTTTTTTAAAATTAATTTTTATTGAAATTTTGAATAAGAAATAAAAAATCTCCCTTCCCCACTTCCAAGCATCTTTTTTCCAGTTGAATCTGAGTTTACAATATTGAGCATATGCCAATCTTGCAGCAGTTATTATGTATAACAGTGTCTTCTGATGAGATCTTATTTCTCTTTGTTGCCCTAACATATTTAAAAAATAAAATTCTGGCTTCATTTCAAAATTTACACCATACATTCTTTGAATTTCATCATGTATTTCTTTCCAAAACTTTTTTGCTACCTTACAGGTCCACCACATATGAAAAAAGGATCCCTTCTTTCCATCACATTTCCAACATTTTCCATTCCTGTTTTTTGTTATTTTTTTCAACCTTTCAGGTGTCATGTATAAAAGTTTTCCCTTAGATTTAAACTTAGTGTAAATTTTACACCTGTCTTCCATGCCCTCACCCATCTATCCAGCTCAATTGGGTGTCCAATATTTTGAGCCCATCTAACCATATTGTCTTTAACAATCTCTGGTTCCATTTCTCTTTGAACAATATTTTATAAAATCTAGAGATTCTCTTTTTCTGGTCCCCTTTCATCAATGCATCTAATTCATTTTCATTTCTTTCAAACTCATATAATTTTTGATCCATCTTAAATCTCTCTTTTAATTGTTTCCATGGGAACCAGTTAAATTCATGACCCAACTCTTTTAATTCCTCTTCTGTACGCATTCTTAACTTATCTCCATCCCATCTCAACAACTCTTGATACATCAATAAATTCCCTTGTTTTATTGGAGCAATTTTAAATGTTTCTTGGGGTGAGGTCCACAACGGAAGTCTTCTGTAGAATTTATGCTTTATTTGTATCCACACTTTCAATAAAGTCTTCCAGATACAATCATTGTAATAATCACAACAATCATTGTACCCAGTGGGTTTCCATGGCTTAGCGGGACATTGAACCCTGGTCTCCAGGGTTATAGTCCAATGTTCAAACCACTGTACCATTCTGGCTCTCAGAACAGTGTTACCCTGCACATAATCAAACCACTAGGGATTCAGCCTGTGTTAAATGGGGTTACACTCCCCTTCAAAACACAGGTTAATAGTTTCGGGGTAGTCTGAGCCTGGAGGACCAGGTTTGAGCAGTGACCAGGAGTGCTTTTGCACAGTTAATGCTAGCACTCCAACTGTGCCCGTCTCTGGAGAAGCTGGATCTGGCTTCCTTATATCCTGTTTAGATTACTATAATGTGCTCTTAATGGGGACTGCCTTAGAAAAGTGCTTAGAAACTTCAGTTGTCCCAAAGAACTGCAGCCAGATAGTTAACTGGGGCTACCAGGGAACACACAACTCCCTTGTTGCAACAGCTCCACAGGTCCATTTCCAGGCACAATTCAGAGTGCTGGTTTTGACCTATAAAGCCCCATATAGCTTGGGCACAGGTTATTTGAAGGACCATTCTCCCTTTATGAGCCCAGTTGAGCTGTAAGATTATTTGGAGAGGTCCTTCTCTCTAGCTATTTCTGTACTAGACTGTTATAGTGCTATTATTCCACTTTCAACATCCTATGGAATCCTGGGGTTTGCAATCTAGTGCAGAAATGGCCTAAGTCCCACCACCCTCTCAGGCTTGTTTGATGGGAACAAGGGAGAAGGTCTTCTCAGTGGCTGCTCCCAGACTTTGGAACTCCCTTCCTAGAGAGGCCAGGATGGCCCAATTCTTCCTTTACTTATGTTGGCAGGTCAAAACATTTTTGTGCCATGAGGGTTTTATAAATTGACTAGGTTTGGGGTTTTAATGCTGTGAGGTTCTGTCTATAAGCCTGTATAGCCTTTTAATGTATTTTAATATTTTTAATGTGTAATATTTTAACTTCATAAACTGTTTGTTTTTTAAAACTTAGATTTATATATTTATGAATGTTTTGTATTGCTTCTAATTTGTATTCTTTAATGCTGTTAGTTGCTTTGAGTTCCATTACTGGAAGAAAGGAAAGATATAAATGAAATAAGTAAGTAAGTAAGTAAATCAATAAATATATGCCATGTAAATTGCTGAATGGCTACTCTGTGACAGACTCTGTTCTCAAATTTTGATAATCATTTGCTACAAAGAATATTTCCAAACTGTACCTGTTCCCAGGAGGTGCACAAAGCTCTGCATAGTATTTGATTTTAGGTTCAGTCCCGCTTGTCCGCATAGTTGCCACACATCCATTATTAAAGGTGAATGTTATCATCTGGCTACTCTTACTTGTAGGGAGCACCTAAACAGAGAAGTTGACTTTATCAGAATTTTTGCCACTGGACTATCTGAAACTGAGATGTGTGAAACTGAAGTGACAGATGCAAAAATATCAGTTTTGAATACAGATATAAATCTTTATTTTGTTCTCAGATGCAAACATTTCAAAAGTTTTCTCAAAAGTAAATGGGATTGTCAAGAGTTTTGTAGAGAAGTTTGACGATTTTCCACACAAATCTTTGTGAAAATTTATACTGTCCTGAAAACTTAGGGTTGTTGTTTTTTTTGCAACTTCCCTGATATTTTTAACACAGAAAATAATTATATTTTGTGCAATAAATTGTCTCTATGCCAACTCCCCTCCAAACAACCAGCTTTTATGCAAATTATATTCTTTTTGCAGAAAATTCCAAAATTATGGAAAACTACACAGCAGTTGACTAATTATTCAACAGAGTGTCTCAATACACTGAGACATACTTTCTCACTGAGAAGAAAATCTCCAAGTGTGATTTACCTTTCTTGTTATGAAAAGAGGGGGTTAAGTGGGATGGTTAAACAATGAATATGACCTTTTTTCTCTTTTTCTTGATATAGGAAAACTGTACTATTGGGCACTGAAATGACAAATATTTCATACTTTCTTCTAATGGCAAGTACACTTTTCTCAAGTACTTTTCTGTGATTAAAATTGGAAGTGACCAATGCACAATACCAGTACTGTGCCTTTGAGTCACATGTGGCATTGGCTATACTACGAGGTCACACAGTGACATTCCAATTCATGTGGAAATCTGAACTTGAATCTTTCAAGTTCAAATCTTGCAGACTAGCCATTACGCCACACTAGCAAATAAAACTATTAGAAGGCAATCACCACAAGTATGTGGCTATTGGTAGTGCCCATCCTGCAACAAAATTTGTTAATCAGTGGTATGCTAACAATAGTTGTATCCTCTGTCTGTGCAGGATAAATTATAATATGTGCTCCAATTTTTTCTGAAAATGAATATGAAGGAAAAAAAATACAACTAGTAGTATGTAGCTGTCTGTACAAGCTCTTTCATGGTACCAGAGTCTGTCATGTTTGTTTAAACTAAATCCCCTATGGCACCATAATAGAGCTGTTAGCCTTTAAAATGCCAGTGTGTATGCTTAGTGTTACAGACTATCATGATTGTCCCTAAAATCAGTGGGGAATAGAGTTTATTTCCAAGCAAAGATATTTAAGTATATGAGAAAAAATGAGTATATGCTGTGCAAAGCTTTATAGGAATAAACAGCAACCTAAACTTACAGCTTTTTTATCAGGCTGGTTACTGTCATATCCAGTAGTTAGATCCCTGACTCCAGACACTGAGAATCTTCCACAGGTCTTTGGGTATGTGCTCTTTCCATCATAATTTCTAAGCTTCTCAAACAGCTCCTTAATAATCTTCGGATCGTAACAGATAAAATACGAAGCTTTGGTAACATGATAACCATACCTGTCAACCAACATGAAATAGTCACTTGTTAACTCCACATAGCTTCTGTGTAGAAAACATAGTAAGTGTACCATGAAATAAAACTTACTCATTGTAAATGTTCTTCAGTTGCTGAGACAAAGACACATTCTTTGTTGCCAAAAAACTAGACATCTCTGCAGTTATGACTGCAGCACTGACACCATCTTTATCCAAGACTACAGGACCGCACATATATCCTGAATAGGAGGGTTACAGCAAAAATAGTTTGTTAAAATTACTCAATGAGATAGATATTCTTGGCAGACAAAAAAAAATGCTTAGGTGATACTTCCATTAAGACAGTTACAATTGCCGCAACAAAAGATAGCAAACTTATTTTACCACAATAAATGACTGTTGTTTTCATCTTCATACATCATCTGGCTTGTTTCAGGTGGTTGACTATGATCCTTAAATCTTACAGAACTTTTTTAAAAAAATATTAAAATACTAAAAACAATTGGAAAGTTCTCATACAGCTTGCTAATAACAAACTGTAAATATAAAATATATTCATGCAGTTTCGATAGAAAATATCCAAAGGTCTTTGACTGCTTTGACAACAGGGAGGGGCCAGGCTAATCTTCCTTGGGAAGAAGTTCCACAGTTGGAAAGCAGCCACTAAGAAGGCTGATTTTGCTACTGAGATCAACAATCAGAGACTGTAATCCATATTGTCATCTCAAATGAAATCCTGGAATAGAAATGGATAATTTTAAGATGCATGTTGCTATGTCAGCAAGCGTCAAGGTAATATTTGACCCGTATCAGCAAAAATTCAGGTTTGAGGTAATGAAGAAGAATTTGGTATTCCATACTTAGGGTATTTGTCTTACATTCACTTCTTACAGAGAAGTAAACCTTTGAAAAATTGCATACTGGAATGTAAATTATCCTTAAAATGAAGTTTCCTTTTTAAAAAAAAAGAGAGAGAGATTTATCATCTAAGCATTTCCCCTGTTTCCTAGATTAAACTAAGACCAAAGTGCATGCAGTTCATTGTATTATTATTTTATTAAGTTCATTGTGTGGCCATTATTGTTCTGAGATTCTAAGCATTTACAGATAAAGTATACAAAAATAAAAATACAAACATATAGTATATCGCATAAGCCACTTCCTTCCATGAAAGAACTGTTTTATACCTTATCAATTATCATAATCTGTAAAAATAGAACAACAGGAATAAATGGACAGATACAGTTTTTTGTAACATGATTATATTACTTTAAACAAGGAAAAATGTATTACCAATAGCTTCTTCAAAGGCAAATAAGACAGTTTTTCCTTGGTCTATGAGCTGCTTAGCCCGGTTTCCCATCCACTTGAATCCTGTTAATGTTTCCTATAGGGAACAAGGGTCAATGAGAGTATGAGTCCATGTACAAAACAAGAAAAAAAAATTACATGGTTTCTTTCTCCCTCCCAGCTTACCTCAAAGTGAAAGCCTTCCTTAAGTGCAATTGCTCTTAATATTTTGGAAGACACAGTGCTAGACAGCATGTATACATCTTTGATGGCCCCAGGATCCTGATTCTGATTTTTCCAGCAAGTGAAGATCCACCAGCCTAAAAGTGCTCCCAATTCATTGCCAGAAAAAACTTTCCATTCACCACTGGGCGAGACAAGGGAAGACAATATTGTTTACATAATTAAAAAGCCATACTGGACAACCTTTATATACAAGAACTGTAGGGAAGACATCATACTGGTTCTGGAATGAGAAGAAAAGGAGCAATGTACATGCAGATGCATTTATCTTCCACAGAGGTTGGATATCTAACCATTGAAAATAAAATGAATTAAGATACATTCTATACTGTCCTCAAGTGCTGGGTACCATCAGAAAGACCGATGCTAGTTTTATTTTTATTTCTTACTTAAAAGATAACTCAAAGAAAAATAAGACAACTGATAACATAGGATTATATGTTTGGGTGTTCATATTAAAGAACAAGCATGTCATAGAATCATTCCTAGGTTAACAAAACACAGGTAGTATGACTTAAAAACAACCACCTGTGTACCGGTGTTTCAATGCACACAGGATCTGTTACTTAACAATGGGGGAAGGGGGAATAAATCCACTCCCAAGAATGCATGAGGAAGCTCCGTGCTGGCTAGCCTGGCCAACTGTCATGTGTAGCAGTCATGGCCACTATGTAGTCAATATATAAAGAGGCGTTATTTTTTCATTATTTACTTTCAGCAGCTTTCACATTTTCCTAACAATGGACTTGTTGCCAAGGACTGAAACCAGCAAACCAACTATACCTTTCTTGTTTCTCTGCAACAGCAAGCCGATCAGCATCAGGATCATTGGCTAAAATGATCTGAGCTCCTTCTTTTTCAGCTAAAGCAAAGGACAGAGTCTGAAAAAAAATGGTAAAGTGAAGCCTCAAACACCAATTATTTGTTGTAAAAAAAAGAAAAAGTAATCACAGTTTTGTTATGCCCATTATACAAAAGACCAACATGCTTTTTACAGAGACTAAAAGTTTGTATGAAGCCTGGAGACTATACACTAGACAGAAATACTTTAGCACTGATACACACATTATTTTTAATTGCACAGCCTGCAGAAACATGAATGTGTCTGTTTTCTGATTCCTTCTAAGTAACACGAGTGACCCTTTAGGCTACTACACGGGTTGCTGGGAATGTGAGAGAAGGAGAACAAAAGATGCTTGATAGCTTTTCAAAGATGTAAGTATATGTACACTTAAAGAAAAAAAATGGACAAAGCATTTAGAAGTACTTCTGTAGGTCACTACAAAAACTCTGATGTGTCACAAAAGAAATGTAGAAAAATTTTACTAAATGATGTTTACCAGTACGCCTTTACCCTCCTCAGGATTTGGGTATTTTACTGTTGGAAATTCTGGATCAGGCTCCTTCTGCTCAGGAACAGCAAATGGAGGGCTAAAGTCAAATGCCTTAAAGGCTGACTGCACAAACTCATGGCCTACACCGTGCACAGAGGTATGGACAAATTTCAGCTTTGTCTCCTTGTTTATGTTCCTGAAATCAAGTACATCAATGATATTAAATTTACATAGGCTTGTCTACTAATAAGAACAAAGAAATGCACTGTATCTTGTTATTTTTACTATAACCTTTTTTTAAAAAAAAGACTGCATGCCTCAAAGCTTCAGGCCACACTAGCGCAAACAACATGTGTGTGTTCTGGCAATGTTGTGCAATTATAACTCTAGACATTCAAACAGACAAAAAATCACACACAAATATGAAATATGTTGATCTCCTCTATGCTAGCACCATGAACAGTACATCCACTGAGATTCTATGGAACAAGATGAGTGACAACGGATGAACAAGATGAAACACACAGTCCCAAACTTTCAGGCTTTCCTTTCTCAAATACTTTTTTCCAACAGTGAGAAAGGAAAACTGGACTCACTACAGGTTTCCTTCTCATAGGCAACAACCTTATTGTGGCTAATGTTTACACAGTTAAGATTTTTATTACAGTTTTACAGTTTTATACAGTTTTATTAATATCTGTATCACAGAGAGGTGTGACCTCCTTGGGATGACCACATTTGTGCCTACTACTTTCCAACTGTTGACCAATGCTCCTGTTGCTTGCTTAATATAATTAATGCAACATTTCTTTCCTCTTCCTCAAATCCCTCAGTATCACAAGTTTAAACCTTGCCCTTCTTACAGTGGTCAGATGAGTTTCCCATCTTCCTTTTGTGGGAACTTGCTTTCAATTCCTCTTCTAGTTTTAAAACCTTTCGTAATAAAATGGAATCAGAGACAGCTTATCAGGAGAATTTTACTGCAAATTTACCTGTGAAAGCAGTGTTTCTGTATGTCTTTGAAGTAGTCCTTGTTAATAGATGCATAAGGATCATGGAGAAGGGAACTTTTATCAACCAGGCTGTCATCCCAAGCTTGAGGCCACGGCTCTAGGTTTTCTTCAATAGCATGAGCAATTCCTTTATCATGTGGTACAATTATCTGAGAACCATTTTCCCAATAAACCTAGGAACACACAAGATATAAGAAATTTCTTTCAGTGCTGTTAGTGGAAACTGTACTGAGTTAATGGTATTATAATTTGTATCTTGTTTGAACTGTAATCCTGCCATCAAAATCAAATTATAAAATACCAAAATGCAAATTAAACTCGCTTTTGTCTATCTTGGCTGATGCAGTTAAGCATCAATCACTATATTCAGATGTATATCAAAACTCCATAAAAAAATATAAGCAGGAAAATACCTTGTATCCATTATCTTGCTTGGGATTATGAGATGCAGTAATCATAATTCCAGCAGAAAGTTTCAGATGAGTCACTGTATACGGCTATAAAAAATCATTAGAAGAGTTAAATTAAAATGAAAGACAACTGAATGGAAAAATTGCCCTGTTTCTTCAAAGGTTTTGCATGCCCTCCATATGATGTCCTACCAGCGTACAGAATAATATAATTGTCAGGATCATAAAGACCTTACAGAAACCCATTCTTACCTCCTACCCCTTAAAAATAATAGAATTCCCATTGTAATTTCACCAAATTCTAAAAGACTGTGATGGATACAAAGACAAGAAATAATTATTGGTACAGAGTCATGTAGTCAGATGTCATACTGAAATCCCTCTGGGCCAAGTAGAACATGCTGCCACTGGCATTAGTGGTGAGCAACAGTGGCCCTCCAGATATTGTTGGACTGCAGTTTCCACTATCCTTCATCATTGGGGTGCTGGCTAGGGTAGCTGCAGGGTAACACCTGAAGGCCACAGGTTCCCTACCCCTACACTGTATTAACACTTGCTGCTTTTCATGTATTAAAACAATATTCCAACCCACCAGGAAAATGAATATCCTCAGTATTCATGGCTTTTAAATAACCTTGTCAAGACTCTTAGTTGGTTAAGGGGCCACAGAATTATGATCCATAATGGCAGTACAATAAAAGGTATTTACTGTTCAGCACTTAAAGGTCTACTTGATCAATTTAAATTCTTTTCTGCACCAATAATGTAATGAGAAGTCTTCATTTTAACCCTATCACTGGCACATCTCTCCAGATGGCAGTACTTCTTAATCCTAAAATAATACAAGGGTCCAGCACAACACAAAGGAAGATCTACAACAGGTGGAAGCAAAGAACAGAAAAATCTATTATATCCAAGGGTACTGTAGATGATTAGCTTAAATTAATACAGACCTCAATATTTTAAAAAGTAATTATGATGTCATCACAGCATTAATATAAGCAGATGAAACTCTATGAAGTTCTGTTCATGAAGGTCTGCATAATTAATGTAACTAGGACAAAATACAAACCTACCACGAAAGGAGTTGGTGTTATGCCAGAGAAAAGGTACACAGGAATATCTTGACTGAGGAATGTTGTTGCAGCAAGTCTTGCAAATCTGTTAGCATAAAAAGAAACATTAACATTCAAAATGGAAACTTTTCATAACTTTAGCAACACTACATTGAATGCAATTCCAATTTAACTATCATTCAGGTCCATTTAATAGATGTTATTTTCCCAGCACAAAGATTAATCTCATTGATGCCAGAAATAGCAAATATTTTGTAATGTATTAAGGGTAATATAACAGTTTTCTCTACTGCAAGTACACAGGTTAGGTTACCTACACATGGTGGAATCCTTCAAGTGCATACCATGAGAAAGTATATTTTCAATGCTTTTCAGACATTAAGAAATTATAAATTGTTAATAAAAGTATGACTAAACTATGAATCCATGTATACAGCAGGCCTAACTCTAACTACTTCTACTATCCAAATTGGTTGTATAAGGTAGGACCTTAACAAAAATTAAGAAGAGTAATAAAAGAGAACCTCTTGTCAAAGTCAATGGATATATTACTTCAGATAGGTCAATCATGGAAAATACTTAGTCATACATAAGTTCTCATGTGAAATTGCAAAGAAAGAACTAATGGAAAACTATGAAATATCTTTATTGACAGAAAAAACATACTGTAAGCTGTCAGCAGTACTAATACCTCCACTAGATATTTGGATAAAATACGCAAGCTCAAAAGCAGAGTTTTGTACTCTGAAGTTCCAAGGTCAGATTACTTCTACCTTCCAGTAAGTAGGCTTAGGCCCTTTCCGCACGTGGAGAGGGAAACAGGGGAAAACGTTCTAAAACGGAGCTTACTGGCAGCCGGGCAAGTCCGTTGCCATGTGGAGCAGCGCGATCTCGCTGTTCCGCAGTCCTCGGCGCCCAAAATGACAGCTTCTGGCTGGCGGAGGCTCTCCACCAACCAGAGAAGCTCGCCAGCCTAAAGCCCACCCCCGGCAGATCTGCAGGCACGCACTAGTGCGCGCCTGCAAATCTGCACTGGGGTGCAGCGACGGAGCTGCACAGGGCTGTGCGCTCCGTGCTTTTTAAAAACCTCTGGAAAGAGATTTTTAAAAAACACGCCGTGCCACCAGTTCCGGTCACTTCAGAGCGGATTGAGGTGCAGAACTACGAAAAATAGTCCTCCCCAATCCACTCCACGGTGCAGAAGACCTCTGTTGGAGGTCACTCTGCACCGTTTTAATACCCCGGTGCGGAAGGGGCCTTAGGTAAAACCCTAGAAAGGCCCTGTTATTCTGTGTAGAGAGTAATGGCTCGGTGTCAGATACTTTGAAGGAGGCCCATGACCTAATCAGTGTAAATTCCAGTTAGATGTTTGGTTCCAGTTAGATGTTTTCATTTTAGAAACTCTTAAAATATTCATAGAACACGGCAGTTTCTTTTATATATAGAAAGCATTTTCAAAAATGGTTGAAAATGTGTTTTTCAAGGGTTGGAAAACCCTGATAAGGAGATCCTGGAGTGACAAGAATCTTCACAGTTCAGGACATATGCTGCACAATATTTCACTTGGTATTTTTGTGTGGAACAGCCAGGGTGGTGTAGTGTTGGACTATGACTCAGGAGATCAGATTCAAACTGTCGCTCAGCCATGTAAACATACTGCATGACCCTGGACAAGTCACTGTCTCTCAGCCTCAAAGAAAGCTAAAGGCAACCCCTCTCTGAACAAATATTGCCAAGAAAACCCTGTGATAGAGTCGCCTTAGGGTTTCTATGAGTCAGAAATGACTTGAAGGTGCACAACATTTTTTTATATAGAAAACACTATCTGTTGTGGAGAAAACTTTTTTTTTTTTGCGCAGAGATAATTGCAAAATGCTGTTTCCTATTTGAAAATGCTGTTTTCTGTGAAAAAAAGTATGCATTTTGTGCAGAGTAAGTATCTAACTACAGCATATGTGCAGGAAAAATGTGTGTGCTAATAACTTTTGATGTCTTTTATTTTAAAGAAAAAGTAAATTCATTAAAAGACTGTAGAGCCTCAAGATAAAGTTGGTAGTTTTCCAGAATAGATTGGCTTGAACAAAGTAATAAGTTGCTCTCTCAGTTCAGAACTGAAAGCAGATGCACATGAAAGCATTTACTTCCTGCCAGAGAAAAGAGGAACTTGCCTCTTTCTCTTCTTTCATGAGACCAAACATCAAAGAAGTGAGATTTGTGGCAGCCAGGGGGCAGCAAAGTAAGTTTCAGAGGCAAACTGGAAACTCAGTTCAGCCTTTGAAATTTTAACTTTGACAAAACTTTTGGATAATGTGGCAAATTATGTCAATCTAATTAAAATCAGTGGGACTTAAGCATGTCATGCACATGACTTTCAAAATGATTTAATGTGGTTTCTGTCTGTTTAAATTATTCTTACTTTTTAAATTATTTTAAATGATTTAAACTAATTTTTGAGAGCCAGAGTAGTATAAAGGTTTGAACACTGGGTTACAATCCTAGAGACGATGCTTCAGTTTCTCCACTCAGCCATGGAAGCCTACTGGGAGACCTTGGGCACATCATACAGTCTGCCCAAGAAAATCCCATAATAGATTCGCTTAGGGTCACCATAAGATGGAAACAACTTGAAGGCATACAGCAACAAACTGATTTCATTACACACTGGCCTGAGATCCTAGGATACAGGGCAGGATATAAATATTTTAATAAATAAAATCACTGTTTCTAGACCATGTTCCTTATTCGTAAGTATGCACGCATTAGATTGCAGCCTTAATAATTTAGGATCCAAAGAAGAAAAAGAAAGGAAGTTAACATAGCGCTCCACCTTTTTTTAGTACGGATGTAAATCATCATTTGTTTTGTTCTGACATGCAAGAAGGATGCTTTCAAAAGTTTTCTTCACACTGGATAAAACGGTAAGGGTTTCACCATATTTTTAAAATGCCTTTTTTTTTTGCTTTAGGAGAATTTGCTAAAATTTGTTACTCTTCTTCCTCTTTTCTCTCTCCTCCTTAAATGTGCCCTTTATTACAGATGCAGCACAATCTGTATCACCATACCAGTTTCTATGATTTTTATTGTTATTATCATCATCCCCATCATTTTTATATTCCCCCACACTGAGACACAAGGCAGCTTACACATTAAAATGATTATAGGCAAATTAAAAACATGCAAAAAGTCAATATTAAAATAGAATTAAACTATTAACAATACCAAACAGTATTAATAATAATATTAGAACAATGTGAATCATACAGTTAAAAACGATAAAAAGCAATTAAATAACAGAACAATTAGAAGAATATGGCATCCTCAAAAGCTTTTCCATTAAAAGCCATCAATTTTAAAAGTCTTTTAGAATATAAAGAAGTTTTTGCCTGCTGATGTAAGGACAGCAAGGAGAGTGGCACACTAGGAAGGAGTTCCAGAGCTGGGAGCAGCCACTGAGAAAGTCTTGTCTTGTGTCCCCATCAGTTGCAACTGTGAAGGTGGTGGGTGTGAAAGCTGTATTTTCTATAAAATACACTGTTTTTCCCCCCTACATAAGCCAACGATTTTTTTGTGCAAACAGTTTTCACAAAAAAGTCTCCACGTACAGAAACTATCACAGCAGTCGAGTATTTATTTATTGACCAGAGGTCTCAGCGTGCTTTGTCAAAGCATGAGAAAACTTCTGAATGCTCTTTACATCCCTAAAACAGAGGGAGCATTGTTCTTTGTTCTGACAGCATAGAGTATGGCAAAGCTACCTCTGGCTCATAGGGCATGCTGGGCTATTTTAAACTCTAAAAATGTAACTTTATTGAAGTTAGCATATAAGATGTAGCTAAGACTTTAGAGTGAGCCAGTACACACTGTATGAGGCACTTGTATCTCCATTTGGACTCAATGCAATGCTTCATTTTCTTGATTTATTTGTAAAGGATGTTGTTGAGCATTCACAAATCTCAGGACAACTAAAATAGAAATAATTTATTATAAGGTTAAACCCAAGATTTACACTGTCTTCATGCTACATCTGTCACATACTAAAAAGTAACATAACACCGTTATGCCAAATTGTTGGAGACCCCATTCTATTTTTCAGTTCTCCCTGAAGTTTATTGGCTGTCGCCAGGAAAACACGGTTTACAGCATTCACACCAAAGCTCTGGAAACCCCTTCCACAGATGAAAGTTCATCTTGCTCCAACTCTAAGAATTTTTTAACCTTTCTTTCTAAAAGGCCCTTTGACCTATAATATCTAGCCTCGATATGGTTTTAACACTGTCATCAAATGCTGATTAAACTTATTGTTTTGCTTTTTCTGTTCCTCTTATTGTGTTTTCCATGCTGTTTAACGCTGTTCAGCACTGTAATGGATTTTTTTTTTTTAATGTGTTGGCTGTCTTTCTTGAAAATTACCTTGTTTTCCACCCTGGAATAGTTCTGGGAAATGCAGGATATGCATGCGTGGACATGTGTGTGCGTACAACAGTAGTAACAGCATGTATCATTTCAAGACATACTTTCCTTAAGATTCAGGAAAGGAAAGTGCAGATCCCATAAAAGTGTGCTCCTTATTTACTTTTAAAACGCGGCAGACAAAGATGTAATCAACCAACCACTGCAAAATGATCGAGTATACCTTCTGCTGCTACCTCCACTTGTAGGATGAGCCCGAGCATCATAGCCTATTACTACTCCTTTTTTCTTTAGGTCACTGAAGCTCTTTTCAAGGTACCTACAGAATCCCTAGAAAGAAAACATAAGCACAAGTTTTAGAGATCTTATAAGGATGTCACATCATTTTGGAATACCTTGGCCATTTCTGCACTACACTCTTATAGCGTGATTATTCCACTTTCAACATCCTATGGAATCCTGGGGCCCTCCCTAAACGGCAAACCCCAGGATTCCATAGGATATTGAAAGTGGAATAATCGCACTATAAGAGTGTAGTGGGGAAATGGCCCTTACCTAGAAGAAAAAAAGGGAAGAGGAAACAATGGGTTTGCAAAGTTAGGAAATTATGATGCATTCAAATTAATATATAACAGAGGTGTCTAAAGAAGTATCTTACTTCAAGAAGCCAGGAGATAACTTGGTTTAAGAATACAGCATGAAAGAAGCATACTCCACAGTTACTTTTTTCTATTTTATTGTAAATATTTATTGACGCTCTTTTTTATTTTCTTTAATTAACAACTTCGTTAGGTTTGCCTGAAGATTGGTATATAAATATGTATAGTAAATAAAGATACGCATGCAGCAAAACTACCACATTTTATTTTTCCCTTTTCCTTCCAAATGAAAAAAAAAATACCTAAAAGAAAATTTTACTGTGAATAGGTAAATACAATGGTTGATTGACAGAGACTGCAAACTTCAGATTTTATTTTTGAAAGTCAGCAGAGTTAACACTTTGTATGTTTTATATCTGTAGCACAGTCTTACAGTGGAGTATGTTGTCTATAGTCAGAACTCAGTATCTCAACTCGTTTTCTGTCGGTGCTATAGGGTCAGTCTGGCATTCTGCAGATACATCTCTGCAATAGTTATGACTGAGTCTCATTTTTTTAAGCACACCAGATGAAAAAGATATCACAGAAGCAATCTTGATTAATTGCACTCTTGCCTTATGGGAATTGCTATGAGCAATCAATTCATATTGGCATTTCTGGTTATATGATTTGTGACTGTAAATCTGAAAAGGAGAGGATACTGTGTCTCATTTGCCTAGGGAAGATAAACATGAAACGCCTATATAACCCATAAACATACAAGCGATAAGTGGTAACACTTATATAATTTGGTACTATTTTTATTGAGGAATTTTCTAACAGTGTAAGAACAATATTACAGCTTAACTATAGAGCTTCATAGATTGCCTATTCCTATGGTAAATAATGAAAATACCTTAAGCAGTCTCCATGGGACCTGTCCAAATAAGTATTCTATTGTGCTTCATTAACTTACTCACTTTGTAATAATTTGCTTTGCTTAATTTGCACAAATTATCTTCTGATGTTCCTATTATGTTATAATTTCTCTATACATCAAAACATACACCTCACTAACAGCCAATTCACATTTTTCATGACAGAGTTAGCTTCCAAGATACAATGGCTCCTTTCTTCAAGTTTATAAACTGAAGAATATGTAACAAGCTAAAAAATTACAGTCACTTTGAGGAACTGTTTGTTCCAAAGGGAGTTTAATGGGATTTTCTAAAAACTGTCCAACATTTAAAATTTGCCTTGGTAACACTAGTGGAATGCCGACCAGCTGGTTGAAGAAAAGCTGTACAAGTCCTTAGTTTTCCACCTTCTCGAATTTTAAGGGAATTTTGCTCAGTTATTTCAGTGTGTAACTTATTACACATTTCAGTGCAACTCAGAGAAAGACAGATGGCATTCGGTCTTCCTGACAACGAAATAAATGCATTCAGCTTTTTGTCACTCATAGTCATGGCTTGGAAAAGCAGGATGAACTTTAGTTTTAAAGGCACATTCTCTTAGATATGGTACCTGAGTGGTCTGAATAATAGTCAAATCATTCATCCGAGATGTTCCTGCTCCCATGGCTGCTCGGAGTCCTGCAGTCCCAAATTCCATCCGTGAATCAAAACATTGTTGGAGTTCTTCTGTGTTTCCATTTGCAACCAGCTGCTTTATTATTTCTGAGGTTTTAGGATTCTGTAAAAGATTTCGTCTATATTTTATTTCTGTCTAGAAATCAAGAAGCCTTCTATGTAAGAATCCAGCATATGTAAGGATAAGATGAGCAGCAATGGAACAGAAATGTTTCTGAAAGCTTACTGCCCACCTTCACTGCTGATATTCTCCCAGAAGGTATAGCTAGAGAAGAACATTAGGCTTTTCCCTTCACATTCTGGCCCTGTGTGAAAATTTTGTTTGCAGAGAAACATTGCATATTGTGCAAATTACATTTTTGTGGACTTTATGTATATACTACATATTTGGGGTACATACCCTGTATTTTTCTAAATACCATTTTTTGTGCAAATAAACTGTTTTGCAAAAATGATCAAAATGCAAAAAAATAAAATAAAATAAAAAAATGTGTAAAATTCTCGTCATGTGTTGAGACACCCTTTCTCACCGAGGACTAGAAAAACGGTGAATATGCTTTATGTCCATAGTTCTTAATTATACCCTCAGTTCAAGCAGGTCAGCATCCTATGTAAACCCTACATTCAGGTTAGAACAAACCCGTAACCTTCTTTAACATGTAAGGGCCCCATGGGGGAAAAAAAAGTGAAATTTTTCCAAAATAGGGGTAGGAACCCATTTCCCTCTTGATGTTGCTTGACTACAACTCCCATCATCCCTGAGCAGTCTATGCTGGGTAGGGCTGATCAGAGATCAAGTCCAACAACATTTGCAGTGTTCTTTCCCTTTGGAAGCCATCCTACTAAAGCCTGGAGTTCAAATGTTTTAAAGACTGACCATTCCACCTATAGGCTACACAATGCCTTGATTTCTAGTCTGCCTTTTAGCCACAATTGTTCCCAAGGTTGGCTGCTATTAAATCAAGTGAAATGTATATTGAGTTGCAGCAAAATTACTGCGACAAAGAAGCACAAATGTAACAGCAGTACTCTGCAGCTTATGTGGGAGAAGCCCACATTGTAACTATTTCCATATGCCAATCACTTCCAAAAACTGGGGCAAAGCCAGTATGGGAAAGCAGCCACTCCATGACTTCTAACAGTGCTTACAACAGTAGTCTACAACAAGAATGGATTGCGGTGTCTGTCATACTCTGCACAATGGCACATACTAGTTGAACTCCAATTAACTTGTTTCAACCTGAATTCTGTCTCTGTAAGAACAGCAATTTTAGATGCTAATTATAATTGTGATATTTGCAAAGTATTCTATCTGTGTGGTACTTGAAAAATGTCTGAAGGTGCAAACCAGGGAAATGATATAGGAAAAGAAAGGAGTTATGTTCTCAATTTACCCTACTAAAATAAACTTAATTCATATACATAATTAAACATCTCCTGGGCAATGCAGTCTAAGAACATCTAGAGGATCACAGAATTCTACCTCTGATCCTAAAGTTCTATACATCAGAACTAGAACCTTGAGTTGAGTTGAGACATATGACACTTGTTAAACTGGGTGTCCATTACAGGATCAGCATTTGAATCAGGTGGGCAAATAATCTTCCACAAGAGGGTTATTTATTTATTGAATTGGCTGTTCATTATTGAACTCTAGATGCTCATTCTTCCTTAACCTGGAAGGAGTTTCCATATCTTACCCTACTAACAAGCATTGTTGTGGTGGTGGTGGGGGTAGTGGTGACTGTCACTTATTTATATTCCACCCTTTTCCCAATAATGAAACTGAAGGTACCATACAAATTCTCAATCTCAGTATAGATTAAAAACCATATAAAACCATCAGAGCACTGTCTTCAGTGATTAAAAATAGTTTCTTGCTAAAGTTGTAGAAGGAGAGACAATGAAGGGCTAAATCATGAAAACGTAGTTTCTTGTTATTTTTTTTGAAGAAAAGTCACCATACAAAGAAAGGATTGTGATGGTCATGCATGCCTACAATTAGACAATATACTCTTTTAAATTGCCATCACGAATGTTTCATAAAGGAATAAGGTTATACATGTGTAAACATGCTTGAACACCCAATCATGCAGATCCTATTATCAGAGTACTTTATAAAAAGAAAAAAAAATCCACAGTGCTCTGAATATGAATTTGTAAGGGCTAAGATTCAGAGTACGTGGTAGTTCCTCAATTATGTGGATGGGTATGAAATGTTGAGGGGAGGTTCTTTCTGTTATTCAGTCCATGTGCACTTGTGCTTAGAGTATCCCACTCATTATTGGGTATAGAGAGAAAAAGGAAGAATAAATAATACTAGCATTTCTTTAAGATAAAATGCCCAAAGTGCTTCACATGCATTATCTCAAAAATTCTAAAAATGAATAGTATGACAGGTGAGTCAATGCTATTCATATATTGCGGACTGGATGGAGGAGTTGAGTGACCTCTGGAAAGTATTTAGTAAGCTTGTTCCCAAAAGCCAGTTTGGCATTCACTAGGACTAGGGTTTCTCAACAGTAGTCTATTACAGAATTTTTCTCCCACACAGCTCATTTGGCTTCATCTTTTACCTCTTTTGGGAGCACAGAAACACATTTCATTTGTGAAATGATATCTGAGACAATATGGAGTCAAATATAACAGTTACATTTATTTATTTTTGCTCACTGCTGATTTTTAAAATAGATTTGGTTAGTGTCCCTCTGCCCCCGTTGGCTATGGCATACAGATTTTGCAAATACATACATACATATGTACACACATACATATACCTGCTGCCATCAGATTAGTTTGGCTTTGAGGGGAAAGTATGGCCAGAATGACATTCATTAAGTATGCACTATTTGTCCCATAATCCTACTCTTTTCCTTTTCTCAAGACAAAGAGGAATATATGGAAGAAGCTGGTATCCTAACCTTTTGCTATTAACACAAGACTACTGGTCAATAAGATAGCAATCCTTTTGGTTAAAGCTTGGATCAAGGTAGTCTTGTAGTCTTCTACTGAATCCTGAAACAATGAAACTAGTTTTTGTCTAGATATTCTAGGCAAGTGCTATGTCCACACAAGAACTGAAATCAATATGTCACAGATTGGAAACTTAGATCCTTGTTTTGTAATAGTACAGATAGCACTACCCTTCTTATCAGAACAGCGATCTTAGCTGAAATTTACTTTACGTTTTGTAATCATCTTCTGATATGAAATCAAGGTTGCATGCACTCTGAACCGCAGACTGAAGTGCATGTAAGTGATACACAGAATGTGATTGCTAGAGAAATATACAGAATCATAATTCATCGCATAATGATCTTCCTGCACTTTGTGCTCAAATCTCAGTTCTGCAAAAGATAAGTTATTAAAGACTTGAGCCATTACAAAGCAGAATATTAAAACAAAGTGAGTTCAATTATTTGGAAGTAAAAGCAGACACTGACATAATGAAGCCAGAGTATAAATATTTTAAATCAATGTATGCAAATAAAATTGTCCTACACAAAACAAAACCAACAGAGTAAAAGAACATGGGTAAGAAGCCACCAAAGTTAAAGAAACTCTTGAAATGTGAACGGCACCAACTAATCTTGGAATGCAGTTTGAATAAGAAGCATCTAGATTATTCTAAAACCTAATTTGGTGGCCATTAATTCCATTAACTGCATATCAGTAGAAGACAGCATACAATATAGTTTGTACTGAAATCCATTCATTGCATAGTCTGGAAGAACTGGGCATGTGACCCAGCATATGCCATACAACTAAAGTCTCTTCTCTATTGATAAAAGATACTTTGGACATTGAGAGTAATTGACTGTCATTGACAGTAATACCATTTGGAGGGGAAAATGTTCTTGCTAAGTTTTGAATAAAATACTGTGGAAAGGAGGCCAGTGGGCACATAGTGATGAGCAGGATTTTTGTTTAGAGGCCCTGCCTATTTGAATCCATACTAACAAGTTGAACCTATGGTCCCCCCCGCACTCCATTATTAGCAACTCACCCTCAATGTATTAGTCTCCATTAAGTAATTTCCATAAAACATGAGGTCCAAATAATTAATGAGAGCTAACAACCAGCATGGTATAGTCATTTGAGTGTTGGACTAGGTCTCTGGGAGATCAAGATTTGAAATGACACTCAGCCATCGAAACCCACGCTCTCCCAGCCTCAGAGCAGGGGAATGGCAAACCTCATTTGAATAAATCTTGTTGATAAAACTTTTGATAGGTTCATCTTAGGGTTTCCATAAGTCAGAAATGACTTGAAGGCACACAACAATGACAACAGTTTCTAGGACAGCTACTGTAGTAAACAAAGGTACTATTTTCACTTTGTTCATAAACACAAGATTCTCAAGTTCAAGAGGCACCTGGTTGCCAGCAGAGTAGAAAAATAAATACTATGACTGGGTGAATGGATTAAACAGTGCCGGTCCTATCAGGCTACACTAGCATGAGGAAGAAATAGTGGAGGTAGGGAGCAAAGTGGGATATGCTGAAATAATTGCAACATATAGGTCATTCAAGCAATTATCCACCCACTCTGGGAGAGATGTTTTTTCCCCTGTCTCTCCATGTGATTTTCATTTACACATTCACTGAAAGATCTAGAGTTGATTCCAAACAGTTTTCCACCCTTAGGATCCACTGAAATCACCACGAAAAGCTAGTGATAACTAATTTAGGCCCTACTGCAAGTCTCAGTTGGATTGGTAAGCCAGGTTGATGGTAAGTGAACAGCTCTCGAATCAGTTCTACTGATTCGATAGGTTTACTCTAGTTAGGATTAGTAATTGATTTTCGACCTGAAGCTCCACTGAATTCAGCTGGAATTAAATAGGACTGACATAGTAAGAGTCCAGCATCTAAAAATCAAAATGTCTCTCAGTCTAGTGATGGGCAGATTTTCTGGCAAATGGCCAGCTGGGCTGCAAGTAAAAGACAGTGACACATTTCTGCACACTCCTGTTTGTTACCAGCTTTAAGACACGTGTGTCTCTAGCCAGCCAGGGATCGTGGGAGAGAGACAAAAAGAAGCCCTGGCCTCACTCTTCTATGCCACAAACAGGCCATTACAACCCACAGTTTGGGCTGCTCTGGTTCCAGAGGGCTACCAACTCAGGATAGCTGCTCTAATTGCAGACATCTTTTGTTTAGGGAGTTGTCTAAACCTCTATCTAGGCATTCTCCCCATTACAAAATGTCCAGCATACATCTGATTCTATGTTTTAATTAACACTGTGCACCACCAGGATGTGGTGAAATAGTGTGTCAATGAAATAAGTATATCTGAATAAAACCTGAAATATGGTTAAAATATTAGATTAAAAGATACTAATACAAAAGTGTGGGACATACTGAAAGTATCAAAATGCTGTGTTTAGGCTCTTTATCTACTACTCCCAATTATGGCTTCAGTTCAAAATATATTTACCAGTAAGTGAACCTTGCCAAACTTAATGGATCTAATTTACTCAGGAATCTTGAGTAAACATGCACGCAGCTATCGTTTACGGCTCCCATGTCAGTGGAATGGTGACTCTGCTTCAGGTTTTAGCTAAACCCAAAAGGAGCTATTTATGATGCTGAAAACTACCCCCACATAGGTTCAGCACCTTGGACAGGTCCTTTAAAGTCAGAACTAAAAGCCAGAACAGATTCACGGTCCCGCTGATACAGAAACCACCTGCCACTACTGTGTGCAAAGAACTGCACTGCGCATAAGAGTGCATCAAGACAATGGTATCCAGTAAGTATATAAAAAGGTGTGGGTCTTATTGAAGGAGAGAGCCTGCATGATGTAGTGATTTGAGCACTAGATTATGACCCTGGACACCAGGGCCCTTTCCGCAGGATGCTGTTGTCCCAGCATGGGGACGGGAGAGGAGCAGGACCACAACGATGCTTCTGCATGACATTACTGTGGTCTCATCCTTCTCCTGTTTCCAGGCAGTGAAATTGCAGATTAAATCACTGGCAGCGTTTCCTCGTCACTTGATCGAGCCATCATCCCTCACTTACCTGGCCTGCGGAAGCCCCTGAAGTGCAATGGAGGTGCTTCCTGACCCAGCGCTGCATGGGAAAGGGCTTTGCTGGGCTGCGGAAGGAAGAGGCGCGCATGTCCATCATGCTTCCTTTGGCAGGGAGCGGGTCTGGCGCTGAGGGAGTGCTCGCTTCCTGGCAGAGGCGCTGCTGGGATTGCCACCGGGCTACGAAGGACCCAGGCAGGGTGCAGAAAGGGCCCAGGTTCAATTCCCCACTCAACCATGGAAACCCACTGAGTGACCTTGGGTGCTTCTCACTGAGTGCATCTCACACACACAGCCCTCAGAAAACCTAAGAGTCACCTTAGGATCGCTGTAAGTTGAAAACAACTTGAAGGCACACAACAACAACGTATTGAATGCCACAGGGTTTACTTCTGAATTGACTTGTATAGGATTGCGCTTTACAGGTCTGAGCAAGGATCCCAAACGTCCCTGAGTGAAATCCTGCTTCTGTCGTGACCTACCTGGGCAGTCCTAGACTGAGGGCAGAGTGGCCAGATGCAAAAGAGCTCGGGTTTCCTCCGGCAGCTGGGAAGAACAAGGGATTACTTCGTTGGCCGTAGCTTACGTGGCAAACTCCACCTGCCAACAATCCCTCTCTTGTTTGGGAAAAAGGCGGGATATACATGCAATAAATAACTAAATAAATTTAAAAAATGATAGCGCATAAGCATGGCCTTCTTTTGCATCTGGTCATCCTTCCCATAAAGTGCAATAAGGATGTCCTGTCCCTTTACAGTACCGTGGCAGGAACGACCCAGGCGGCGCAGGCGCCATGGGCTTCAATACCTCGGCGCCCCACGCAAAAGCTTTCAGGTTAACGGGAGCTGGGCGGGGAAGGAGCCACAACGAGGCGGGGGAAGGCTTGCCCTGGCAGCCAGGAAGGAAAACGGGCGCAGCTCTCCCTCTCGCCCCTTTCGGTCCCTTCGCCCTCTTCCTCCTCCGCTCCCGGCGCGGCTCCTTTAAATGCTCCCCCACGTCCCTCTCACCTTGTCCCAGAGCAGCCACTGAGCGGCGGCCGCTTGGGCCCGCTTGGCTTCCTCCGCTGACGCAGCCATTCCTTTCCGCAGCGAGGCAGCCAGCAAGGAGCGAGCCGAGCGAGGCGCGCGACGTCCTTCCCGGTTTCTGCGGCAAACGGCGGCCCCGCCCCTCCGGAAGGCGGAGGCGCTGAGGGATGAGCCGGCAACGAGGGGCGGCGGGGAGGAAAGGAAAGGCCAAGCCCGCTCGGCCGGTACCCGGGGCTTAACCCTTACTTAACCCTTTCCTTCCTAAACACGGATTTGTTTGAGAAAGAAAAATCCCCACAGCGACCCTGTGAGGTAAGGAAAGCTGAACAAAACCAAACATGGGCCATTTCCGCACCAGACCGTTATAGCGCTATTATTCCACTTTCAACATCCAATGGAATGCTGGGGTTTGCAGTTTAGGAAGGCCCCTCCCTAAACTGGGATTCCATAGGGTGTTGAAAGTGGAGTAATAGTGCTATAACAGTCTAGTGCGGAAATGGCTATTATGAATAAGGAAATTTGGCTCCTTGAGCTGAGATTTTTAGCAGTCTTCTAGAAATCCTGAGGGGAAGAGTAACAGCTTGAGGTAACTGGACAGAGACAACCTTATAGGATGGTTGTGTCAGCAGAGTGGACTCAAAAAGGGTAAAAAGAAGTAACTTGATGGAGGAAGAAAGTTAAGTTATATAAGTGATTCACAACCACAATTTTTTTCTTTTATAGCTTTATTTAATGGATCTTAAAATACTATGTCAAATGAGAATAAATACTTCCCTCAGCTTAGCAATTAATGTAACAATAAAAAATTAAGAATGATATGGCATTATCCATTCTTGTTCAAGCCTTAAAGAACATAGAATATCCAAATGAATCGTTCCCTTTCTCATTGCACTGATTGTTACCTTTCTGCATTACAGTTATCTTGGAATTATAATATCTGCATTTTCAACTTTAACGTGTTGAAGAAATGGATACCAGCTTTAATGAAATGCATCTGGCTTAGGTTTTCACAATAAAATATTGTGGGACAATATTTACCTAGTGCCTATGAAACAAAAATAATTCACAGTACAGGCTGTGAATAATCATGAACATTTTTCTGTCCTTGAGTGATTGCTAGTTGGGGGTACTGCTCATCTATATTTTTTGTAACTGAGAAATGTGGTTATGTGAATTAAACTTTCTACAAACATAATTTTCAGATACAAATATATATATACACAAGATACATACCGGTATCTCCATGGTAGCTCAACTGTAAAAGCTGCTTAAGTGCACAGTAGTTGTAAATATGTTTCAGATAAAGATCATAATGAACATTCAACAGGGGTGCTTTTAGTCTTTTTGATGATGTACTTAGGTGTTTTTCTAGGTTTGTTTGGTTTACAGGTGTGTTTTACAGGTATACACACACACACACACACACATATATATATATATATACACACACACACACACGCACTGATGCAAGGGCATACTTTTCACTCATAGCATTTGTTTACAATTGGGCCGGAATGGAAAGCTCTCTGCAACATGGCTGAACCTTGATGTTGGGCTGCTTCCCAAAATCCACAGGATCAATCACCAGTTTCCTCTTCTGTCTGAGTTGGAACAATATCATTCATATAATCTGTGAATTTCCCCAACCTGTCGCAAATGTGCCACGATTGCAAAATAATGTTCAAAATAACTGTCAATTGTGGTTTCACTCCTTTTGGCCTTGGGATCCTGTCCATAAAGAAACATTGCTATATTATTTCAAAGTCCATCTCAAGACATTCACAGTTACCAATTTAGCAAGTTTTCATACATCATACTACCTGTGACCGAGTATGAATGTACATGGCATTGTGAAGTAGAGATGGGTTCATTGTACATTGATAGTAGTTCTTTTTCTGGATACCGTAATCAATCACAACACAGGCTTCTTCAGCTTGCGGTACTTCCTCAGGGTTGTGGCATCTGCTGTATGTGTTAAAAATTGCCTACATGACCACATGTGAGCATATGCTGCTGAAATGCAACATTTTGAGTGCTCTACCATATCCATCATTATGAAGAGATGAGTTGGGCTTGGATGAATGTCTTGTTTAGCTATTATTCTATCACGTCCACATATCTTTACACTTGGTGATATGACACAATACTTAACTGGGTCAATATGATATGGGTGATTAAACCAAAGGGAGTGGGTAGAACAACAGAAATGTCACAGGGAAGCAGGTCAATATAGGAGCTTCCCAGATGAGTATTAGGTCAACATTACCGACAGGTAATGGTTATGTTGATAAGAGCAAGCATGCCATTTAGAGATGTCTAAAAGACAGTCTCCACCATCATGTTTCAGATCATTTAGGTTTGTGCCATAATCCTATGGAAAGACAGGCATTCCTCTGCCAATTGAATTAGACTTGTGCTTGCAAAAGCAAGCCTGTTCACTCACAGGTTCTACACATAAAACTAGACAACATGACAGTACAAGGCAGCTGGTGTTTCTCATGTCATTGAAATGGTGAATATGCTCCATGTTTCAACCTGAATTTTAAAGGAACCATCCTTGGAACCTATTTTGGAAATTTTATTTGGAAACAAATACAAGCAGCACCACATGTGAAAGGCTATTTCCCTCTGAGCATTAAGCCTTAAAAGCCTGCAGAAACAAAGAGGTCTTCACCTGCCTATGAAAGGACAGGAAGGAGGGTGCCAGTCTAACTTCTTTGTAGGGAGGAAATTCCAGAGCCTGGGGGCAGCCATTGAGAATAAGCTCCCACCAGATGTACTCCGGAGGGAAGTGCCTGAGTTCCTACCAGATGTACTTGTGAGGGAAGAATCTCAAGAAAATGGCAAGCTCAGCTGCCCCAGGTGATAAACTTATTTGGAGAACAGGGTTCAGTCCTTGGATAGCTCCTTTCCAGTTTAGATGAAAACCAGAAGTATGTTCATTGCCCCACAGGCCTTTTCCGCACTAGCCTGTTATAGCGCGAGGATTCCACTTTCAACATCCTATGGAATCCTGGGGTTTGCAGTTGCCCCTCCCTAAACTGCAAACCCCAGGATTCCATAGGATGTTGAAAGTGGAATCATTGCGCTATAACAGGCTAGTGCAGAAAAGGCCACAAACATGGAAGCCATCAGCTGCCATTGTGACTGCACAATCCCTTTATTCAAAATTAATTTAAACTGGGTTCCTATATGGGCAATTTACAGTGATGTAGACTCGAGGCAACTGACTCGGACTCAAGTTGCTTCAGTGACTCAACTCAGACTCAACTCGGCAATAAATGATGCACTGACTTGAATCGAATCGAGACTTGTATATTTTTAGTGACTGACTTGCTGCCCTTGGTTCAGTAGCATAATACATTCATCCAGAAACCTTACAACTTTGAACCAAACTTCTATCTTTTTTTTTTTTGCCTACTGGTCACATGACAATCTGTCTCAAGCCCAAAGTGTTGGTACATTTCTCAGAGGGGAACAGCAAACAGGTTAGGCAACAGGCTTGAGGTCTGTTCAGCAGCTTGTGCTGCTGAAAGCTGGAAGAGCCTTCTAAAACTTTTCCTAAGAACAGACGGCAAGACTCTCCCCCAGCACACAGAGTGCATTTCTCAGAGTAGAAGAGCAAATGTGTTAGGCAACACGCTTGAGGAGGCAGGATCCTTCCTTCTAAAGCTTTTGAAGCTTCAAGTAATGGTGAGTAAGAAGGATTCTACTACCCACGTCTGAAAAATCCTTCAACTATTCCTCACATCCGAAGCTATAGATGGTAAAATCACAAATGCAGAGGACCAACTCTGCTTAAATTGTTAAAACTGATTTTATTCAACTCTGTCCAAAAATTCTGGAATATAGGTTGGGGTATAAAGTTGGTTCCTAGACTTGAGACTTGACTTGAAAGTATCTTGCAAGGGCTTGAGACTTGACTTAAGACTTGAAGGTAGAGACCTGAAACTCAAGACTTGGAGTAAAAGACTTAAATACATCACTGGCAATTTAGAACATTGCACTAGCAGGCAGAAAGGACTGAACCTTTTCTTGACCTTTCCTCAGCCTATATACATTTGTTTCACCTCAGAGGAGTTTCTCTGGTTCAGAACCTGGAATAACTAGAATAAATAATTAGTTGTTTATAATTAATTCTTTTCCCAGTCATGACGACAGTTACAATTGCAACCTAGTGATTATTTCAGCATTTGGGGATATAGCTGAGCTAATAAAGAGTTATCTTTAAAGGATGTCTGGAATAGGTGCTCTGTTAATCTCTGTTAAAAAGCTTAGTAGCATCTTATATACTAACTTCTTGGCATATTTATTTGAGGAGTTTAGCCTATTTGCATCTGATGAAGTAGGCTGTAGTCCATCCCAGTTCATGCCAAGTTAAATCTGTTCATCTTAAAGATGTCACTAGACTTGTTTTTTAAAAGGTTGTAATTATAATTGTAACTATTTTTGATGGCCTTTAATCTGGAACTATAATTATATTTTAAAAGCAACATTTTATGCTGTATTTGTCCACATCCCAAAGGACTGCATAGACACAGTTCAGCATCTTCACTCCCATTTAACCATGCTGTGATTTTGAAATCTGACCTTCTTTTTACAAGAAAATGGTAAGGACCTGATTCCAAGACAGTGGTCAATCATATGTAATTTACCCTGAAAAACAATGACTGCATATGATTAAATAGCTCTGTTTATTAGATATGCATGCTGTATGTCAGAGCTTTCCAAACTTTCATGTTGGTGACACACTTTTTAGACATGCATCATTCATTTTGTGACACAGTAATTCAGTTTTACTAGCAAACTAGAGATTAAACTAACCGATTATGTGTGCAGTACCCAGAGGTGTATCTAGGGTGGGGAAAGGCAGCCCTCCCACCATGCCCAGCTGCCATTGCCCTTGCCAGGAAAGACCCTGACGAGGGTTGTGGCAGCAGGAAAGGCAGCCCCCCTACCTGATCCTGGCCTGTTGCCATTGCCCTTGGCAAGAAAACACCTGAGAGAGAGCAGTGGCAGCAGGAATGGCTCAGGTGAGGGGGTGTTCCTCAGCGACACACTTCAGGCAACATACTAACGTGTGGCAACACACCATTTGGAAAGCCCTACTGTATATAGATATCCTCTTGCATGACAAAAATGGGTCAGGAAGGGGTTAGTGTCCATTTTGTAATTTGGTAAGATACTCCGTATTTGACGGGATATAAGATGGACCCATGTATAAGGTGCGCCCCATTCATACACCGGCAAATACTGTTTGCCAGCTTATAAGGCACACTGGCGTATAAGACGCACCCCATTTTCAAAAAGTATTTTTTGTCTTATATGTCAGCAAATACAGTAAACACAGTTGGTTATTGAATTTTACAACTTAGCCTTAAGTATGTTCAGCGCCTTTATTATTGTTGTGTGCCTTCTAGTAATTTCTGACTTATGGTGACTCTAAGGTGACCCTATCATGGGATTTTGTAAATACCTTATAGGCACCAGATCCTGTCTGATCTTGGAAGCTCGGCATGGTCAGCCCTGGTTAGTACTTGGATGGGAGACCGCCAATGAATACCAGCTGCTGTAGGCTATATTTTAGAGGAAGGAACTGGCAAGATCACCTCAAAATATTCCTTGCCTAAGAAAACCCTATGAAATTGATGGAGTTGAGGTAACTTGAAGGCACATACACACATATCCATCTCTGGGCCTTTGGAACTTAACTTGCTCTTTCCTCTCAATATAGAAAAGCATCTTACCAAAACCGATCAATGACATATCTTTTTGAGCACATGAAACTGGGGGGTGGGGATTCTAAATGGAAAGGAATTTAACCTATAGCTGAACACAACTAGGGAGGAAATAACGAAACTGATGATGTTCCCAATTTCTTAAGAACACCAAAAATAATGGGTGTTGATATCTTAAAAAAAGAAAAAAAGCACTGTGCAGACTATTTCATATTTCTTGTCATATCACATGTATGTAAAAACAAGTGCTTTCTCCCAAGAATTTTTGCTTTGGATTGGTTTTTTGCCTTCTGTTCTAGAATACTGATTAGAATCAAAACCTTCTACACCGGAGATGGTATAATAAAACAGAACTAGTTAATCTGTGTCTTTCCAAACAACATTGGATCATGACTTCCATCAATCCCAGCCAGCAAAGTCAATAGTGAGGAATAAAGGGAACTGTATTTGCACAACATCCACAGGTATTCAAGTTGTCTACACCTCTTCTAGCATCTGTGGCTTTTGTAAAACATAATAACCAGAAGGATCCAAGTTTCTACTGTTCTAGACAAAATGGCTGTAAATAGTTGAGCTTATGCCCCCTTTTGTAACTTTATTCTGGTATTTTCCCAAAACAAGAGTGAGAAATTTGAGTCCAGATGTTGTTGGACTCTGTTCCCATCATCTCTTACAACTGTCTAGGCTAGGCTTATTAAGTCATTATTGATAAGAGTTACAGTCCAATAATATCTGCAGGCCTACATGTTGCCCAACATGTAAAAGGTTCTGTCCTCAAACCTAGGCAGTACTCTAGCACAGAGAGTGAAGATGGAAAAATGTTACAAGTTGTCCTCCATTTAAAAAAAAAAATCAGCACCAGTAATACTGCATGTTCCTCTGATTGGCTCATGTGTTGTAACTTACCATGATTTGTGGATGGGGATTATGAATCCAACATGGATATTATTAAAGAGATTCCCCAACACAGGGAAACCCCCCCCCCAGCACCCTCCATATTAAACTAAACAGTTGTGTTTGTGATTATAAGACCCAAAGCAAGGAAACTGGACCTAAATTCTGTCCCAACACAAAATGTGGATGGTAGTCATGGACCTTTCTTGTACTTTAACAAGTGGGTATGCTCCAAATTTAGCTCCCCTAGAGAGAAAAGAGCCAGTGTGGTGTAGTAATTTGAGCATTGGATTAAACCACATGTGTGAAACACAAGGCCTGTGGGCTAAATGCGACCCGCTCCTGCAGCTGTTGCACTCCTCTGCCTGGCGAGCCCAATCCCCACATTGTGGGCCCTCAGCTGCTGGTATTCTGAAGAGAGGCTCAACAGCCAGAACTCACAATCTACTTCTACTTCTGACTGCTCCTCTGCCCAAGTCTTGCAGTCAGAGAATTGCCACAGGTTACCATGGCAACGCTCCGTGCAGCTTGTGAGAGTTGGACAGAGGAGCAGTCAGAAGTAGAAGTAGATTGCGACTGCTAACTGCTGGGCCTCTCTTCAGAATACTGGCAGCCAGGGGCTGCAATGTAGGGATCGGGCTCACCAGGTACAGAGAGGGCAGTGGGGGCAGAAAGAGCCACAGGGGAGTCGGGAGCAGAAAGAGGGTCTAGGGGGCAGAAAGAGGCACACAGAGGGTCTGAGGGCTGAAAAAGGCACAGAGGAGGTCTGGGAGGCTGAAAGAGGCACTCTTAACTGGTCTCAACCGGGACCAAAAAGTTAAAGTTAAAGTTAATGTAATAAACAGTGCTTGGTAATATTTGTCTGATGATTAAACATAACTTTGTTTTCAAAACTCATTTTTCTTTTTTTAAATTAATTTTATTTACAAACAATAAAACAAGACAATGACAATAACATTCATACTGCCTCGACAAGGATATAGAGTGTAAATATCTATACTTGATCCTAGCCAAAAGACCGAGAAGCGATGTGCGTAAATATCTACATACATACCTATTTTTTGTATATTCACAAATTACATTCTACATTCATCCATGACTTCCCCCCCGAGTAAGAAGTAATAATAAGTCCAACAGAAAAAAGCTATATATATCTGTCCATCGTATCTCTAAGTTCCATGTTCCTGTGTTTTACAGCCGCGTACTCAAAAATCAGCATTTACCATCTTTATATCCCCTCCATAAGTATATTATCACACATTTCCAATCTTTGGCAAATCAAAACTCAATTTTCAATAAACTGTACAATAGTTGTAGACTTGAATATCTGCTTGCCATTCTTTTTTCTTAGTTTCAGAGCTAGTTATTACTAAAATCAGTAATAATCAAATGCAGAGGCAATTATTTAATATGATAAAAAAGTAGATACATTTATATAGTCTTACAAATACAACCAGCCCTTTGAGGACAACCATAGTGCTGAGGTGTTCCAAGATGAAATTGAGTTTGACACCCGTGGATTAAACTCTGAAGGCCTGCTCAACCATGGAAATCCACTGTGTGAACCTGGGCAAGTCGCACTCCTTTAGCTTCAGAGGAAGGTAAAGGCAACCCCATTCTGAATAAATCTTGCCAAGAAAACTCTGTGATAGGTTCTCCTTAGTGTTGCCATAAGTCAGAAGCAACTTCAAGGCATACAAGATAACACAAAGAGGGGGAAAAATCCTAATATTTAAAGTCAGAGCTAAAGTTGATTGGTTGTAAATCCCCCAAAACAAGAACATTTAGACTAAACATTTCCCTTTCTACAAAATTCTAATAATTTATGACCCCTGCTTCCACCAGAGCTTCAAGTACAGATAAGAAGTGTATCTCATTCTCCAAGTCTGGGGACCATTACAAATTGATATTAAAACAACTGTCATTATTTCAAAAATGATGGAAATGTGATTATTTTACTTTCCAGTGCAAGATGATTACAAGTGGAGTACCACAATATTTAGAACAGATTTGATTCACTTTGCTAAATGGGTCACTGAATCTCCTTTTTGAGAGGAAGTTAGGATGATAAGAGAAACCATTTATAGGTAGAAATGGGTAGAATAAGCAATGAGAGAGAACCTTTACCTCTAAGAATGCAATCCTGTGTGCAAGTTATACCATGTTTACAAATGGAATCCTATATAATTGGTGTGTCTTGATGGCATTCTCTCAAATACAGATCAGTTAGACTGCCATCTGACATCATAAAAGCCAATGTTTTATCTTAGCTCTTCCATGTCATTAGGGTTACTATCCTTAATCATAATAGTTTTTTTCAAACTGAAGGGCTTTTGCCCCCACCTTTGTGGAATTTCTCTCTTTTATAAACTGTAGGAAAATGTTAAAAGAAAACCACAGTTACAAAAATAAAGCAAACAGTTAACAGAAACATAGCAATTTAGGGCTTCCCTAGATGGGGTAAATGTTGCTAGAGGTTGCATTCTCGTTAAAAAAAAAATAGCCAGATAGGAGGAAGTAATTAAAATATAAATGATAAAATGGGCAACAGATCTAGATCACAACATTAGTCTGGAAGAGTGGGAAAAAGCTTGGAACAGGGTAACCAAATTTACTAGATCTTATAAGAAAATGCTCTAAAGGTCATGTTCAGATGGTACCTCCCTCCGGTGAGGATTGCTAAGATGTTTAAAAATACACAAGATAAGTGTTGGAAATGCCAAAAAGAAAGGGGCACATTTATTCATCAATGGTGGGGATACAACAGAGCACAGAAATTTTGGTTTATGGTATGAACAGTAATGCAACAAGTAATAGAAGAAACGATTGAATTGGTCCCTGAGCTTTTTCTACTGGGTATATTGGATTCAAATTTGGTAGGGGTGAGAATAAAGTAAGGCTAATATGGCATATGGCTACAACTGCCAGAATTGTATTTGCTAGGCATTGGCAAAAGGTCTCAAATCCATCAAAAGGGGAATGGTTGGAGAAATTAATAGAAGTGGTAGAAATGGAGAGGCTCACTTACCTCCCACAACCCAAATCATAAATTTCTTCAAGCATGGCAACCATTTATAAATTATTTGCAAAGAGTAATGTAAACCTAGTGTAAAAAGTAAAGTATGGTAATGTAACAACTAATGTAAGGTCAGAACCAAGTATATATGAACCATGTAAGAGATATTTGTGTAAATAGAATCTAAGTATATTATAATAAGGGAGACAAGGAATAGATGGCATGGAAACAGAATGGCCGTGATAGTGGTATCAACATATGTTATTACTTTAGGAAAGTTCTGTTAAGACTGCGATTTATGTAATTAAATATGGGTTAACAAACTATGTCTCAGTGATTAGAATGAATAATTAATACCAATGCATTCCAACCACAGAATGATATAAAATGAAAAGGAGAACGTAAAAGGGTGTATAACAAGCGTGTATTTACCCAATCTATGGTTCTATCAGAGAAAGAAGTCAACTTTAATGTATATGGTGGCTTTTCTTTTTGCAACGCCAATCTTATATGATATTTATATACGATACTATTATTTGTTTTTTTATTGTTTTTTTTCCTTGTTAAATATATGGTACTGTCTGGTATTATATCTTATTTGCTGCTCTTATGCTGATACATGTGGTTTGTTTGTGCTAATAATTTATTGGAAAATAATAAAAATATTTATTAAAAAAATAGCCAGATGATTTTGTTGGCCTACACTAGTGGTTCTTAACCTGGGGTCCTCAGACCCCTGGGGGCCCCTGGAGCCCTTGTGGAGGATCTGCAAAGCCCTGGTGCTGGACACCAACAGCAGCAGGAGCAACAGGGATGCAGCAGTGGGGTGATGGTGCAGGTTCTGAAACTGCTCCCCGTTTGCAGGCGAGAGAGTAGTCTGGGCATGCATGCACACCTGTTGCTGTACCCCTTTTGTCAGGGATACGGCAGCAGGGAGTGTGGGTGCTGAGGGACATGGCGGCAGGTGTGTGTACATGCCTGAACTGCTTCTCATTTGCAAATGAGAGAGTAGTTTTGGTGTCCACAGCCCCCCTGCTGCCACGTCCTTGATGAAAGGGACACAGTGACAGGGGTGTGTGTGTGTGTGCCCGAATTCTGACTCTGGAGCCCAGGGTTTGAATCCCCACTCAATCATGGTAACCCACCAGTGGACCTCAGGCAAGTCACATTCTCTCAGTCTAAGAGAAAGGCAAAAGCAACAAACCTTGCCAAGAAAACCCCCATCGTAAGTTTGTCTTAGAATTGCCAAGTCAGTTTTCGAAGGGGAGAGATGGCTAGAAAGAACCTCCCCCATCAGTGGCACTTTGTTGTTGTGTTGCCTTCAAGTCACTTCTGACTTATGGCAACTTTAAGGTGAACCTATCACAGGGTTGTTGTTTTTTGGAGGGGGGCAAAATTTATTCAAAGAAGGTTTGCCTTTGCCTTCCTCTGAGGCTGGGAGAATGTGACTTGCCCAAAGTCACCCAGTGTCCGAGCAAGGATTTGAATCCTACTTTCCAGAAACCTTAAATAAATAGATAGTTAAATAAATATTTGAATATTTCTTGGGATCCCTGGCAACAAATTATATTTAAGAGGGGAGGTCCCCGGCAAAGAAAAGACTAAGAACTACTGACCTAGACTGTTCACAAGATGATCTGCAACCTTTTATTCTGAACCAATGTGTGCTTTTTTAAATCCAACATATATTCCAACGCAAAAGTCACAAGGAGCTCCATCCTCCTCCATTTCCTTTGAACATTCTTTCAGGTGTACTAGTGGCTCCTCCCTAGTGAAATAAAGAGTCTCTGTCCTTCCCCTACCATAATAAAGGCTCTGTTTCCTGCCTGTCCTTTGGAAGCCTCCCTCCACTGCAACAGAGGGTCCTCCCCACATTGTTTCCTTGCAAAAAAAACAACAACAGGAAGCAAGTTGATGAAGAGGTGACAATGAAAGGCAATACCTGAAAAAATGAAAGAGCTATCTCGTGACATCTCTCACTTCTTTTTATCAACTTGAATGCTGTTGGGGCAGATATAGATAGGCAAATATTCCAGTAGTTGTACCTGTAGTTCTCAGTTTTAAAAAGTGGACAAAGCCACACCTTTTGTTCCTATTCCTACTCCTTTTGTTCGTACTCCTTCTTCAATGAGTTCAAGGCAATATACATGGCTGTCTTCTTTCTTAATTTACCATCACAACCCTGTGAGGTATGTTAGGCTGGGTGTGAGAGAGTGACTGGCCTTAAGTCACACCATGAATTTTATGGCTTGGTGGAGACTTGAACCACAATCCTATTTTTAATTCACTGAGCTCAAGGCAGCATGTGACATTCTCCTACTCACTGTATTCTTAGGACCCTATCACACTAGACTATTATAGTGCTATTATTCCACTAACTGCTGTGGTAGCCTCATATGGAATCCTGGGATTTGCAGTTTAGGGAGGGGCATTTAGATTTTTCAGCCAAAGAATTCTTGAGACTCACTAAACTACAAACCCCAGAATTCCACAAAATGTTGCCATGGCAGTTAAAGTGGAATAATAGTGCTAAAAGAGTGTAGTGTGATAGAACCCTTAGTACTTTCTACTCTCCTAAGAGATTTTCAGTCATATTTAAGAATTCATGAATAGTGTTCCAGAGTCTGAGACCATCAGAGTGTGTGAGAGAATGTGAGATGTGTTTTAAATGTATTAACTATCTAACCTGTTTGTTATGTTCAATTTCTGTTAATAAAGTATTATTTTTGTATTTATACATGTTTCACTTCCTGGAGGACTATTTTAGAAAACTTGGATTCAGACAAAGTGTATGTGATGACAACAGTGAATAAAAAGGTCTGGTGGGGATATAATTTGCATAATATCTCCTACAGATACCTTGAAGGCATCTAGGAAGTCCCTGCAGTTGCCACAGCATTAGAACAGGATGAGGTCTTTACCTAGGTGGGGATAAACCCTCAGTCTTGGTGGTACCATGAAATTTGTGGAAGTCTTCACATTTGGTGGCAGTGGGAGTTTAGTCAGAGCCTGACACCTGGTGGAAAAGTGGCAGATTAAGTGATGTACTCTCCTAGAACCATTTACCACTACACAATTATAATGCTATACTTCACTTTAGGTCCCATGGCTCCATCCTATGGAATCTTGGGGTTTGTAGTTTGGTGAGACATCAGACCACTCTGCTTGAGAATTCTAAATACCTTTCCCTAAACTGCAAAGCCCATACTTCCACAGGACATTGCCATAGCAGTTAGAGTGAATCAAAGTACTATTTAGTACATACTTGAAACTTATCATTTTATTATTTTTCTTAAACTGATTGTAAGCATTAAGGTGTATGGTGTAGGAGGACTAAACAGTTCATTTTACATATACTCAGTACCTCAACCTGGTCTCTGGTTGGGCATAGCATAGAAAAGCCTCAGCTCAAAATTTGCTATCCAGCTCACTCCAGAAATCAATATTAGAAAAAGAGTTTAATAAATGATGAAAAGATATTTGAAGCTAGGGAGCAGTGACTGGATCAAGAGTTTATAGATCCACTTTCAGCAGATAGTTCTGGCTTCTTAAAGAGTGTTTGTATAACAGCTGAGCTAAGAGATGATATACAGGAGCCCCTCCACATTCACGAAGGTTAGGGCCACAGAACCCTTGTGAAAGTGGAAACATTGTGAGTAACTCCCTAATCTGCTCCCCTTCCCATTCCCTGCTGAGGCTCCCCCTTTCCCCTTCCCATACAAAACAGAAGAGAATGGGGTAGGGGGAGAAGGTTCCCAAGAGCCTTCCTTTCCTACTCTGGAGTTCCCTCCTTCCCCTTCTCATACATTTTGCCCAGCACAGAGAAAATGGATGGAAAGAGGAGGACGGAAGCTCCACGGGCTCTTGAGAGCCTCCCCCCTATTTCCTTCTGTTTTGTCTCCACGGGAGTTCTCCATGCTGGTGCAAAATACATGGGAAGGGGAGGGGGGAAACTCCAGATGAGGAAAGGAAAGCTCATGGGAAACCTTCTTGTCCCATTTCCTTCTGTTTTACCCTGGAGAAGTCATCTGGGGCAAAATGCGTAGGAATAGGAGGAGGAGAATTAGGAGGAGCACACATGCTCACAAATAATCAAATCCGGAAATGTCAAACCTGCAAATGTAGAGGGAGAACTGTAATGAATAAGGTTCTAAAACTGGTAATGCATTCTCTATTCATTCTCTGTTCTTAGATGAGAAAGAGGAAATTAGATGAAATTCCCACAAATTGTCATGGAGAGTCAAAGTATTAATTTGATTTTCTTGTTGGCAACTTAGAAATTCATCCATAATTTGAACTGTTTATAACCTTTATTCTAAAATGGTAACAACTTTCATTACTGTATGTAAAATTATTGGATGCTATTTGTACTTTTTATTTTAAGTATTTGCATATTTTAAGCTATTTGTCATGACCTTTGGCTAGCTCAATAAATGCATCAATTTTGATGATGAATTAGAGCATGGATTTCCCAACCCCAAGTGTAACACTCTAACCACTATACCACACTGGCTCACCAATTCATCTAATTGCCATCTAATGTTAGTCAGTCTCTTGAAACAAAACTAACAAACCAAGAGTTGAACCTGAACTATCCTCTCTTATACTCTAATTGTATGGCTTTTGTTTCAACACCCTCTGCCTTCTTTCCTAGTTTTTACATTTTCCAACAGGAAATTTGTGAGAAAGCAAGCAATCTTTTGAGCCGTGCAACTCAAATATTCCTCCTTCATACAACACCTAGGGTATAACATGCAACACTGCAGGAGGAACAAATACTCCTCCTCAGTCTTCCTCCATATTTGAATATCCTGAAATGCTGGTCAGGTTTCTGAACAGTAAACAGTGTTCTCTGTCCAGGAAACTCATTTTCTAAGGAGAAAACAGGCATTTTTGTTAAGAAAACATGTATTTTCTCCACAGAATATTGTCCCTTGCGACATTTCAAGATGTTGACTAGGAAGAAGATTGGGCAAAAATTGCCTTTTATTCTTCCCAATGAGGTTCCCAAATTGAGAAACCCATTTTTGGACTTAGGAATAAATAATCTCAGATATTCTTTCCATCCATATCATACATTCATAGAAATGTCTTTGTTATTATTGTAGTTTTCTCTGACCTATATAAAGGTATTTGCCAAAAAAAGAGATGGCTAATCTGTGGTCTGCATGTGTCCCTCATGCTTTCCTGCCATCCCTCCCCCCTTTTTATACTTAGTTGCAATGGTAGCAAGAGTCTTTTCAAGGAGGGGAATCCTTTCAAAAAGAAGAGAGAGAAACAACTGGTATCAGTCCCTGGCAAAAAACCAACTAAGGTAGAGGGATGGAGTTAGAAGGGTAAAGCCAGTTATCATCCATTCAAGACTGCACACAAAGGAGGAGAAGGAAGCTAAATCCTCTCACCCTACATGTTGTATTTTCAGCAAAAATTGCCAGAAGGGGTTGCTCACCACGCGATAAAAGAAATGTTGGTCCAAAGATGGTTTTCTTGTTATCACCGTTTGCTAGCCCGACTTTGGAAGATATTAGATATCATTTTTGATATCACAATTCGGCCCCATTATGCCACCCTCGGCCAAGTGTTTGTGAGGCCCCCGGACATGCACAGAACTAGGCACGGCCATTGACTGCTGAACATTCCATTCTCCACCCAGGCAGGCCAGACTCGGCCGGATCATTGCTTTAGGAGACCTCCCTAGACAAACACCTCATTAAAGATGCACGCTAATACAAAGAGCTCCCTCCCCCGAGCAGGCAACTTGACGAGCTAGACGCTTGACTGTCAAGTACGCTGCATCTGCATACTGGCCATTCCATTGTCGATTCAGAACTAACTCAATCACGCTAAATTCTGACCTTTCGGAGACATTGTCTTGTGCCCAAACCTCATGGTTCTTCCCCAAGTACAGACTAGTCTACTGTCATATTTTCCCTATAAAACCCCCCGATTCCGAGACCTTCCTCGGATTGCTCCGAACTACCATCCAGCCTTGCTGTCGCTTTATCCGACGAGCTTTCCCCTCAGTCTCATTCCGAGACTGCGCACCTACGGACCTCCACAGTGATCTACCCTGGGCTTCGGACATGTGTAGTATCACCCAATTCAACAGTCCCTCTTAAAATTCCTCTATACCGCTACCACCTTTATTTTCTATAATTACTTGTGTGAGTGTGTTGCATACTCTGTCTGCTTGTATTTAATAAAATCACAGTTATTATTTCATATTTGGTGTGCTTCTTGGCTTGGCCTGGCCCTGTAGACATTGGGTTTAAAGATTCCGCTGCGTTGGCCTGCCTCTCGTTGTGCTAACTTGTGCTCTGAGCTAATTTTCCCTACGAATAGTTGAGCACATTTGGAGTCCCTCATGGGACTCCCAGTAAACAGGGTAACATTCTGGTTAGATCCTCTTGGTAATTTCCATGCCAGATATGGCTCGTGTACTGTTCCATCAGCTTGTTCACGCTGTTATAATAACATTGCTACAATACGTACATGGTTGAACACAGCTCTGTTCAATGCTATTTGACAGATTGACTCCCCTAAGGCAGTTTGGAACAATTAACATATCATTATAACAAAAACCAGAGAGCATTAAACAAGTCAATAGAACAAATCTACAGACAGGCAGGAACTAAAATACAGCAAAAGTTTGGCAGCATAAAAGGGTCTTAGCTGCCTACTCCATATATATCACTGAAGGAACTAATCTAACTTGCTGCCCCTCCAACAAAGTAAATGTACTTCTAAGTTTTAAAGAATCCTCTTTTCTAAAAAAGCTGGGGAAGTCACAGGCCCTTTCTGCAGGAGGCTGTCATCCTGACATGGGGATGGGAGAGGAGTGGCATCGCAACAATGCTTCCACAAGACGTTGTTGCGTTACTGTCCTTTTCCTGTTGCCAACTGGCTGATCATGGAGTGAATCATTGACAGGTTTTCCCCATCGATGACCCCCAATTGTGCAATGGTCCTGCACTTACCTGCCCAGCAGAAGTCCTAGAAGTGTGATGGAGGCTCTTCCTGCCCCATCTCAGCATGGGAAAGTGCCCATCTGTGCTGTGGTAGGAAGAGACATGTCCATCATGATCCCTTCCACAGGAGGCCAGTCCAGTGTGTGTGAAACCATTCCTGTCACACTCCCTTCTCCGCAGAGGTGCTGCTGCGATTGCGACTGGAGGGCGACACAAGAAGCAAGAAGGTAAGGTGCGGAAAGGGCCACAGTCAGCTGATGGCAATGTAGGATGATATCAAACTATAATTACTGTGCATTGTTGCTTTGTCAATTCAATGTCAACTTGGTCCATGTGATTTATTCAAAAGGCATCAATACAATTAGTTCAAAGGCAAATCTCTACCAGTGTATTTTCTTTCATGTATTTTATGCTCTTTTACTTTTAACACACACACACACGCACACGCACAGATCTTTTCTTCTGTTTGCGGGCTAATCATAAGCATCTCGTTGGTCACAGTATGAAGCAAGATGGTGGACCAGCTAGGTCTTTGATCTTACCCAGAAGGCATTTTCTCTTGCTTATGATGGTCAACAGCAGGCCCATGGGCCAGCTTCAGAAGTTCTACAATAATATTTCAGGAGTTAGAGGACACTCTTCAGACAAATAACCAGCTCAGTATACAACTAAAAAAGAATACAATCAATAAAGAAAGAAACACTACAGTAACAACCACAGGAAAACTGCATTACAGATTCCTGCTCATGGACTTCCTATAGGTCTGTATTCCCCACAATGTGATTATTTTGTTTTTTAATACTGTTTTCAATAGTCATTCATGTTTGCAGAAGAAAATTTTGTGGGAAAGGATGACCTCTGCTGGTAAAGAAGTAGCACTTCAAGATCTATGGATTCATTTATCCAGATACATGGGTTCAATTTGATTTCAGCTCAATTTAGCATACCTTCACAATTAGACAATTGTTTACAAAAAAAAAAAAAATTCTGCCACTAGGGCAAAACAAGAGTGATATTTTTTTCATGTGGATAACTTTGAGAGTTTGGAGGGATCACCTTGGCCCTTGCATGGGAATTTAGAAGGCCATATCCCTTGCCAGTTCCTTTGCCCTCATTCTTTTAAAACTTTTTAAAATGGTCGCCATACCTCTCAGGCTATCCTACTTCAGAGGATCATTATGAGAATAAAAAAAATACCAGAAGCAACGTCCAGATGTCTGGTTAGTGGTAGTAGAATGAAAATCCCTACTAAAATAGTTGCACTAGAATATATCTTTGCATAAGCAGGAGTGCAAAGCAATCACACAAGAGATTGTGCAACTGCTTGGGCAATAAAAACTGTAGTAGATACAACCCTTCTGCTCACTCTGAAAATACGTAACTGAAATATGTTCAATGACATAGCTGGGTACTGCCTAAGGAGAAACATTTAATCTTTGATTTCCTTGGAGGAAAGGCAAGGTATAACCATAATAAAGAATCAAACATTTTATGCCTGTGTTCCTGTTCTAAAATACCTAAAGCTCTGGATATAACCACTCTTCTTTGGGACTGGGGATAAACTACAGCACTTTGCTGTAAGTCTCTACAGATAGAAATATGAATTCTAGAGTTGCTAACCAACCGCAGAGAACTTCTTTATATTCTCTCTTTTCACATTTGCAACAGATGAAGACAGCAATTAAAATGGAGTGAAGCGGTTGAAGTTGTTGGCCAGTGTACGCCAAAGTGCTGTTGCCCATTCATGGCAACCATCTTGTCCAACATACAAGCCTGCTCCAATGAAGTTACTAATCAATTCAATGATTATGTGGGGTGATAGGAATGGAATCTACTGCTGCTGGCATCCAGCTGGATTTTGTGGTTCTGTAAGTCCAAAATGGTTCCCTGTTAGTACTTGGTATTCTGGAATCTATAGGAAAGTTTCCAATTGTTTTTGAGGAGGACAAGCGAGTTGCTAAATTTTTGAAATTATTGTTTTCTTCACTTGTCCCTTTTTAATTAGCAAAATGACACAGTGGTAAATCATGCAGTTTCCTTTTGTACCATTTTGTAATTTAAAAGGAGTGAATAGTACAGGCTGTTTTAAAAACCATTTTCTTTTTATATTTTTCAAAAATCCAAGACTGATAAAGGAAAGTCTCCCCCTACTGAAGAATTTACAGCATAACCAGAAGACAGAAGCTCAGCGAGCCGCATAACTTCACTGTTCTATAGTTGCAGGACAGTTTTTTTAAAAATAAATAAATGAAACATAGCCCAGAACAATGTTCAAGCGGAACTGGTCCCTTCCCCTGACTCTTAAACACATATGCTTCAACATGTTTTTATGGAAGTCAATAAAATTCTAACCTTCTTGAAAGCTTTGATTAACTTACCAAATTACAGACTGCACAAAAGCGTCCAGACTTATAATGGTTATAAACAAAGACTTCACAACATGCTATCTTTAAATGGTTTAGGGAAAAATTTACTTGAGGAGTGCTTAAGCAAACTTTCCTATTCTCTCTCCTCCTCCCCCACAACACATGCCTATTCAGGTTGAGAAGAAGAGCTAAAACAAATATTATGATACAGAGGGCTAATCCCAGACTGTGCATTTATATGTGCTTCTTGGACTCAGGAAGCAGTTTCTACACTGACCTGTCTTTTCAATTTCATCAGCAGAAAATAGTTCTTTTGCACTTGATGTGGAGATACACGCATGTGTATACGTGCATATGCATGCATGTACGCACACGCACACTCACAGTATCCTTTCCTACCATGCCTCATCCTTATCTCCCATGTTTCAACTGTATTTAAGATTTTTAGAGTTTTTATTCCTTTTTCCAGCAGAAAAGCTTGTGAAGCAGCTGTGAATTAATAATTAAGAGATTTGGGATGCAGTGTGTAAAGGGCTATCCGTTGGGAGTTGTGCTTGCCCTCCAGCCTGCTTCCGTCTGCTCCCATTCTACAATAACCTGTTCACCACTCTTACTATCATCTGGGAGACTTCTAATTAGTGTTCCACAAAAAACCATTTCCCTGGCTTTTCTAAAGATGGCAGGAGACAGCTGGCCACTTGTTATAAACTTCTTCCAGTCCCCCAAACATCACTGTTCAACACTTCCTATTTCCCCTTTTCCTCCAGAAAATGACTGTTGAGAATAGACTATGTCTGTCAAGGATCCTTGGGAAAACCGAATCCTTGGCAGAGAGTGGGCTTCCCTCTTCCCACCACCATCTTTGGAGGCACACTGCTACAATGAGTAGTATTATTATCATCCTGACCACCACCAATGCAACTTAGGAGGCTGGAAAGTAAACAATCACAATTCTCCCAGGTCTGACACAATGGAAGTTACTGGATGCAAAATTATAACATTCCACAGTATTGGAGCCTGACACAGACTCTTGTCTACTTATGATGGAAGTTCAGGAAATTATTGTTTATTTGTTGAAAGCATTTTCCACTGCCTCTGAACCCACCAGGGTCCCTGCAGCGATGTACAATGATTAAAAACATTAAAACATTAAATACCTAAATAACACCTTTTAAAAACAAGGAAAATCCTTTTAAAATCCTTTTAAAACCACTGATAATTTAAAGCAGCCAGAGTAGCCACACTTAATTTTAAAGATCAAAGGCTAATGAAACAATAGGGTCTTGGCTGCGCATTGGAAACTCAGAAAGCTGGGAGGCAGCCTGACTTCCTTTGAGAGGGAATTCCACAGTTTAGGTGCTGCTGCAGAGGAGGACCTATCATGTATACTCACCAGCCTAGCCTTGTGAGGTGGTAGGACATGCAGTCTTTGCTGAGAATTTTCAATTTCAGGAAAGATGATATCAGAGGAGGCCTCAAGCTTATTAGGGTTTTGTAGATAAAACCAAACCAACAACCAGTACCTTGAACTGGGCCCAGAAGTAAATGTGAAGCCAGTGAAGTTCACATAAGGCCAATATTGTATGGTCTCTAACCTACATAGCTGACAAGAGTCTGGCTGCCACACTTTCTACTAGTCTAGCTGCAGCTTCCAAACATTTTTCAAGGCCAGCCTCATGTAGTATGTGTTACAAAAGTCTAAATGAGAGAGAATTAAGTCACAAACAACTATGGGCAAATCTGTCTTCCTAGTCCCATGTCAACCAAATGGCCCAGAAGTATGCCATGCTGATGCTATTGAATACCAATGAGAGATCCAGCACAGCAAACAGCAATTCATTCCCCCTCTCTGATTCATGGAGGAAGTTGTTAACCAGATCAACCAAGGTTGTTTCTGTCCCATAACCAGGCATGAATCCAGATTGGAATGGATGTAGGCAGGGTTGCCTTATCCATAAGGCACTTTAGACACAATGCTAAGGGCCTATGAAAATTTTAGGGCCTACAGAAACATCCCTAATGGTATGTTGTGGTGAGGTGGGGAATTGAATATTAGAGTACCTAGAGCCTATGAAAACCTTAATGTGGCTCTGTTTCTAGGTAATCCATTTCATCCAAAATAGTCCTGGAGTAGTGTGGCTACTCCTTGCTGTAAAATCTTAGAGGTTAGAAGAGAGGTTAGAGAGTGGCTAATCATTATCTAGGGTGGTGAGGTCCAGTGAGGATCTCCTCAGAGGTGATCTTATAATTGCTTCTTTTCTATTAGGTTAGAATGAAATCTTTTTTCCCTTTAGAAGCTCCACCACAAAATTGGCCAGCCCTCTTTTGGCAGTTCTAATCAGTTAGGATGGAGATGAGTTTAACAGGCAAGTAGTTGGCTTCACTGCTTAAAGCAACTCATCCACTTCATCATGTTGAAAAAATGAAACTCATCAATCTAAACTGGACAAGTATGTGTCTCAGTTACCTCCACAGACTCTGACTTCAGTGTGGAGTCTGGGTCAGAATGGCGTCAAGCTATTTTCACCAGAAACTGGCAAACTTATCACAGCACATTTCTAAGGGTTCTTCCTCAGCACTCTGAGATTTAGAATGCAATAGCCCCATGACTACATGACACAATGTTGCTTTATTAGATTGTGCTGATGTAAGAGAAGCTGTGGAGCAGGCTCTAAAATGGACCCTAACTTATGTTTGAATGGATTCTTCTAAAGTCTTTCTTCACGGTCACTCCAGTTGTCTACCCTGAAGCTTCATTGCCCTGAACTCCTCAGAAAACCAAGGAGCCCATGCTCTGTATTCAAACAAAGAAGACTTAGGAGCAATTGTGTTGATTGCCCAGGTCATCTCCTTGGTCCATGTATCAACCAGGGCATCAGTAGAAACACCACATCTAGCAGCTGGAAAATCTTACAGAGCATTCAGGAATCCTTCTGGACCCATTATAGTTTCTGGCTAATGGTGGATCTCCCAACCCTGCACAGGTTAGGAGTCCCAGCAAGCTGAAATCCTATTAGGAGGTAATCTGTCCATGACAATGCTATTGAAATATTTAAAAGGCCAGCATGGCCATCTAAAAACCTTGTCTGTATCAGGCTGTCCATTGCCAATAGCCTCCTTGAATAGAAAGATCTTTGCTATCTGACAGAAGAAAAACCAAGAAGGGCCAGTTTTACCCCCCGATGAAGTGATTTCCACAGTTTGGGAGCAGCCAGAGAGGAGGCTCACTCTCACATCTTTACCAAATCTGCATCTGAAGCTGACAAAACCAAGAGAATATAGGAGAATATAGCCTTTAAAATAGCCTGGATGAAAGTTGTATGAGGTTTTAAAGGACAAAACAAGCACTTTCAATTGTGCCTGGAAATGGATTGGTAGTTTCTGAAGCACTTGTGTCAGAGAAGTTATATGCTCTTGAAACCAGTTCCAGTCAACAGTCTAGTTCCTGCATTTTGAACCAGTTGAAATGTAAAAGGCAGTCATGTGTACAGCAAATGAAATGTGGAATCAAAGCATGTATCTCTGTGGCCAACTCAGGCCCTTTTCACATACCACCTCCAACACGAAATGGCCACGGGATCGTCATGATGGTTCTGCATGACATCATTATGATCCTGTGGCCATCCCATGGCCATCCCATCGCAATTGTGGATTAAATCATGTTTGGGTTTCCTCCAAACATGACCCGTGATTGTGGAGTCCTCCTGCATCCTTCCAGCACTTACCCATCATGTGGAATGTCAGGAAGCGAAATGGCTGCGCTTCCTCCCTCAGTGCAGCCTGGGAAACTGACAGGCTCTATTGCTGAAGGGAAGGGTGGGGCCATCGCACTTCCTCTCATCCATCAGGCAGCCGGTGCAGAGGGAGAGTGCAGCAGAGCGATTTCCCCCAGGAGAGGCTTTCCCGAGATCACCGCGCAATGGCTTCGGAACCAGGTAAGTTTCAGAAAGGGCCTCAGATATCTTCAGGAATGGGTGCAGGTTGTACTCTAACTTTAGCTGGGCAAATGCACTTCTAGCCACCGTACAAAATTGGGAATCCAAGGATTGAATTAAGCAGTGCTGCCACACTGTGAACTTGCATTTTTAGTGGGAGTGCGACTCTAGCCAGCACAGATTACTTTTTGACTGCCGAGGAGCACTGTTGTTGTGTCTGGATTAAGTTTCAGTTTGTCTACCCTTATCCAGTCACTAGTTTAGAATCAGTGACATCAATCACTGGTTTAGAATTAAAACAACTTCTTCAGCTTTGAATGGAAAAGAGAAGTAGAATTGGATGGCACCAGCGTATTGGGGGTACTTTATTTGATTTGTGATTTTTTGGAGGTTTTGCACAGTTATACATTTTATATGTTTCTAAACCCCAATGTACGCACCTTAATTCTACTTCCATCTTTTGATGGGACAAGTATCAGGTGGTCTGACAGGTACTTTCTGTTGCTGGGGTACTAACAATACCTTTTGGAATGGCTGACCTATAACTGTAACAACATGTTTGCCATCATTGCTTTTCTAGAACATCTGAACAGTTGAAATGCCAAAGATGCTAAAATCTTGTTGGTACACTACCAAGCACGGGCTGAAAGCCAGCAATACAGAGCAATATGTGCTGAATTTGTTCTTAAGTGCTAGGATATGATATTCTTGTCTTTCAAGGGGTGGGGTGGTGGTGATTTGAAAAGTATCTCCACCACCCCACAATTCATCATAAAGTTATGAAAAAATAATTATGGCCCACTCTCTCCCTCTGTTTCTGACAGAATAATAAGGTTACTGAAATGGCTGTTTCCTTCCTGTTTTGACCTTTTTGTATACAGTTCACTCCAAAGAGTCTTTACTTGAATGAACAAAAAATACATTTAAAAAAAAAAGCAAAGTATCTTACCTTTTATTTCTTCTAACTTCCAATTTTAGGAGATTCTGTAAACATCAGGTGGAAGGAGTGATGATAGTGTCTGTCAATTATAAATATACTTTGTCACTACAAAGAATGCCATTCATATGAAGTTCTTTCTCCAACACGATAATATTACAAATCCCCAAGGATAGTTTTAAAACATTTCTTTAGAATATTTGCCACTCAAATGAAGTTCATTTCCTCTCCCCCTCTTTTTTTTTTTTTTTTGCAGGAGTCCTGGTTCTTTTAGAATCACATGAGTTAACGGACAATGTATAATATGACAGTAATAGCTGTAGTAAAATTTACATCAGTATTCAGTAAACACTTCATGTATACCGTTGGTATTTCTTAGAACAATGCTTCTAGGTAAGTTATGATCATCGACATCCTCATACTGTCATGAGAGTGGGAGAGAGCAGCCTCCTAAAAGTCACAATAGGTAGAACCTCATTTTATAAGAAACATGAGGCTACTACCAAAATGAATACCTTTGTGTTTTTCCAATAATATGTCACAAAATTTACGTTGTATCCCAGCACTGTCATACTAAATGATTTGTAATCTCATAGCCACTATTGTAGGTGATCAAGAGCATATTGAAGCACAAGGACTTGCTGATTATCAATGGCATCAACTTGCCACCTTCTCAGCTTTCCTTGCTCTCTCAAGGCTTACTTGGAGGCTTCACAGGAAGGATGTAATTCTTTGCTAATTTTGTTCTCAAAGAAAGGAAAAAAGTAATTTTAGTAATTTTCTTCCCATTGTAAGAAAATCTTCAAAAACTACACAGTTTCTAAAGGCTATTTGTATGTTTGGATTTATTCTACACATAATTCACATGCGGTATTTTTGTGCAGAAAGCATTTTCTGCACAAAAGACAGATTTTTCTGCAAAACAAAATGTTATTTCCTGCATTTGCTCAGAAAATTATATTTTCTGAATGTAGAATAAGTCCTGAATTGTAAAGATTCTCATGTGTCCAAGATTCTTCTTGTCAAAATGTCTTGCTGCTTGAGAAACACTTTTGCCAACCATTTTAAAAATATTGAAAATTGAGGTGAGGATATGGATAATTCCAGCAACAATTTACTGTTGTGATCCATCCCTGTTTTTGGAGTCACACAGCTAGCATGGCTATGAAAACTATCAAGATAAGCACCTGCATTTCAGAAATTTACTATTACAGTAATGTTCATGGCAAACAAAAACATGGAGCAAAGGATAGCTTAGCACTAGTACAGGAATTGACATTCTATACAGGTAAAAGCAGGGATATAGTTTAGAACTGCTGTTTTGGTGCAGGAACTTCTTTTCTCACATAATATAGTACTCTTCCAGTACTCTAGAGAGGGTTGGTGTCCTTCATGCCTGAGAGCTGGCATTTCAAGACTCTCCAAGTCTTGAATTTGGATTTGGATGCATCAAGAAGGATGTTTTCGTTCTAACTATGATAAAATGGTAGCCAGTCAGTGGTTCAGTCTCTCTTCGTCTTTATTTGATCAATCTAAGGGCAAGGTACAGCTTCCTTGCATTGTTATCCTGGTCCTATAGCATGGTAAAGAAAATGTTGTGTGGCACTTAAGAAATCATGGTGCATGATGGCACTTCCAGCATTTAATTTATTTAATAAAAAATTATTGCTGGGCTTCCTTTAGGATTAACAGAGTAAAACAAAAAGAAACAATAAGAAAGACCACCTCCGTGTGCCTCCCATCTCTTCTCATAATATCTCTTCCTATATACACACTCAGAGACAGAGAGAAAGAGAGCGTGTGTTATCACCGTTTGCTAGCCCGACTTTGGAAAATATTAGATATCATTTTGGTATCATAATTCGGCCCCATTTTGCCACCCTCAGCCAAGTGTTTGCGAGGCCCCCCGACAAGCACAGAACTAGGCATGGCCATTGATTGCTGAACATTCCATTCTCCACCCAGGCAGGCCAGACTCAGCCAGATTGCCGCTTTAGGAGACCTCCTAGACAAACACCTCATTAAGGATGCATGCTACTACAAAGAACTCCCCGCCCTGGGCAGGCAACTTGACAAGTGAGATGCTTAACTGTCAAGTACTCTGTATCTGCATACTTGCCATTCCGTTGTCGATTCGGACCTAACTCAATCATGCTAAATTCTGACCTTTCGGAGACATTGTCTCGTGCCCAAGCCTCATTGTTCTATCCCAAGTACAGACTAGCCTACAGTCATATTTTCCCTATAAAAACCCTTGATTCTGAGACCTTCCTCGGATCACTCCTGAGTTCCATCCTGCCTTGCTGCTGCTTTGCTTAGCGAGCCTTCCCCTCAGGTCCAGTAGCTGAGACCGCAGCAACCTCGGATCGCTCCGAACTTCCATCCAGCCTTACTGCCACTATATCCGGCGAGCTTTCCCCTCAGTTTCATTCTGAGACTGCGCATCTACGGACCTCTGCAGTGATCTACTCCGGGCTTCGGACAGGTGTAGTATCACCCAATTCAACAATCCCTCTCAAAAATTCCTCTATACCGCTACCACCTTTATTTTCTATAGTTACTTGTGTGAGTGTATTGCATACGCTGTCTGCTTGTATTTAATAAAATCACAGTTATTATTTCATATTTGGTGTGCCTCTTGGCTTGGCCTGACCCCGTAGACGTTGGGTTTAAAGATTCCGCTGCGTTGCTCTCATTTTGCTAACTTGTGCTCTGAGCTAATTTTCCCCACCAATAGTTGAGCACGTTTGGAGTCCCTCGTGGGACCCCCAGTAAACAGGGTAACAAGCGTGCGAGGGGGGATACACAACAACATATTGCATCAATGGCATTACACCTACTTTGTCCCTTAGCTTGCATGAAGAATCAGATTTTAGTCTAAGATTTTCTCAGTTTGCCTCAATCTATCAAGGGCTGTGATCCACATCATATATTGTGGGCACTTTGAGGCTGTTTACTCATTGCAACAGCCCCCTTCCATTCACTTTCATGTGTTTTGTTTTCTTCATTGGCAATGGGTGTCACAGAAGCTGTATTGTTAGTAGCTGGGGAACCCTTGCTTCCTCTTGTACATATTTATGAGAAAAGAACCAGGCAGAAAGAGTAGGACATATGTTCTTGTTTGTGACATTGTCTGTTGCAATCCACTCAGATGAGAAAAATAGGAAATTTATGTGATTTGAATTTGCTTTAGTCTGGAGACATTACTGTATATCAAACCATGTCCTTCTCTTCCTCCCACATGTGTACGCACTGTACTGTTAAGCAATAATTTTTTTTCTTTTTTTTTACAACTTTCTCTTTGACCTTCTTTATTTGACTAATCTAAAGACAAGCTAGCAGTGTCATTGCATTGATGTTTGTTCTAGGTTTGTGCACTTGTTTTCTGGAAAGTAATCTTGGGTGAGTTAGACTTTGCAGTATTCCTTTCACTGACTTAACCAACGCCCTCTAAAGGGAAAAGGGGCAACAACCCTGTCATGGAGGGAGTTGGAGGAGCCCATGTCTGCTTGGACTATCCTGGTTTTGAGTTGTGCTTCTGTTTTTAATTTCTCTCCACATCTGTATTTGTTTGCTTTCTGTAGGCCAAATGCAATTATCCATTCTTTTCATTGATATCCTTGCCCTCTGAATACACCAATGTTGTTGTGAATTTTGAATTTTAGTGGTTGAATGCTTCCAGCCTTCTTCCTTCATTGCACTTCTGTTGGTGTGTGTCCACTCCAGGGCCTCTTTCAAATTTCACTTTATCTTCCAGGTTCCTTCCTTTTGTTTCAACTTGTGGAGCTGCAGTTACTGTTTTATCTTTCTGAGTTTAAAAATGCACGTGAACAGCCAGCAGATGACACTAGCTGTCATACAAATGACAAACTCCATATTGTAGTGGGAGAATAATCAAACAAGACCAGTTATCTTTCTAGAGACCCCAAAGTTCTTCTCAAAGTCAGACAGAGTATGTGTGGCAGCACTGGAAAGAAGTTCCTCAGCCATCTGTGGAGGGTGGCAGGAGGGGTGATTCTTTTCTGGCATTAAATGGTGAGAAAGCTGAGGCCACTACAGATTATTAGACAGAAATATATCCCACTAAATTCAGTGCAATTTATTGATATTGGACTGCAGGCTCAGACTACATTTCTTGTTTGAGGGTTTGGTTTTTAATTAATTGTTTGTAAAATTATAGTGCTTACTAAAGTTGGTAGAACTCAATTAATTTAATTTTTGTGAATGGTCAGTGGAATAAATAGATCCATTTAGCTCTCTACACACACATAGGCTGTTCATAAAAATTAAATTAATTGAGTTTAACCTACTTTAGTAAGCACTATCATGTTAATATACAGATTATTAATAAACAGGGGAACCTTTTCAGGTTCTGTTAACAGTTTCCTCTCAGTTTCACAGCCTTTTTCAGAGGAAAGAAGACTCTTATACAACAAAGTCCTCTTTCTGCACTATGGTTGCAGCTTCTCTTAGGGTCAAACTGTATATTGTGTTAACTACATAGCATACATATCTGAAGAGGAACCAGAGCATACTGCAAACAGCAGCACTTCTTTTTCTATTTACCCCAAAGTAAGTGTGTATAACAGCGCACCTTTTTATCAATTTAACACCTGGAACTATCACGGTTCCTTTCTATGGTATTTTGGGATCTGTATTTCAGTAAGATACTTAGAATTTTTTTTGCTAGAGAGCTCCAGTCCACTTTCTCTAGTACAGTACTTAAGCTCTCTTAAGAGAATCTCACCTATTACAAATCTCATGTTTCCACAACACAGTTAAAGTGACATGTTACTGCTATAACTGTACAGTGTCTCAGCCCGTATGGTAGGGATGGGGCAGTGTTGTCAGTGGGCTGCAGGTGGCCCTTGGTACTCTTAAGCGCAGACCCTGAAGCCTCCCAAAAGCCCCTAGGACCTCTCTATTTTATTTTAAATTTTGGGTCAGTTTGGGGACATTTTTTTTTTGCCCCCAAAGTGGCCAAAATCTGCCAAAACTACATCTCCTAACTCCATAAACTCCCCAAACCTCTCTAAAATATAGATAAAATAAAATAACAGCTGAAAATGGAGGGAAGGAGGGAAGAAGGGAAGGCTTAATTCTAAAAGACATCTGAAATATGTGAATAGTGCCTGCAACAGAATGTTATAGAGCACAGTGCTCTTAATCAGGTTTCCACCTAACTTTTGAGGTATTCATTTCCATTTTCCTTCCTCAGATTTTCTCCTCCTGAGTCAGTTTTTTCTGTAACTACTGAGCATGTTCCTTCCCCATTCAGTCTTGGGCAAGGGCTGCCCCTCATAATTACCCCTGATCTTGTCTGAAAATGTACCACTGTGCTTTAACAGTAACATGTATGGAGTAGAATTTTCAGCATATCTCATTTTACAATTAAAAGGGTGGGGGTCTAAGGCAAACATGATGCTGCTTGGATGGAATGTGTCAAGTCAGCTGCATGGATATCATGCCACTGAAGCATTCAGCTTCAACGAATGCTTTTTTTCACTTTGCCTGAAGTTACATTTGATATCAATGGATGCTAATGCCCATGACAGCTTCTTGTTGGCCATCCTAGCTGGAGAATAATTTTTAAATAAGTAAACAAGCAAATAAAAGAGAATTTTGCTTATGGGACAGTACAATAATATTAACATGAATTCAATTTTACTGTTTGGTTATCTTTGAGTGATATAGGTATGAATTAGAAATAATAAAGTAGAAATAAAGTAGAAGCTGGGGGCTTAGGTCAGAGGAACGGAGAAAGATTTAAGAAGGGTAAAAAGGTCACGAGAGCCAATGTATCAGGTAGCTAGGATGTTGATCACGTAGCCAGGGTGTCGTTTATTGACTGGCTGCGGTAATTGCAGATTGTAGATAAGCACTTTCCGGGGTCTGAGTACGGGGGTAATTAGCTAGTAACAGCATGTGGTATTTGTGACTCCGGAAGGGGCGGACCGAGACATGCCTGTGATCTTTGCCTGTGATCTTTGTGTATGCTGTGAACTTTGTCTATAAAAGAGCTGTGAAACTTGAATTCAGGGCTTTTGGTCTTTTGGAGACATCCAGCCAAAAGCCCGAGCGTAATAAATTACTCCTTTTCTTGCTCTGTGGTCTCTGTGTTTTCTGGGCTCCTGCAACATAAATGGTGCTGTGACTCAGATCACTGCAGGCGCTGAGACACCGAGGTGGCATTTTGCCTGATCTTGAGTCGCCTTGCTGGGCAGGGGGGCTTGGCGCACGAGCCCCACGTTGGGCCCACCGGCTACCTCCTTTTGCCGGAACAGGGGGAGCCTGCGCTAGGGCGCCCAAACGGCAAGCGCTGAACCGAGAGAACCTTCTTCCTGGAAGCAGAGTATAGAAACTGGGCCCTGCTTCCACTGAAAATTTCCTCTGTGTTCGATTTGGCAATCATCATCTTCAGAGAAGTGGTTCATGGTCCGCTGCGCCGTCAAAAGACCTAGGCAAGTAGAATCTGGTTAGAGGCCAGACGCCCCACTCGCTTCAGGGTGGAAGGGTGCCTGATCACCTCCCAAGCGGACACTAGTACTTAGCCGTAAAAGCGCTAAGGAAACTGTTCTGCTTTGTGGTACGGGACGGCGGGAGGCAGGGACTGTGTGTGCGAGTGTGTGACTGTTGTGTGGTGATTGGTTGCTGCGGTTCTGGCTATTGGCCGTGATCGTCTGGTGATACCAGCCAGTGACATGTGCGTGTGCTGTTTTATTCCTCGTGTGTCGGTCGGTGAGATCCTTTTACTCACCGACCATTCCCTTCCCCTATTGCGTCTGTCTCATCTTAGGCAGGAGGACATGGGAGGTGGCGGAAGCAAGGGTTGCACCCCTCTGCAGTGTATGCTGAAAAACTTTAAGAAAGGGTTTAGTGGAGATTATGGAGACCCCCCCATGAGCCCTCAACGGTTGCGGTTTCTGTGTGAAGTAGAACGGCCATCATTCAATGTAGGATGGCCCCGAGAGGAGTCTTTAGAAAGTGATAAGATCAGCAAAGTGTATTCTGTGATAGTGGGAAATCCAGGGCATCCAGACCAGTTCCCTTATATAGATTCATGGGACACTGTAGTGCGTTCTTCCCCACCATGGTTACAGAGATGCCAGGAGTCACAGGCAAAAGTTTTGGTATTGGGGAAGGAGAAATTGGCTAAAAAGTTAAAACCAGTGTTAGAAGTTCCTGAAGAGGAACCCAAAGAGCCATCAGCCCCCCTCATCCCATTCTTAGGCTTTACACTGCTGCCACCATATACACCGCCTCAGCAGTTAGGGACTGGAGCAGCGGAGCCAGGTCTTTTGGAGACATCCAGCCAAAAGCCCATGTGTAATAAATTACTCTTTTTCTTGCTCTGTGGTCTCTGTGTTCTCTGGGCTCCTGCAACATGAGGAAATAAGTCACCTTGGTCTGCTTTTAATGTAATTGGAAAATAAAGTTAGGACTTTCAAGCTGAGCAGGGAGGTGGGGGTAGAACTGTATACCATCCATGTGTGGTGCATGAGGAAGCCATCTTCCAGCCTCAGCACATGAGGTTCCTACCCAGAAGTCCACATACCTTTCAGAGGGCATAGAGAGTGGCAGCCAGTTGGTACCTGAGGGGAGTGGGATCTTTCTCAGGCAGATGTGGGAAGCAGAGGATTCACTTGAGAACATCTGTGTGGATGTGTGGGTGTGTGGCCATTTCTGCACTAGACTGTTATAGTGCTATTATCCCACTTTCAACATCCCATGGAATCCTGGGGCTTGCAGTTTAAGGAGGGGCCTTTGCCTTCCTCTAAGGTTGAGAGAATGTGATTTGTCTAAGGTCACCCAGTGTCTGAGCAGGGATTTGAATCTAGTCTCCAGAAGCCTTTAATATATATATATATATTTGAATATTTACATCTAAATTCAAATATTAAAATCTTAAGTCTTGGAGGTTCCTAGCAAAAAGCTATATTTGCAAGGGTCCCTGATAAAGAAAAGTTTAAGAAGCACTGATTTAAAGGAATCCTTCTGACACTCATATCCGAAGTATAATAACTCACTCAGCTGTCCACAGTATTCAAAAATACAGCAGAGACATTGAGAAAAAAACAGTGTTAAGAACAGAGAATTTGGGGCAACAGTATAATTCAAAAGACATTTTGTTGAGTTGATTTTTAAGGCACTCTTCAGGGGATCACATTCTTCACATTTAAAAAAGAAAAATATTGGCACACAACAATACCATCCATTGTCTCTATTTGCATGATCAAGGACTTTTAAATGATAGTTTCCATATTACACAAAAAGAGAGTCAGCTGAAATCTGCTGTAGCGCATTACATATTACCTGTAATATTCCTAAATAGAAGAAAGAAAACAGAGAAGGTCCAACAGATACATTATTGTTTTGCATTTTCTGTTGATTTAAGTGGTATAAATTCTCTCTCTGCATGAAGGGGGATGACAATGCCTTTAATAGATCATTTTTTCCTGTAAGGAAACAATATTGGAGACTTGTGTGGTTTTGCTGTTGTTGTTTTTTTGGTTTTTTTGACAATATCTATTTATTCAAAAATATATATTGAGTGGGAGGAGGGAGGAAGTTAGGAAGTGTCCAAACAGCATTTGAGATCAGTTTCTGTCAAGAAAATAGGATGTCCTTAAAACCTTCCTAAGGGTCCTAGTTTATCTGCAAAAAAATGGCTCATCTTTTTTATCCATTAGCATTAAACTGCAAAACTTATGCTGCTTGGTGTCCAACCGTACCCAGAGATGCGATCTGTATTCCACAGCTAGTTGGCACCAGCCACCAAAATCCTTTAAGCAAGTATAATACCCATTCAAACAATTATTATAAGCTATTAGGTTAGCAAAACACTTCTCTCCTCCTTTGGCACAACACAATAGTGCCACTCCTGTTGCTGTATGATGTTTAGCAGCCATATGGTTCTAAATTAAGAACAATTTTCAGTTACTTTTCAAGGTCAGCTAGGCTTACAGTTCAGGTATGACATAGCCAATAAACCAGACTGACTTTCCAAGGTTACAACATCTTCTTTAATGAGCTCATTTCAATTGTGGGTGGAAATCCTGTGTCTCCCAGATGTGAGACTGCAGCTCCCAGCATTCGTCACCACTAGCTAAGCTGGCTAGGACTGATGGGAATGGCAGTCGAATAACATCTGGGGGGCTGTACAACTCCCACCGCTAATTCAAAGCTTCCATTCCATAAATTTGAAAGCCAAAACAAACATTGTTTCCTTGATACGTATAGATATGTTCAAAAGATTGAATTATCTGGCAATATGTTCTTGCAATCCCTGTGTAGTTACACCCCCTCCATACCCTCTGAAGATTTCACAGATGGATTCACATTTTGCATGCCTTCTAAAAACAACACACAGACTCTCTGCATGGAAACAGTTCACTTGTAGAAAGGGGAGAAGCTAGTGAAAGCCTGAAGAACAAAATGGCAACAAACTCATACTAGTGTAACAAGATTTGAGTAATGCCCTCCCAAAAGACAAAAACAAAGAGCAAATAGGAGCACATATTTATCAGGGTCAAGTAACAAAAAAACCAACAACAACCCAGAGATTATTTGCAGTAAACAAGGACTTTCAGAGCATATGCTGCTTGGTAGAGCTGGCAAGTAAGACATTCTAACCAATTATAGCTAGCTGTAACAGGTCCCCATCTTCTTTGGCAACGGGGGGATAACAAAGTTAAATTTGATTTCAACAGTGATACAATGTGTGGGATTGATGCCGGTCTTTGGGGACAGCTGTAATATTTCCTATTTACTTTTCAAGGACATCTTAGACATTTTTAGAGACACTTTGAGTGTGCAGAAAAATCTCCGAACCAGATTTTTCAAATTCATCTGCCAATCCTAAACTGTTTTTTAAGTAACAAAAATGGTGAGTAATGTAAAAAAAATATATACAAAATACTTTTAAGACATTGTAATGGGCTGTGACAAAGAACACACTGCAAAGAGTAATAGAAATGAATTTTGTTTAGAAAGTAATTTCCCAAGCTCTGCTGCTTGATGGTAACTCAGGCCAACGCAGAAGGTCTAGAAACTGCCCAAACAGATAAAGTGTTAACAAAGCGGGCAAAAGACCACATGGGTACTAAGTGGTAGCTACTGATGGCTCCCATGTGGGGCTGTGAATCTGGTTTGGGTTTTAATCTGAATTTTTAAGGAACTATTCAAAGTACTGCGCCTGTTTTGGGGAACAGAGTGGATTCACAGTAGCACTGACATGGAAATTACTATGTGCCTCCAAGTCACCTGTTGAGTTATGGTGACCCCATGAATTTCATAGGGTTTTCTTAGCAAAAAATGGTCAGGGGTGTTCTTCCCAGTTTCTTCCTCTGGAATATTGCTTACAGCACCCGGTGTTTGTTGGCCGTCTCCCATCCATATACTAACCAGGGCTGGCCCTGCATAACTTCCAAGGTCAGACACAATAGTAGTCTTTTAGCTAAAATGTGAAGTAGGACTGATAACCATTCAAAATCTGTTCATCTTTTTTTTTTGATCTAGCCCTAATCCAAGAGTAGGCAACTCCTGGGGATTCAAGGACACATTGAGCTTCCTGAATCCAACATAGCGGTTGCAGAATTGTAGCACTCCTCTATGGTCAGTGTGTAGGGCAGAAGATATCCTTTCATTCCAAAAGAGAAGAGAAGAAGATGGTGTCTGCCTTTCCCCCATAAGAATAGCAGTGCTCCCAGTGGCAAATGGAAAGCAGCCCGGGTGACAAAATAGCCTGCTCTTCCCATGCAACCAAGATACTATGTATTGCCGACTCCTACCCTAGGTAGTAGAAACTTGGAGCCCTTTCACACAACACTACTGTAGCAGTATCTCTCCACTGTGTCCTATAGAAGCCTGGAATATGTAGTCTGGTGGTCTCCGGAAGTCTTTATAGGAGTGCAACTTAAAGTAATGGTCCTTGGACTGAGCCAATGGCTGCTCACCCCTGGCAAGCTTCCAGGAAAGAAGCCATTTTTACCCATAGGGCACAATATGATACCAACTTGCAGCAGGCTGAAAAAAAATAATTACTGGTCCCACACATCAGATAGCTTAAGAAATAATACACCAGGGACTCTATAGAGCTCTGTGGCTGAGAATTCTAAATATCTCTACCTAAGCTGAAAATCCCAGGATTCCATGGGATGTTTCCATGGCAGTGAGTGTGGAATTATAGTGCTAATTTTGTAGTGTGAATGGGCCCTTGTTGTGGAAGGCACAGGACAGAGCAGGTGCAGCCAGTGACTGCAGTCTCATTCTTTCTACTTTGTGAGGTGGGTACATGTGAATAGTGCTCAGAATATCAGTGAATCAGGTAATGTATGTTCTGTCTTAATAGTGTAGTCTTTATTATTGATAAAACATAATCTAAATCACCACTGGCTGCACATCACTTTCTAATATTATCTTCATATTTTTCAATAAAAATGATTAAAACAAGATGACTAGAAATAGAATGGCTAGATGCAAAAGAAGACAGGGCTTTTCCACGTTTAGTAGTTCTGTAGAAGGGGCAGTTTCAATTCCTGCTGTCAAGGAGTTCTGTCTTCTCTTCAACTGTCTAAGGTGTAAGAATCTGCTAGATAACCTCTGCTAGATAACCACCATTGTTGTACCATTGTTCTTTCCATGTCATTTTATTTATTTTACCTTGCTGATGTGGCAAGTGGCTGGATAGTTCACACTATGTTGGTTAAAATGTGGCAACTCTAAAATTGGGAAACCTTTAAAGGGGTGATGGTAGGGTGATAAAATGTAAAAAAGGAGTGCATTCTTGTACCTTGAATAGTTGTGAAAAAATCACAAATTTCAGACAGCTGCAGCCTCTTGTGCAAGCAGTACCACCTGAAATTTCCTTGTCCAACATAATTAAGCAATGTGTAACAGCTCAGTGTTCAATACCATGAGAGCCAGTGTGATGTAATGGTTTGAATATTGCATTAAGACTCTGCAAGGCCAGGATTTGAATCCTCACTCAGCCATGGAAACCTACTGAGTGACCCTGGGCAAGAAATGGCAAACCTCTTCTAGATAAATCTTGCCAAGAAAATCTATGATAGGTTCACTTTTGGGTTGCCAAAAATCAGAAACAATTTGAAGGCACACAACAGTTTTATCAAGTTTTGCATCTCGTTACCCTTGGATTTAAGCTGTCAGGTCCCTACTGCTAACCAAAAGAAGAACATACTGTTGTGTTCAATCGGTTTCTTTTCTCAGTCACTCTGAGCATAGACTCAGACTTGATATTAGTACCCATTTATTCCTTCAGACAGTCTAAGCCTGCCTGGTCTTCTGTGATAGGTAAATAGGAGCTGCCATTTTAAATTTCCCATCATCACATTACAGACATTCTGGGCACTGTGGGAAACTTGAACTGTCAACTTGTAGTCCCTGCTTTGAGATAAGTCCATATTTAAGGGCACTGATTTAGGAAAAGGTGCTCATTCAGTTCATATTCTGCTCTGGGCTTGAATTCTTGCACTGTAGCAAACAGCTATTATATGGTGCTTCTAGCATACAATAGCTCTTTTTGCTCATTAACATCACTAAGATGCCATTTGTTTATTGCTCACATCAAATGATGAGACAGAACAAAAAGATATGTCAATTCTAACATCACGGCTTTGCCACTCTAGCTCTTGCTATCCCAAAGGAATGCGTAAATGTTGGTTAGAAGAGCTTTCTTGCTTGCCTTTTGGGTCACATTAAAATTGCATTAGAACAAGTGAGAGAACAAAAAGGTTCACAATCCCACCTTTTTGTTTTTGTTTTACAGAACAATGGGAAATTCATTACTGCACCCTGCAAGTCTTAGATGGTTCCTCCTATAACACAGAATCCATCCTGTGCATTCCTTCTGATGAGAAAACTTAGAATCAGTTTAGAAAATCAGAGAACGGGGGTGTGGGTGGAGTGGGATAGTTGGGGTTTTGATTTGTTTTGTTTTTAAAAAGACTCTACTGTTTTCATATTGCTTGGGAAGTGGTAACGATTAAATTAAGGCTCATTTTTAAAAAGTAATGTCAGAAATAGCTGATAAGACTCACAAAACAATTTAACACAGGATCGGCTGAAGCATCAGATGTTTATTAAAAAAATACGTTTCTGCAGAACCGGGTGCCTCCCAGAGAGAAGGACACCCCCCCCAACGAAACAGCACACATTTTATCCCTGATGCAAGTTTCCTCCCCTGGGACCTAATTGGCCAGGATCCCTAGAGGTCACAACCTATCAGAATCAGCTAAGAAGTTACATGCCCCCTTCCCCATATTTACAATATATGTGATCACGCACATAATCACGCTTTTCCCTCGTGGTCTCTTAATTCTCATTGGCAATTTCAAAATGCCCATCAAACAGATTTTAATCTTCCATTTTGCTAAACAGTGCCAAATTCCTGTCTTGTCTTTCTTTATCAACTTTGACCTTCAGTCTGCAGAAGCTCAGAAGAGAGTATCTTCTCAGCACTCTACTATTGAGTTCTTATCTCTTTCTGTCTGGTTCCTTTTGCACCAAGGTCTCCTTCAGCTGCCAGTTTTTAAAAATGTTTATTTAAGAAGTATGCTAACCCTTTAACAGAACAAAATAATAGGCTGTTCACCTCAATGAAGGCTTTACTGACACTGCTATCTAAAATCTTCCTTCTTAGACTTATTGTGTTATTGGAGCTCATATAAAATATACCAAAATATATGTGTAAGCATATCTAAAATGTGTCACACTTATAACCTAATACATATATGTTAATAATACTGCAGAAACTAAAATATATTTTATTTCTCTCAGTAAGTATTGGTTTCGTTTTGCTTGGGAAAAGTGCTGCTCTGATTGAATATAGATGAGTCGTTCTTCTTGTGTTATCTTTCACCAACTTGCAGACAACTTGTTACCCTCCAGATACAACTCCATGGTCCTTTACCACTGGCTATGCTGCATAAGGATGATTGGAGCAATAATCCAACATCTTATTGCATGCCACAAGATCCCTGCCCTTGCTTTATCTAAAGAGCCTTCAGGAATGCACATGTTGTTCCAACTTGAGAGCTGGCTATATTAGCTTCAGGTATGGAAATTAATTTAACTCAGTTGTATCTAATCTGGGACATAAATAAAATTTGTGTTTATCAGTTAATGACTTTCCAAATGGCAAGGCTCAAAATGGTCTCTAAAAATTAAATATAGAAAAAGTAAGCATAAAACAGAAATGAAATAATAGAAATAATATAATAGATAATATATTTGACAGTTAAATATCCTGCCTTGGAGTGTGGTGGAGTCATCTCTTTTGTAGATTTTTAAATAGAGACTGGGTAGCTATTTGCTGTGGGTATTTTGGGTGTGGGTTCCTGCATGGTGTGGGGAGGGGAGTTGAAGCTGATGGCCATTGTGGTCTCTTCCAACTCTATGATTCTACAAAATATTCATTATTAATTTGAATTAACTTGTTTTATTACCTGCAATCTTATATATGTTTCCTCAAAAGTGAGTCCCATTACTTTCAATGATAATTATTCTCAGGAAATGAATACAGTATTATAATTAAGGCTGCAACTGTATACCATCTTACCCAGACCAGAGTTAGTAGTGTTTCATCCTTATACTAATTGCTAGTTTGCAAGTGTGCTGACTTGGGTGTGTTTGCTTTTCCATATCAGTTCTCTTCCTGCATCACTGTAACCCACAGCCATTTTTCTCTACTGTTCCTCTCTTCCCTCTGTATTTGATTATGAAGAAATAATTTTTAAGTATAGTTCTATGTTTCTGTGTTTCGCAAATAAGACTAAATTTGTTTCTTTTATCTGTTGTGTGCATGCACATATAGGCCTAGTTGTTGTTCAGCTTTTGCCTTGCCAACTAGATTATCCTGCTTGGAAGATCCAGTACTTTCACATTTCCTACCAGGATATGCTATTGCAAATATTAATGGGTTAGCCTTGTTTTTGTAGTAAGCAATTCATTGCACATTATTCATAAGTTACAAATAACATTATATGTTTATGACACATTGGCTCATATCAAGATATGAATCATGAGACTGCCCAGAGGCTATTGAATTACAGTTCCCATCTACAATAGCCAGGGAGGAATACTGGTGATTTCAATCTGATAACACTTGAAGGGTGTAAGGCTCCACTTTGGGGGTCCCCAATATCAGTATGGTTTGAATGGGCACCATACCTAATTGGCATCATATGTAATTGGCAACACATTTTTTTGGCTCTGATATCAAATTCAAGCCTGAAAGGTGATAGAGAGGTCAAACTGAGCGAGGGAAAGAATTTGACTGTAAATGTGAGAAGCACAGGTCAGCTCCAAAATTCCTCCAGGTAAGACTGAATCATTTGTCAGGCAAATACACATCATTCCTGTGGATAATAGGCTTAAATAAGAAGCTGGACTTTTCCAAGGAATCCAACTGTGAGGAGCCCACCAGGACACTGATTGACAGATATCCATCCCTTGTACACCTGGATTCTTTTGTTTGTCCTTACAGCACCCACAAGAGACAGCTATTACAACACCCATCTTGTCTTTGTCAATCAAAGCACTAAGCCCATCAACCGGCGAAAGACTCATTGTCCACCACAGGTTCCCTTTGTCTTGCACCTTCACAGCCACAAGCCATTTTGAGGGTACAAATACCCCTGGTTTGAGGAGGCCCAGTGCAGTCTCTTGAAGATCTACCCGTCACTCTGTCTGTCTGTCTCCTCAATGAGAACTGCCCTTAGGTCCTACCTAAGCCAAAATACATTTCTGCTCTTCACTACTCTTCTGGACTGATAATTAAAAATCCCCCCAAATCCCTCAGCCTCTCTATAATTTTTCCTTCCTTTCTCTTTCAGTTAGCTCTTGTGTGAATGTGTGATTGTGTGTATCTTGTGTGCATGCATGAGTGAATTCCCCTCAATAAAATCATTTTATTAGACAATTCTGTTTGGTTTTTGGCTTGGCCTGACCCCGTAAAAATTGGGTTTAAAGATCTCACTAGGTTACCCTGCCTCTTGTAGTGCTACAGCTTGTGCTCTGGCTAATTCCCAGCCCTTTCCACATGTGGGGCAGCGAAACGTGGGGAAATGGGGTGGCACACGCGGAGACGGAGCTTACCTTGAAGCGGGAGGCTCCGTCCTCATGGGGAGCAGCGCACGTTCACCGCTCTAAATGTTGCCGGTGGCCGGCGGTGCCCAAAATGGTGGTCGGTGGCTTCTGGCGGCGCTCCGCCATTTGGGACAGCACGCCAGCTGGAAGCCCGCCCCTGGGCAGCTCTGCAGGGACACGCTAGCGCATCCCTGCAGTTCTTAACGGGACGCTGCGATGGGCTAGCGCGCGCGAGTTTTAAAAAGACCACTTGAAAAGTGGTCTTTATAAAACACAGAGCGTCACCCCCGTGGCTGCGTGAGGGCGGTTTGAGGTGTAGAACCTCACCTTTTTTCACCGCCCTAGCGCACCCCGCGGTGTAGACGACCTCTGTGTGAGGTCGCCCCAGCGCGGAGTTTTACCCCTGTGTGGAAATGGCCCCCATTCCCCAGTATTTGGAGCACATTGAGGTGTCCCCCACAGGACCCCAGAAATCAGGGTAACAAGGGCCACACAATTCCTACCCCCAGCCTACACTGAGTTGCTGTTCTAAACTAATATATCCATTGAATCACAAATCAATACCTGTATAAATCTGACTGTTTCACTGTGTCTATTCAAGTTGAAACTAGCATTTGAATTTAGGGCATCACTTTTAAAAAAATCACTTAAATTAAAAAATGCCTCCTCATAATGACATCCCATAATGCTTTGGAGAAACAAGAAAATGGCACTCATTACACCAACATTTTAACAATGCTCACTCCTACTTTGCTGTTTTTTTCAGCACAGCATGGTTTCCCACCTTGTCATCCCCCAATGCAGGTAATATGTTTCTAGTAATGTGTCACTTCCACGCTCTGATTAGGAGTAATTCTCATTAAACTGGACAGAATTTATTTTTGAGCAGACTTGATCAGGATTGTGCTTGAGACTCCAGTTCCAAGATGGGTCACACTGGATTACATTCAACCAATGTAAATTATCTGCAAATACATATTAATAGTGAAATGCTATATTTGAATTGATCAAAGTGCAATTCTTCAAATTATATTTGCATGTATTTGTGAGATGTAAAATTTCTAAGGCTGGGTGTGTACATACGTGTGTGCAAATATAAACTTAACTTTTGTTCAAATTGATATACATGAGAAAATGACCCCCTGATGTTGCTAAATAAAACAGATATCATGATGAGCTCAGGAATGGGTGTGGGGTGTGGAGGAATATTGTAGTTGTATAAAAATCTTCAAGAATCCTTTCAGAAACCAGGATTTGTAAACCAAGAAGGAAATGTTGGCTTAAAAATTAATGTAAAGTGAAAAACAATCTGGGATTGCTGCCTCGGATAACATGCAAAACAAACCACTCTGGACTTGGAAACTGCTCACCACTATAGTCTCCATTTTACAAGGGATGTTTCTGAACTACACAGTTAGTTTCATTTTGCTTTAAGTATTATGGCTCTGTATGACAGGGTCTGCTTTTCCCTTCACAGATTGGTATGGCAGCTTCCCCCAGTCTGTTAAAGCATCTTACCGCTTTACAGCTCGGCCTTTCCCTTTAAATTACTGCCTTCACATAAAAAGGGTAAAACCTTTTAGTTGTTATTTAGAATAATTTACTGATCTACAGTAGCATGTTTTTGTTTTGTTAGAACTACTGAAGTTATTCAGCTGAGTCAAAATTTATAAAAATAAACTATAATCTTTATTTAAAAAACAAAACAGAATAAAGTATTGCTTTTGTATGTGTGTCCAGGCCCAAACAGATCTTCACAACAGTTGCTTATATCTTTACATCAGCATAAAGGCACAGGTCTCACACACATACAACCCTCTGGCTACACTTTTGCCAAAGGCTCATTTCCCAATCTAGGTCACTTTCTCTGACCAGATTCAAAAGTGGGTTGATTTCTCTTCTGTTCTTCTCTCTAGGTTTTCTCTAAGAAAACCCATCCCTTTCATTCAATCGGTTGATTGAAAAACTCTCTGGGTGAAAGACTGACTTTTAGCCTCTCCCCTAGAAGTCTAACTACCAAACCAAACCAATGTGCCTGCCATTTATGCATTTTCCTCACAGACCTCCAACCCCTTCTTCCCACTAATGGGCTGGGTTTCTCTCTGGAGTGGCCATTCTGGTTGCCTGGCAACCTGTTGCTGGGTGGCTTTTCTGATACCCAGGACAGCTACTCCTCCAGAGTCTGTCACACTCTGCTCTTTGGAGTTCTGGAATAATTTGGCAAGGGACCTGGAATTCTTCATAGTTTTTATCTGAACTCTCTCTGGCAGAGAATTCTAAATACAACTCTTGAAATTATAGATCCCAGAACTTCAAAAACTAGGCAACTGTGGAAGTCTATGGGGGCACATTTGCCCTCTAAGAGACCCCTGATATTCTTTGCTTGTCTCCCATCTGAGCACTAACTAGCCCAGTCTCTGTTAAGCTTCTAGACTCAGACAAGATCAGATGTATTCAGGGAATATGATTCAGGAGTGTTATCTAAGGACCAGGGCTGCCTACTCTGTCTAACTGCAAGAACAAACAATGGGTGACTTCCCTGATGCTGTTGAAATGAAAAACCCATAATCCCTAACCATTGGCTATGCTTGCTGGGGTAGGTGTGAAGTACAGTCCAACAATATTTTGGAGAGCCTCTGGTTCCACATCTCTGCTTTACAGAGCAACTTCAAGCTACTCACGTGCATATGAGTCTGGGTCTAAGTTCATCCATTTTGTCTATTTTTGTCAGTTCTTTCACCAGTATGATGCATCACTTGTGGTTCTGTCTGGAGTGCAGCTGGAGTCTGTTTTTCAAGGAACAGAAGAATCCCAGCCAGAAGGATTGTGTCAATCAGGGCCAGGCAAAGTGCAGCCTTCCAAACATTGTTATACTGGAACTCCTAACATTACTTACCATTGGCTATGCTGCTAAGGCTGATCTGGAGCTACAGTGTAAAGCAACTGTTTTCCCATCTACTGCTGGTGTAAAGTTTACACATGTAAACTTCCATGTGTAGTTAATCCTGCATATGTGAATGCTTGTCATTGGTATTACTAAGGGAGTTTTCAGAAAATGTCACAATTATTTTGTTGCAATTTAGCAATATATCGCATGTTTATTCTTCAGGTCATACAGCATGCTTCATGTTGAATTGTTATTCTAACACAGCCTATGTGGAAATTGCCTTTGAAGGCAATCTGTGTCTCTTTTGCATCTCTTCTGTGTCTCTTCTATTGTGGCCACATCATAATAGTATTGCATGTTTACCCCCTCTATTAATGGGAAATCTGTTTCCCAGATGTCAATCTATATGCAGCCCAAATAGTACATTCTACATAGAAGAAAGAAATGTTATCTGCAGTGTTAGGATAATGCAAAGGCTTGGAGAGAGACAAAAATATTAATAAAACAGTGGCAACAGCCCAATGAACATGTTTGGCAGATGTGGGTCTGGCAACCCGAGAGCCCAGCCAAACCTGGTTCTCGTGGCCTGCCACTAGCAGGTGGAATCTTGGGATGTGCAGTTTGGGGAGACCCTAGACCTGTCTAGCTGAGGATTCTAAATACCCCTCCCTAAACTACAAATTTAAAGATTCCATATGCCATTACTATGGCAGTTAAAGTAGAACCATAGTGCTATAATTAAGTAGTGTGTGAAAGGGCCCAGGACCAACCATGAATGCCTATAGCTGGAGACATGAAGGAACAGAACTAGTGCCAATTCAATTATTTAAGGCTGCCAGATTTAAAACTGGAGCAGGCTCCTGTGCCTTTAATGGTTGAGTAGAAGAGGGAATTTTCAGCAGCTGTGTAACAAGCAACATCAACTGAAATTCTTTCTTTACACAACCATTTAAGGTACAGAGCTCACTCCAGTTTTCATTGTGGCTAACCCTAGGTAAAATTCCTTTTGCTACACAACCTTTAAAGGTACTGGAGCCCTCTCCAGTTTTCAATCTGGCTACCCTATCAACAATATATTACAATGTAGACCATTATTTATATTGGCTACTTTCCTTTCCTTCATGGGATGCTTTTGAGTGAGGGCAAACCTAACCTTTACCTTGACACTTAGGCCATTTCCGCACTACACTGTGATAGTGCTATTATTCCACTTTCAATATCCTATGGAATTTGGGGTTTGCAGTTTAGGGAGGGACCTTTAGAATTCTCAGCCAGAGAGCTCTTTGGCCTCAGTAAACTACAAACCCCAGAATTCCACAGGATGTTGGAAGTGGAATAATAGCAACAACAGTGTACTGTGGAAATGGCCTTAGTGACCTGGTCTTTTCTGACAGGGATTTCATAGGTGAGTGCAGTGTGTGTGTGTGTGTGTGTGTGTGTGTGTGTGTGTTGTGTGTGTGCAGGGTTCACAGTACTGGCTCCAAATATGGGTTTGGTTGGGGCAATATGCCCTTGCCATTGGCACCACTCTATTCACTTGCCCTCTCTTCCCAGGCCTGGCAATAACATTATTGCAGAAACTCATTGGACTGATGTGTCCCCTTGGGGATTGAGCTTTCCAAATATTGTTCATGTAGTATGCAGTCCTAGTACCACTAATGTTTTATGGAGTCACATAATGGGATAATTATAACACTTTAATGATCCAGATTCGGCAATTATTTATTTCCAAGGGCAGCTAAGGCCTGATTTATAGGTGGCACAGGTGGCAGGTAAAAGCACAATGTGTGTAAGCATTCCCTGTGCACCTCATGCCATTTAAGGATTCTTATCATGTGTACTGGTCTGATGTCAGAATGTTACCTGGCCTGAACCCAAAAAAGACCTTTTCCGAGAAAGAGAGGTGAGATTATGTAGAGAACCAGCAATGGATGAGAGGCAGGCTAAGAAGATCAATTGCACAGCAGTCTCTTTGGAGTTCTGTCATCATCACCCCTGAGAGTTAGGGCCTTCCTGACCCTTTGCCCTAGTCTTCCATATCTCTGGAGCAGCACTGTGTCTAGCAGGAAAGTGAGAACCATCAGATGGGCATCTGTTCAGCTCCGGGAAGCCTGTTAGACAGCTACTTAGAGAAAGACAGAAGAAGAAAAAGTTCCTCCTGTTAAATCAGCAGAGAATCAGGAAGAGTAGGAACTGACAGTGTGTACAGAAAACCTTCTGATTTCTCTGCGAATGTGGTGGGTTAAGAGTTCCCTTGCCTCAGTGCCCATACTAGGGGCAGATCATGGCTATGCTGCCAGTTGTCAATTCCTCAAAGTAATATTTCCAAACTCTAGTCATGGTTAGGGCCTTCTCAGTGGCTGCCCCTTGACTCTGGACTCAGTGGCTACCCACTAGACTTCTCAGAGGGGCTAAAATAGTCCCCTCCTTGCTGTTCTGTCAGCAGGATTTTTTTTCTTTTTTAAAATTCTGACAGGCTTCTGAGAAATGTAGGTTTTTAAAGGGAGGACTTTTTTATTTTTATTTTTTATAAAAAAGCTTTATTGTTTAAAACATTCAAAGCGAAAAAGAAAAACAAGACAAATTTACAAATACATAACAAAAAACAAACAAAACATACCAAGCATACAACAATACAATAAAACATAAAATAAAAATTTACATATTGATTTTACATTAATCTTTTCTTCACATTCTAATTTATCTCAACTCTTATTTACTTGTGTATACATATTAGAATTGCTTTTTATAGTACTTCCTACTTCGAGTTTAGAACAGATTAATCATTTTTCTACTTCAGTCATAGTCTTATCTTTAATATTCTCTAATCCTTGAGTATTTTCAAAAGTCTATGTTCACCATTTTAATATTGTTCCATGAATTCTTATAATACTTTATTGTGTTTTCCCATTGTTTTATCAAACTTTCTTTATTCTCCCCTCTCAATATACATGTTAGTTTATCCATTTGATTTATATCAAATAATTTCATTTCCCAATCTTCTACTGATGGCATCTTTTTCATTTTCCATTTTTGTGCTACAACCATTCTTGCTGCTACTGCCATATAAAATAGTTATTTACCCACTCTTTTTTCTAGGTCATCTTCCATTATTGATAGCATATATATTTCAGGAGATATTCTAAATCTTATATTCAACATCTTTTCTATTCTTGTATGGATTGATTTCCAGAATTCTTTCACTATTTTACAAGTCCACCATGCGTGATAGAAAGATCCTATCTCTTGATCCCATTTCCAACATTTGTTAGAGCAATTGTCAGTCATTTTCACCAATTTTTAGAGTGTTAAATACCATCGTAAATACATCTCATACAGATTTTCCCTGATATCTTGGCACGCAGTATATTTCATCGTTTTTAGCCAAATTTTCTCCCATTACTCCATCAAGATTGAATGAGAGAAATATTGGGCCCATTTTACATTGAGGGTTTGACAATTTCTTCTTCTGTATACCATTTTAATAAAACTTTATAAATAGAGGAGATAGATTTGGATTTTCTTGAACTTAATATTGCATTTAACTCCTTATCTCTTATTTGATATCCGTTAAGTTTAATGTCACTTCTTAATTTTTCTCTAAGTTGACTGTATAAAAGCCAATGACATTTTATACTGGATTCATTCATTTCTTGCTGAGATTTGATTTTAATCTGTTCTTGTTGTTTCTCTACCATGTCTTCATATTTTATCCATTTATCAAATAAAATATTTTCTTTCTTATAAAAAACCTCATAGGGAGACACCCAGTTTGGAGTTTTCATACAGGCTCTTATGACATATTTTCTCCATATCTTTAACAACGCTTTTCTTAGATTTTTGGGGTGACAAACTCTTTATTACTTTTCCCTTTATTATACCATAAATAATAATGACAACCTTGCCACAGCCCATCTACTTCTATATTTAATAGTTTAGTATTTTCTAATTTAATCCAATCTTGTACCCAATTTAGACAACATGCATAATAATATAATTTCAAATTTGGTAATGCGAGGCCTCTTCTTTCTTTAACATCTTCCGTTATTTTCATTTTTACCTAAAGGGAGGACTTTTAAAAGTGTGAGATGCTGTTTCAGTTGTGCTGTTCTTAACAGCTTTTAACTTGTAAGTTTAAATTGTTTTCAGTGTTAATAGCTTGATTCTATTTTAATGTTGATCTTTTGTATTTTAACTATGTCACATTTGTTTTAATGTGTAAGCTATTCTGAATCCTGGTTTTCATTTTTTTAAAAAAACATTTTTATTAGACAGAAAAAAGAAAAAAATACAACATGACATAAAATGTAAAACTACAAACACATAATGCAATGCAAATAAAAAGACAAAGAATACATAACACAACTACAAGCATGTAACAAAACTATAAACAAATTAAAAAAATACAAATAACTAAAAGTTGGTTTTTGCCCTTGTTGCGAACAGCTCATTGGAATCAAATAATTACACCTATTAGTCTTAAATATACACCAAAAATATATACTTGTTGCTACTAGCTCACTCACTCAGGCCCTTTCCGCACAAGACTGATACATCTGAATAGCATTGTATTGTCGCTTTTACATCTGCACATTAGACCAGTTTGACGTTCTGTCCTCTGTGGTTCCGCATGAGTTGAGGCCTTAGAGCAGTTAGTTGACGTTAAACTGATGTATTATAAAAACAGAAAAACTCCAATGTAAACCACCCAAACTGTTTCTGCTGCATTTTTTCCTACATGCAGAAGCATTACATCGATACACACAACTTGAACTAAAATGTTGCAATGGTTTCTGCAACTTTTTTTTTAATTGACCAATCAGCGGCAGCGGGGTGGAGCAAGGCAGGGGAATAGGAGTTCCATGGGAATTGATGATGTGGAAGCTAGAAACAATTTTCTCTGCTTTGCTTTGATAGAAACTGGAAGGTGTGCAGATAGGAATCGAGGTAAGTCGGAGTAAAAACACCGCTCATGATACGTGGTGAAATGCTCTTCCACTCTAGTGTGGAAATGGCCTCACTCACTTATCATCATAGATTTCTACCTACAAGATTAATTAATAATCCTGGTTTTCAAAAGAAGGTAAGGTAAGATGGCGATGATCATGATGGTGATCGTCTATAGTATGCCTGTCCAGGGCCCTTTCCGCACCGCATTTGCCATGCGAAAGGGCGCCTGGAGCATTGCGCAATTGTGAGGAGTGATCTACACGATGCACTCACAATTGTGTGATGCTCCAGGGGCCGGCAGGCACCGATAGTGCACCTTCATTTTTGGCTGGAAGCCGAAAATGGTGCACAATTGCGCATTGTTCCCAGGCCCCGTGCACACTTACCTGGCGTGCCGAGCCTCCGGAGCCACACCGGTTGTGCTTCCTGCCCCAGCGCAGCCTGGGAAACTCCTAGGCTGCACTGTGGAAGGGAGAGGCGGGGCTTTAGCGTGAGCAGGCAGCTCGTGTGGAGCTGAAGCAGCAGGAACGCAAGAGCCTCTTGCCGGAGGCTGCTTGCGCGATCCCCACACCACAGTGCCAGAAAAAGGTAAGGTGCAGAAAGGGCCCAGGTGTCAAGCTACAGGTTGCTAGGAAGACCAATGGAAGTGGTAACTGAAACATGACAAGGGCTTTGCTTGTGGCTCAACTCACATGTATATCTGGTCTCTCTGTAACCACTTCCTCCTTGTTGCCAAGGTCTCCAAGTTTACATTTTTACTGTCAAAATGTTCAGATTAGATTAGCCTGTCCTACACTCAGTGACAGATGTGGAAGGAAATTTACTCAGTGCTTTATGAGAGAACAACTTTTTTTTCAAGTGAGCCCACCCCCTTCCCCTCCCTTCCCTAATTCATAATACACAGTAAGATCCCTCTTTGGCACATGTGTTGCAACAATAATTTGTTCTATTTTATTGTGTTTGTTTACGTAATATTTATGTAGCTATTAGCCCAAAATTTCACTTGAACATTTGGTAGTTTAAATTCACCATTGCTTTGACAGATAAAACTAACAAATGGTTTCCAGACAGTCTCAAATGATCTTCTTTTATATCTTTTTCTAATATTAATTTATAAGTTAACTTCTCTGATAGGGCTATTGCCCATACATTGTTTAACCAATTCTTAATGATAAGTTCTCTAATTTTGGAGGTCTTTAGTTGAAAAAATTTCATTTTCATTTTTAAATAGAGAAATCAATAGTAATGGCTTCTCTAAATAGACTCCCCCCCCACTATTTGAATTATCAATGACAGGACTTCATCCCAGAATCTTTGTATCTTAGGATATGTTAACCGCATGTGTGTCCAGTTCTCTATTTCTCATAGTTTTGATGTTTGGTTATTAATCCTACATAATTTAAGTGGACAATAATACCATTTATGTATTATTTTGAATTATTTGCTCTCATTTGTACTGATTGATTTAGAAGTTGAGGTTTTCCAAACTGAATCCCACTGTTTTGCTTCTATTCTATATCCAATTTTCAATGAAATTTTCTTATTTAGATATTTAGACAAAAAAAAACCTCATATAGTTTCTAGAAATTGCAATATATCAAATATATCAATGTTCACCCAAAAATATAGAAGAATGGATTAAAGTGCTATCATTATTGGGCAGAATAGCAGCAATTAAAGCTCATATTTCACCCAAATCTTTAATTTTATTTAATATAATACCTTTGGCAATACAAAGGGAAAAAATAGGAAATGGTATAAACATATTAAGAATTTTAAAGCAGAGAAGAAAGCTCTAAGATTTGTTAACAACTCTAAATATGCTCACTCTTCAAGACAACCTTTGGCATTGCTGAATTTGGAATTGTACTACAATGCTACAATACTACAACGCTTACCAACTATTTCAATTTGTTAAGGACAATAACTGATGATTAATTGCTTGGGTAGAGATGAAAAGAAGTAAAGTATCGAAGTTAGCATGGCAAATATGTTTGTAGATAGAGTATGGAAGTTACAAGTAAAACTAGAAAATCCATTTAGTGAAGGGTTATTTAGCAGATGGTTCAATATAAGAAAATACTAACTCTACCCCTTCACCTCCTTGCCCATTTTTAAAGCATCAACTTTTTAAACATGAATACAGATATGGTCAATTTAAGGGGCAGGAATAGAAAGGGATTTACAGGATAAATGACCTATTTTCATTGGGAGGGCCCATCCAGTTTGATCAACTGAAAAGTAAGCTGATTCCAATAAACCCATCTTGGTGGTATTTGATGCAAAAAAATACATTACAGAAAAATATAATTAGTGACAAAGACCCCTCCACAAGCTTTAATGTTATTTGAATCAATATGCAATGACTGGAACAAGAACAAAGGATACGTTTCGAAATTATACTGGGTAAATCTAGAGGCTAAATTTGGCATATCAAAAGGTTTGAGATTAGTATGTGAATCAGATCTAGGAACAAAAATAGAATAAATATGTGGGAAGAATTTAAAATAGAAGTGGGAGTCAAAAAGCAAATTTTGTCCACTGTGCATGGGGAGCAAGGTACATCCTTCTAAAAATGTGGCTTTTCTGCATTTTTTAAAAAAGTGGAAGTGAACAGAAAGATTTACCCAGTATAATTTCGATGCCCTAAAAACAAAAAGCCCTTTCTCCCACTAAAATAAGGTTCTATCTTTTGTTTTGAGGGACTTCAGGAGTGATAATTTGTCATTTTTGGCTAAGAAACTTTTTCTCAATTTTGTGGGTGTTCAGGAGGGATCTGAGAGGCTCTGAAAATAGCCTCAAGGATTGCATGTATCCCTTATCCTATAGGATCCTTACTTTGATTTGGAAGAACCAGGGTACAATCTTGTAGACAAAGCTCCCAGACATTAAAGAGAGCTACATGTGCACATGGCTCCTTTTCACTTCAGTGAAACTTACGCAGGCAAACTTGTCACTAGGTTGTATGCCAATATTTAATCAGTCTACCAAATGATTTTGCATATAAAGTCCATCTGTTATGTTAGCCTCTGACAAAGACTAGAGCTTGCTGGGAATAAATTGGACTAAAATTCACAGAATCTCCCCCAGCCTTGCAGGCATGAGAACAGAGAAAACTGTAGCCCAAAAAATAACTTTCTCAGATTCTGGGAGTAACTTGAAATATTTAACAAATCCACTACAGCAAGGGGTTTATGAGTCCAAAACATCTAGAAGTTGCCAGTTTGCCAACCCCTGAACTAAAAGATGTCTCAAAAGTGTGTATGAAAAAATGTGTCAGTCCTACAGTAATTCTATTTTTGTTCCTGCTATAAACTGGTTTTAAGTTACTTTAAGAGATCAGAAACCTTCACCCTTCATTTAATATCAACATCTGATGCAATTTATAGCTGGCGATCCCCTGTGAATTTCATCACTTCCAATGAAACTCAAATCAGCAATACATCTTACTGCCTCATTTTGGCTGTGTTATATCTTGCTGCTGACAGCTCAGTGTGAAGGTCTAATGGAACAGTATGTACCAAGAACACTGCATTTAAAATGTCATAAATGGGCACATTCTCAACTGCCAAAAAAGTGTTCTTCAGAATGCCATGTTGTTCCTGTAATAAAATTAGTTAGAATCCAACCTGCACAGAACCTCATTTTTTTCTGCTCTCCCACTTCCATGATTCTACTCCACACATTAGGAATCATGACAGAACTCTAGTGCTCAGCACAGGTTGGCATACCTTCGTATTTTCAGGTAACAAAAGGAAATATATAAGTTAAAGAGGAGCAAGCAGTATCTTATTCACAAAATACACATAATGCAGCAAATATGTTAGTTTTTAAAGTATTATAAGACTATATCATTGTTTGTTATTCAGGGCTGTCCCTATCATCATGCAGACATAGGTATCCCCTCTGGCAGCAAATTCTGAGAATAGCAGCAGCAGCCTGTTGCCGTTCATCCAGCCCTGAACCTATCTCGCTGCTTTCTGATGTCATGGAGGATGCTGTTCCATCCCCTGTGCTGAAAAGATTCAATTTCCAACTTGATTCACTTTTGAAAATGGAATGGGAGGAAGGTTCTTAGTCTTAGGTGTTAAAACGGCTTGGGACCACTTTGTTATTACTTCAAGTAAAACTGTCACACCCAGAAATTATAATTATATTGAAATTTTCCTGCTTTGTTGGCTGAAAAGTAACAACCTAAGATGAACTTTCCTGTATCAACCAAAGGCCTAGCCAGTCCAGCATTCCATTTTTAACAACCAGATGGCTATGACAGTGCTACTAGTGGCGTGTGGACCAGTGTTGGTCCCCAGTAAATGGGTACATAACATGGTATCAATCTCTGCCACATTGAGAAAAAAGCTGCCCATCCCACATATGAGATAGCCTAAGAAGCACTGGCCTGATATGAAGAAAATAGCTCTCTTCTACTCTTCACCCTTGCTGCAAAAAGTTATCATTAGCAAGGAGAGAAACAGGTAAACAAAGGCATGGTGATTCTCAGAACTGTTGATCTGATATGATGCTTTTAGTGTACTGACAAGAATATTAGCTGTAGACTAGAAACTGCTGGGATAAAATTTCTTCACTCATGTACAACATTCCAAGCTCATATAGGGGAGATTGTATACTTATTTAATAAAGCAATAATCCCTTCTCAAATGTATTTTTGAGTTATGCATTCATAGCTATTCCCATTATATCTGTCAAAGTACAAAATGTATCACAGGAATGCATAAACACAAAGAGCTTTCAAACAAAACCCTTCTTGTTTAGGTTAGTGGAAATATCTATTCAAAAACATGCATATTGGCATGGAAATATTTGTTTTGCAAGCAAGTTCCTGTGCAAATCCATGGCCTTCAGCCAATCTAGGGAAAATGTGTATTTCTTCCCAATAATACAATAATCTGCTGTTTTTTTTTTTTAAATCAAGACTTTGCTATTAGAATAATTGTTAGAATAATTTTCATTTACTAACAGTTTTTGTCCCTCAAGAGTTTTCACCATACAAAATCTCACATATATCCAGGAAACAGTTAAATCAAACATCATCAGTTCGTAGAAGTTTTGAGGATTAGATAAAATAAGCAAATGGATGCCTGTTCTTAGCAGAACTGCATTCCTTTTGCTCATGAACTGAGCCAAACTAGCACACCCGGTAAAGTGGGGGCTTACATATTCTTTGTGTATTGCGGTTTTTATGAGTTAAGGATCAAATTAAAAGTTAATGATTCACTTATATGAATGTAATAGGTAAAAAGTGCTGTGGCCTGGCTGTTGGATCAGAAGTTAACAATCACCAGCAGAGTTGTATCAAGGGCATGCTCCTAGCCAAGGCGAGGGTAGCAAAGACTAACATTCTACTTCTTCCTCTCGGGAGAAAAGATCAATTGTGAATATCCCACAGGTCCTTGAATTACAGTTCTACATTTCTGCAAAGACAATAGTCTCAGAGTAGTTTAAAGACTAACAAATGTTAGTCTCTGAGGCCATTTCTGCACTCCTGGAGTTTGCAGTTTTGGGAGAGGCATTTAGAATTCTCAGCCAGAGATCTCTTTGGTCTCAGTAAACTACAAATGCCAGAATTCCACAGGATATTGAAAGTGGAATAACAGCACTATACAACACGATAACAGTGTAATGTGGCAATGGCCTCAGTCTTCTGTATGTAGCCCAGGAGCTGTTGTTGCCATGATTAAGTTCAGAGCTTGGAATGCTGGGTTTGAAAATTAATTGAATAATGTTAAATATTAGAAATTGTGAAATTTATTAATTGCCATCAACATAATAATTAAAATTGCTTAATTAGTTGTCATTAGCTAAGTTTTATATGAACATCAGTTTTGAAACAGGCTGTGGGGTTAACAGAGAATGGCATGGAGGTTGTCACTATTGAGCTAGGAGTACATTTTATTATTGGTGCCTTCAGAAATACTTATTTTGTCCTTTCAATCTTTTTTTTTAAACCAGATGCTCATAATATAATTATTCCTGGGAACAGTAATGAACACATAAACACATTTGACTATATAAAAAAAACTCATATTTTTTTCTCCCAGAACTGTTGTCTCTTCTGCTGCTGCTCTGCTCAAATGTGAAACTCACTTGATGTTCAACCTAATTGAACAGTACTTTCTTCTGTCCAGGGAACTGCGCAAACTGTAATTCTGTGAGAGGCTGAAGGACGGTAGGAATTTAAAACAAAGATTTAGCAGTACCCTCATTAAACTACCAAACTACAACATCCAGATTTTTTTTTTTAGAAAGGTCAAAGGATGAAAGCAATCAAAGTTTCTTGTGAAGACATTTTTGAAAAAGCAATCCAAACCTACCGTTTACAATTTAGAGACAAGCTCCAGATACAATGCCAATCAAAAAATGGCAAAAAGGGAGATTTAGAAGAAAGGAAATGTCCTCCGCACCCCAGCTGCTTATGTCTCAAGCAGGGACACTTGTTTCTTTGAGCACATAGACTTACTGAGTTAGCACAAATAAAATATTAACCTGAAACAATACAGGACACATGTTGTCTATTCAGCAGTGCTGCTATGAAAGTGATGTGATTAACCATGCTATCTGAGACACCAACACAGCTTCTCAGTTTCTAGGACCACTGATGGGAAAATATTCTGCCAGGGACAATAGGAGATTCTTCCCCGCTATGTCAGTTCATTTCAAAGGAAGGCTTCACTGAACGATCCCAGATGTGCAGATAGAGACAAAGAAATGAGACACACAACCTCAGTATTAAACCGAAATCCATACTGGGTATAATTCTCTATGGATGGAGAATGTAGCATCACTGCAATTCTTGATACCTATGTGGCTCTGCTTGTTGTAGGCCAGTGCTTAGTATCCTGGGAATCAATTAGCACAAGTCTTCTGGGAGAAGTGGACAGTAACTTTGGCTGAGAGAATGTATCCATAGGATTTAGAGACAGAAGAAATTATGCCATATGGAAAAGAATAGCAGTTTGAGCAGTAAAGGATACAGGAAACAAGGAAACTGTAGGAAGTGGGGTCATCTCCATGTGATTTAAGAAAGGGAATCTGTACAGGAAGCTTTCTGAAAAAAAGAGTGGATCTAAGACATTTTGCTGCTGAGGAAAAGTACTAGAATCATAGAATCATAGAAATGTAGAGTTGGAAGAGACCACAAGGGCCATCCAGTCCAACCCCCTGCCATGCAGGAAAACCCTCAAAGCACTCCCGACAAGTGGCCATCCAGCCTCCGCTTAAAAACCTCCAACGAAGGAGACTCCACCACACTCCGTGGTAGCACATTCCACTGCCGGACAGCCCTGTCAGGAAATTCCTCCTGAGGTTCAGGCGGAATCTCCCCTCCTGCAGCTTGCATCCATTGCTCCTTGTCCTGGTCTCAAGAGCAGGAGAAAACAAGCCCACTCCCTCCTCGACATGACACCCCTTCAAATATTTAAACACAGCTATCATGTCCCCTCTCAACCTTCTCTTCTGCAGACTAAACATACCCAGCTCTCTAAGTCTGTCCTCATAGGGCATGGCTTCCAGGCCCCTCACCATTTTGGTTGCCCCCTCTATTTCACGTATAAAAGCTGACTGAATTGACCGTTGAATCTTACTTCAATCCTGGCATCCTCCATCACAGTTGAAGGCAGCAGGTTAACTTATGGAGTGCAAGACTGGCTGTATGGTACACATGCTTCTGTCTTTCCAGAGAGGAAATGGCTTGGGCCATTTCCCCACTAGACTGTTATAGTTCTATTACTCCACTTTCATCAAATGCCCCTCCCTTTTCTGCAAACCCCAGGATTCCATATGATGTTGAAAGTGCAATAATAACACTATAACAGTTGAGTGTGGAAATGGCCTTGGACTCTCAGGACACGTAGCCTGGGGGAAGAGCAAGCTTCCACTGTTTTTCCCTTCCACTTGTTGCCTGAGATTGCAGATGCCTCACTATGCATAATGGTGGGGTGTGCTCTTTCTGGGAAACAAGTAAACATTGTAATAAATACGAGGACAAGAACTGTATACAAATTGGTCTTATTTATACAGTTACTTGAATTTGTTGGGATTAATAGAACCCCACGAAGAGATGAAATAAGATTGTGCTGAATGGCTTGGTTTGGTGAACGGAATGAAAATGACTGGATCTTTTTTGGTTGGTTATTGCTTCATGAGGGAATAATTTTTTAAGTTATATCAAATATACATAATCATTTGTTTCATGGTGGCACTTTTTAAGCCATGTTGGCAAGTGACTGATGTTGTTGGCATCATTGGAATGTATGCCTTCAAAAGTATTTTGAAGGTTGTCCATTTCCCCAACAGCAATGTAGAACTTAATTATGTTTTTCAGAACAGATAATGATAGTATTCAGGCACAAATCATCCTTCTTTTTCCTTTCCCCTTAGGCTATTCTTTGTGGTTTCTAATGTTAAGAGCAATGATAGTTATGAAACATGGAACACTTATACCTACTCATACTGTTTCATACCATGTGGCATGCAGAAAGGCACATACATTTGCCAGAGTAATAGGCGCTCATGCCTATATCTTATATTCAATTTTGATCAGTAGTGGATGATGATATATATATAAGGGGACACAGTTCAAGGGAAAGAGGCACTTCCAGGTTTACTAAAGATACAGGCAGTCATACTGATTTATTATGAAGCAAAAAAGAAAAATAACAGTAGCTCATACTTTTGTTACAGCCTGAAGTTCTACAGAACTCTGGTTATCAAACAAGCTTTCAACCTAGGCTTTAGCTGGATGTTAAATCAGCTTTTGCAAATTTTCCAGGAGTTGCTGTGGTATGTAAACTTTCTTCTCCATTTTAGTTACACAGTGAACTGAATTTTATCTCTGGAAATCCCCATATCTGAAACGGCAGAATTCACCTAGACCCTAAAGTCAATACTTGCACATGGGTATGTGTGTGGACACTGTAGTGCAAACAATTGCTTGATCCTATCTTTTTAATGTCCCTAGTTGCATGTGGCAGCTTTCTCCACTGGAAACAGTCCAGTGAAGACTGATGATTCAGATCTTCCAGTTCTGGTATCAATGGGCTCAGCTTGTCAAATATGACATGAACTATGCTAACATATGATGTACGTGAAGGCATATAGTGAAAGAAGGAAAGCATAGAGCATTGCAACCAGAGAGCAGTCTTCAATGTTAGGACGCATTTTGGAGCCACCATGTAGAAGCAAAGAAGACAACATTGATTGCAGATGGTTTTCCATTATGCCCTTTGTCAGCAACAAATTATCTTCCTCTTCCACCTCTTTTTATCTAGGCCTTTTTCTCTGAAACCTGAATGCTGTCCTACTTTGTGATTTCCATCATACCCAATGTCAAATAGCTATTGCTACTATTTATTTTCTGATTTTGGGTTTTACTGAGGTTGCAGTGAAAGGCATTGGGATTCTAAAGGAGATCACAACATGTTAACAAGGGCTCGTTGATCAGAAGAGGGAGGTCAAGCCCATGGAGTAAGCAACTGCTTTGTGGAGCCTATAATTCCACAAACAGATGAAAACAGATCTTGAGGGAAGAGATCTTATGGCGGTAATGGAGAACTGACATTTTATGGTGTTCTCTTACACCCTTTGTCCATGGAGGGAGATAAGGACTCATTTCTGCCTGCATGTAAACATTCCCACTGTAACATCTAGAACCAAAGATGCAGGCCTGCAGGCTTTGTGATTCCAACTGTCACAAAAGTGCACTACATGATTTTTTAAAACTATCTTTGCCTCATGAAGAAACCAGTGAGCCTTGAAAGCTAGCATAGTATTTTTTACACCTTCTGATTGTCGTAATAAAGGTATCAGCAATGTGTATTTTGGAGTCTGTGTCAACACAGCTGTTGTTGTGTGCCTTCAAGTTGTTTCTGACTTATGGCAGCCCTAAGGCAAACCTATCACAGAGTTTTCTGGGGCTGAGAGTGTGTGATGCACTCCACTTCTGCAATATTCATTTGGAAGGGCGGTACCAGGGCAGTGCATTGATGAAATGGTTCACTCAGAAAGGCCTTTGAGTACAGTAGCACTTACCCCATCGTTTTGTCACTCCCTTTTGGTTGAAGGACCTCCTAGCAGGGCATTGCCTTCAGAATCCAGACACCTTTCTCAGCTCCATCAAAACAGCTTTCCGTGCTACACTGTTACAGCACTGTTATTCCACGTTCAACATCCTGTGGAATCCTGGGGTTTGCAGTTTAGGGAGAGAGCTCCTTGGTCTTATAAACGACAAACCGCAGAATTCTACAGGATGTTGAAAGTGGAATAATAGCACTGTAACAGTGTAGTGTGGAGAGACCCAAAGAAACAACAAAACAACACAAAGTAAGAAGCATTAGTAAGTGAGTGATTCAACAGCAAAGTTCCAAACCAAACAATGCATGGAAGGAAATTATATTGTCCACGGTTCTTGAACAGCCAGAAAATTAAGAATTTTCCTGTATGTAATTATGAGACCTCGTTTCACTTTTTACAGTTAAACTTGAACTCCTGATGATGTTCTCACTTCGAAAATGAAATTTTCGAAGTGAAAACATATCGCACTGTAGCTCTGAGCCCAAAATTTCACAAACCCTGATTGAAAAGCATAGCTTGAACAAACAGGAAAAGGGGGGCTCTGTGTACATGTTTCAAATCCAATCCTGCCTAGTAAGGCCATTTCCGCACTAGACTGTTATAGCGCTATTATTCCACTTTCAACATCCTATGGAACCCTGGGGTTTGCAGTTTAGGGAGGGGCTTTTGAGGAAACCCCAGGATTCCATAGGATGTTGAAAGTGGAATAATAGCGCCATAACAGTCTGGTGTGGAAACGGGCCAAGTGTGCAAAAAATTTGCGCTTTCTGCAACTGCAAAACCGGAGACTGGCAAAACTGCCGCGGCCTCATCTTTCCTGAAGCAAACCCACCTCAATCAGATGTCTCTGTGGACTCGAGGATACGGCTAACGACTCCGGCTCTAATCCCTGAAATGTGAATTATTTGTACCCCACTAGATATTGGTGGCTGCTTTCCATTAAACCAAGGAGCAGAATATCCCGCCCCGCCTCACAAAACAGTAAAAGCAGGCGCCCGCCTACAGCGAGCGATTAATTCTTTTCCGAAAAGGCGAGCCAGGCACTCCCGCCCTAAGCTCTCCAAGCCAGTCTCGCCCTTTGTCCCCTCAGCCTGCCAGGAGCCTCCCGCCACCGGGCATGCTCCGTCGCCCTCCAGCAGAGGGGCGGCGGGGGCCGAAGAGGGAGGCAAGCGGTTGGCCGATTGGAGGGCGGTGGGCGGAGCTCCGCCGAGCCGCGCCCAGCCGAGGCGGGGCGGGCGGCAGCTGGCGCGGCGGGGCCAAAGCGGCCGTGAGCGGCGCGGGGGTCTCCTCGGTCACGCCATGGCTCCTCGGGGACCGGCCGCGACGCCGCCCGCCTTCTTCCCGGCTGCCTCCCCCCTGGCGACGCCCGCCCCGGCCAGCGGCCTCTTCTCCCAGAGCGGTGCGTTTCGCGCGGAGTTCGTCTTTCCCGTGGGCGGGAAATGGTGGGAAAGGGACGAACTTTGAGGGGAAGCAGATACGTCCCTCCTTCCTACCCGCGCTTCAGGACCGTGGCGCTCCCCGTTGAAAACTTCCTGTCGTCTTTCCTTGCGCTTTCAACTCCCCCCCCCCGCCTCCGCTTGGCTTCTTTAGCTGGTTTTCCTTGAGGTTCAAAACTTGCCCCTTCTGCTCCCATATGTCCCAAACGCCATGGCCACCCCAGACTGTTATAGGGCTGTGGCTCCACGTTCAGCATCCTATGGAGTCCTGGGGTTTGCAGTTTAGGGAAGGGCCCGAGGCTGCAAACCCCAGGATTCCGTAGGATGTTGAAAGTGGAATCACAGCCCTATAACAGTCTGGTGCGGAAATGGCCCAAGGCCTCCTGTCTCCAAACCCCCTTCTCTCTCTGAGCATCCCCCGGCCTGCCTTGAAAGCATGTCGTCGTGTTCATCATCATCATCCGTCATCGTTTCAGATTTTCCTTCTAAGATTTTTCTGTCACAGAGCTAAAGTGATGGGGGATGGATAAGCTTTGCTTGCTAAGTTAGTCCTGTTAAATGCACAAGAATTGGGGTTCTCTCTGTGTACATGATTGTGTGTGGGTGTTTCTCCCACCCCACCCCCAAATTTCAATCCTGTTTCTGTCTGCTCTTCCGTTTTGTGTTTACTTCCCAGTTCAGGCAAGATAATTAAAAACTCTCTTAAGAAATTTCCAAAGAACTGGGTGTGTTGTTGTTTCTCTTGCCTAAAGCACTGTCCGTTACGGTATCCATTCCCACAGAGGAACAGTTCTAGGAAACTGCACTCCAGAAGCTGTTTTGAATAGAGGTCTCAGGTTTAAAACATGCAGGACTGTATATACTTCGAAGGATATCCAAAGAGCGCTCTGTCATAGTTTTTCTCATCTTTCTAGCAGTGAGATTTGATTGGTTTGGCTGCCGGGTACATAGAAAGAGTAATGTACAATTTCTTTCTCCAGTTTCATTTTTCTTTTCCTGCTTCTTGAGCTACTATTGTCATCTCTCTTCTGTTTCTTTCTGTGCAATGACTTGAGAGCAGTCTCTGCTAATGCAGGCATATTGACAGTCTTACCACAGGATAGTCCAAACCTGTTGTTAACCACTGCCAGATCACATTTTATAAAACTCCTCCAGGGAAAGTGCTTATTTCTAAAATTCTAATGGGCAGATTTTGTCTAGTTGATTTCATTCAGCGATTCTCCCTCTCTATATGCAAGCACAAGTGTTGGGAAGATAAGATGCTATTTTTATTAAACATCCATGAGGAATTGTTGCATGTGGCAAAAGCAGAAAAGTTGCAAGCAGTTCTTTGTTGTGCAGTTTGTAATCTAATTGTTTATACTGCCTATTCATATCTGTGCCACTCTTGGACGGCATACTCACATAACTAAAATGAGACTGTGCTATCAAGAATTGCTAGTGGTAGTATATTTCTTTTCTTTTATCTTTGTATGTTGGTATATGGAGGTGTAATCTTCATTATGGGGTTGAGGATAGTGATAGTGATTGTAGCTGTTCTGTCATTCTGGGTTAATCAGAAATAACACATGATTGCTGCGTTTGTCCTCTAGTCTATCCATTTTTTTCTTTCTCTCTTAAAGCTCCCCTTGCCCTGTTTTTGCAGATTATGGAAGACAGTTGAAGGGATTTTTTTTCACTCCTTCCTGTAACAGCAGCTGATCACAGAAGCTGCTGTGTCTTTTTGGAGTTTGTTGTCCTTTGTTTGGAATACTTTAACCTGTTGCATTCTTTGGATTATTATTCTGTTGGGGTGAGATATTTTAGTTCAGCCTGATAAATCAAGTCCATCTTGTGGGCTGCATTCAGCAAAAGTAGCATTTTTTTCTCCCCAGGGTACAGCACTGATTGTTGAAATGAAGAAATCTGGCCTTGAAATAGTTGCTTTAAAATCCAGATACTATTAAATTGTTTCATGTATTGAAGTACATTTTTTATTAATTCCCTTGCTTCTTTTAATTCCTTTGCTCCTTTTCCTCAGGTATTTTAAACAGCACAGTCCTAAACACTTAATCAGAAGTAAGTACGACTAAATTAAATAGAGATATCTAATAAATAGAACTGCAGCCTCATTGAGTTTTTTTACTTGGGTAGATGTGATGATGAGAGCCAGCATGATGTAGTGGTTTGAATGTTGGACTATGACTTTGGAGATCAGGCCTTGATTTCCTGCTCAGCCATGGAAACCCACTGTGTGACCTTGGGCACCTCATATACTCTCAGCCTCAGAGTACCCTGTGATAGGTTTGCCTTAGGATTGCCATAAGTCAGAAGTGACTAGAAGGCACACAACAAGATATGATGATGGTTCCAGAGCTGGTTGGCTTGCAAACTGTTATCCAGTATGTAGGGCTTTTTCTTGTTTTGTGGAAGTGAAGAAGGTTAACATGGGATTAGGTCTTAATGCTGAATTGGGAATGGAAGAGATTTTTTTAAAAGATTCATTTCCTCTTGCTTTTAGTACTTGGACAATACAATAAAAGCTATTGTTGGTTCTGTTGAAACTGCATGAAGTTGTTCTTGAAAATGTCTGCAAAACTTGTTCTGCAGACTAATGTGGCTGAGGCTCTTGAATACCCTAACACAGTTCATTTAAAATAGTTACTAGCTGGAGCAAGGGGATGGGAGTGGGCAGATATAGTGTATAGTAATGTGAGAACATTTCATACCATTTCAACAGAAGGTGTATTTACACATATATGCACCTTTCATATATGGTGCAATATGCATGTATTGTAGAAAAAAAAGTGTTTTTAGAAAGCAAGTTGTGTTTGAAACAATTGTCAGAATTTGATGTTTATCTTGCTCAGTTAAGATGAGAGCTAAAGCTATTACATATTGGGTGAAGCTTCAGGAAGTCAGAAAATTATAGGCCAAGACTGATAGCTTAGCAGCTATGCCTCCTGGTGAGGAAACAGTATCACGGAGTCTATTTCTTTACAGCTTATGCTTTGCATACCTTCACTTTGCCTTGATTTTTTTCAGGCCCAAGACCAGGGAAAGGTGTGCCCCAAGGGTCACAAAGATGTCTTATATCGTCTTGGTCCTGTATTATCTTATATCTCATCCAAGTCATACAATTTTGCTTCTAGAATCCTTCTGTGATCTCTCTCCCAAGCTTGTGGATACCCCTCTTGTTGCTTAATGGCTCTGTTTTAGCTATAGAGCAATTGTAGCTCAGTACCATAGTTCATTACAAGTTGGTTGCACAGTAGATTGCGAGGTTGTAGGATTGACTTTCTCTTTAGAGTCCCAGCCATTTCATTTTCTTCAACCCCCTGGTGTTCGTTTTGGTCAGTCAACATTCTATCTCTGTTGAACATGCTCAGCCCTCATTGACTTGACACCCACCCCGTTTTTCTTGGTATGTAGAGTTTATGAGGTAAGTCAAAGGAACACAGGAAGCTTTTGTACATCAGGACATCTGCCCATCTGTTTCAGTGTTCTCTACCCTTGCTGGGAGTGGTTCTTAAGGGTCTTGAATAGATTAGGATTCTTATCACCTGCCGCTTGATACTTCTTTTAAAAATTGAGATAACAGAGATTGAATGTGGAACCTTCTCTGTGCAGAACATGTATTCTGCCAGTGACCTGTACCAGTCAGTTCTGTCTCAAACAATGGTGAGGTCTTGCTGGGAAATTATTGCTTCCCTAAATCAGTTGAGACCTGGTTTAATATGTATGTTTGAACTGTGTTCAGTAAACCAGATTACATTAAGACGTGATGTTAACTTAATTCTGTTGATATCTGAAAGTATATTCTCACAGACAAAGATGGTGGACTGAATTACATGGTTGTGAGGGCAAAATTCAGTGATATGTTCTTAGCAGTGTTTAAAAGCTGTGTTCAAAGCTTTATTTACGAAATATTTTTGAGGAAATGCTTTTTTAAAAATGGCAGTTCAGTTCTGTTATCTGTGCATTAAGAAAAATGGTGAGGACTTTTTAAAGGATCAACATAATGACTTCAGTACACTCTGAGAACTGAGTGCTGTCTAGTGATATGTGACCAAAAAAAATTACATCTGTTGTATTACTCTTTGTCTCATATTGTTGTTGTTGTTGTTGTTGTTGTTGTTGTTGTGTCTGTTCGAGTCATTTCTGACTTACAGCAACCCTAAGGCAAACCTGTCCCAAGGTTATTTTTGCAAGATTTGTTCAGAGGTGATTTGCCTTTTCTTTCCTCTGAGGTTGAGAGAGTGTGACTTACCCAAAGTCACCCAGTGGGTTTCCATGGCTGAGTGGAGATTTGAATCCTGGTCATGATTGAGTGCTCAAACTACTCTACCACACTGGCTGTATTTTATATTCTTCCCATAATGAAATTGATGCACATTTTCAAAAGGCAAATAATTCTCTGTTGACCAACATGGCCTTTTTATTTATTTGCTGCGCAATGCAACTCAATAACAGCATTTTCTGAGAAGTATTCAGTATGAATAATTTTAAAATACAGCTACCAACCACAAAACAGAAAAGTAAGTCTAAATGGACAATTTAAATATAAGCAGATATTATTTCCCATAATTTGAAATCAAACAATGATGCTTTTTTCTTGGACTATACTTCAGATTGTGATGATGCAGCTGGTTGTGTGTTTAAATGGTCCCTTCATTGCAAGTCTTTTCTCTCTACTCTATATTCAGAGCTAGCCTTTGAAGCAGAGTTTTGCCGGATACTCTAATTTCAACATGAAGTAAATTTCTTTAAATTGAGCGGATTTCTTTTTAAAAAAAGTATTTTTATTAAGGTTTCAAATGAAAATACCCCCCTCTTCCTCACTTCCAAGCTTTTTTCTTTTTTTTCCAGTTGAGTCTGCTTGTTTACATTCCATTCTTACATAGTTTCTGTTTAAAAGATAGTCTTACATTGTTGCATCTTACATTGTTACATTGCTGCCTTATTACATTGTTGCCTTGTATCACATACAATCTTGCTTTATTCTTTTTTTCTTTTCTTATAGTATATCTTTATCCAATTCAAGACTTCTGTCCATTCCCTTTCAAAGTTCTGGATAGGCTTATTTTTCAGTGAAAATGTTAGCTTCTCTATCTCTGTCATATCCAGAATTTTTAATTTCCATTCTTTTATATCAACATAGTTCCTTTCTTTCCAATATTGTGCGTATGTCAATCTTGCAGCAGTTATCAAATATAACAATGTCTTCTGGTGACACCTTGTCTCTCTTTGTTGCCCTAACATATTTAACAAATAAAACTCTGGCTTCATTTCAAAATTTAAACTATAAATTCTTTAAATTTTATCATGTATTTGCTTCCAAAATTTCCTTGCTATCTTACAGGTCCACCACATATGAAAAAACGACCTCACCTTTTCATCACATTTCTAACATCTTTTATTTCCATTTTTAGTCATTTTCTGCAACCTTTCAGGTATCATGTACCATCTATGTAGCATTTTATAAACATTTTCTCTTAAATTTACACTTGGTATAAATTTTATAGCTGTTTTCCATGCCCTCACTCATGTGTCCAACTCAATTGAATGTCCAATATTTTGTGCCCATCTAACCATATTACCTTTACAGTTTCTGATTCCATTTCTCTTTGCAACAATAGCTTATAGAATTTGGAGATTCTCTTCTTTTGGTCCTCCTTCATCAATAGATCTAATTCATTTTCTTTTCTTTCAAATCCATATAATTTTTGGTCCATTTTAAATCTCTCTTTAAGTTGTCTCCATGGGAACCAATTGAATTCATATCCCAAAGCTTTTAATTCTTCTTCTGTACACATTCTTGGCTTATCCCCTTCCCATTTCAACAAGTCTTGATAGGTTAATAAATTTCCTTATTTTATTAGGGCAATTTTATGTGCTTCTTGAGGTGAGGTCCAAATCAGAAGTCTTCTATAAAATTTATACTTTATTTGTAACCACACTTTCAATAATGTCGTTTGAATACAATGATTATTAAACTCTTTATTCACTGTTATTTTGTCGTAGCATAAGTATCCATGCCATCCAAACCTATTATTTATTCCTTCCATTTCTTTACATATTGTGTTTTCTACATGTATTCAGTCTTTGATTAAATCTAAACAGCATGCTTGATAATAGGTTTTTAGCAATGGCACATCAAATCCTCCTCTCTCTTTTGCGTCTTGTAATATTTTAAACCTAATTCTTGGTTTTTTCCCTTGCCAAATAAACTTTCATAATTCTTTTTCTCATTCTTTGAAAATCTTTTCTCTTCCTATTATTGGTAAATTCTGAAAGAGAAACATAAGCTTTGGTAATAAAGACATTTTAAAAGCATTTATCCTTCCCAGGAGAGACAAGTTAAAATGCACCCATCTTTCCATTTCACATTTAATCGCCTTCCATATCTTCAAGTTATTGTTATCAAATAATTCTTGATTTTTATTTGTAATTATGATACCTAAGTATTTTACTTTCTTAGTGATTTGATATCCTGATCTTCTCTCCATAATCATTTTCTTCTCATTTTTTAATTCATTTACTGTGTTCCTTTCTTTCTTCTTCTTATGTTTATACACTAACCATTTCCCAATTTTATTAGCATGTTCAAATTCAGTCAACTTCATCTGTTTCATCACCATATCTCCAGGTTTCTTATATTATTCTTCATATATCTGCCTGGTAGAAAGCCTGTTTGACCTTCATGAATCTTATCCTGTATTATATTTCTCAGTCGTTTTGCCAGTATCGTTGCCAGTATTTTGTAATCTGTATTCAACAAAGAGATTGGTCTGTAGTTTTTAACTTCTCTTTTATCTTTATCTTCTTTAAGTATCAATGCAATATTTGCCTCTCCCCAAGATGGTGGTTTCCCATAATTTTCTATTTCTTTCAAAGTTGCTTGATATGGATGGATTAGTTCTTTTATAAATCTTTTATAATATAACGCGGTAAATCCATCTGGTCCTGGTGCCTTATCCATTTTCAAGTCTTTTATAGCCTCTTCTATTTCAGTTAATGTTATTGACTTACTTAACTGTTCCTGTTTCTCCAATGATATTTTTGGGATCTTGATCTTGGTAAAGAATTCTGTCCACTTTTTCTCATTTCGATACTGATGGTTTTTTTCATAAAATTTTTCAAAGTCTTCTTTAAACTTCTGTTTTATCTTCTCATGTTGCGTAATCATTTTCTTCCCATTTTTCAATTCATTTACTGTGTTCCTCTCTCTTCTTCTTAAGTTTATACACTAACCATTTCCCAATTTTATTAGCGTGTTCAAACTGAGTCAACTTCATCTGTTTCAACTTTTTTTTTCTATTTCCTCTGATGTATTCAACATTATCTCTTTTTGTACTTTCTTTATCTCCACTTGTAGTGATTTCTTCGATGGATTTTGTCTAAATTCTTTCTTTCTCTTGAAGTTTAGCCATTAACTCTTCATGTTTCTCTCGCCTTTTCTTATTCTGTATTTGCCTTTTTTCTATAAAAAAACCCTCTCATTACTGCCTTAGATGCATCCCAGATTGTCTTCATCTTCATATCTTCTCTTCTATTTTCTCTAAAATAGTTTTTCAAGACTTCTTTCGCTTGTGGTATTATCTCCTCATCATTTAGTAGGCTGTCATTTAACTGCCACTGAAACTGTTTTACAGTGTCCTGTATTTGCATCATCACAGGATGATGGTCTGAGATAATCTTAGGCAGTGTTTCTGTCTTTTTTGTCTCTATTAACAAATGCTTAGAAGTAAAAATCATATCTATTCGAGATCGTGATTGATGTACTTCCAAAAAGTGAGTAAAATCCTTTACATTAGGGTAAAATGTTCTCCATGTATCCAAAACTGATATCTCTTCACACATCTCAAAATTTTTTTTTTGCAATTTACCTCTCTTCCCTTGGTCTTGCTTTTTTGGAGAAGTTGATTTGTCCATTTTAACATCCATGATTCCATTCCAATCTCCTGCTAAGATCCAATCTTCATATTCATATTCTGATATCTTTTCATGCAATTCTTTATAAAATTTCCTTTTATTTTCATTTGGGGCATATACTCCTACTAAAAATATTTTTTTGCCATTTTTAACAAATTCTACTCCTAATATTCTTCCTTCTTCATCTTCTAATATTTTCTTTGCTGGGATATCCTTGTCAATGTATATTGCCACACCTCTTTTTTTCTTCCTGTATAGAGAGGTAAAACATTGACCCAATTTAGAGTTATATAAATACTTCTCCTGATTTTTCTTTATGTGAGTTTCCAATAATATCATTATTTGAGGTCTTAATCTTGCTATATGATGAAAAACTTGTCGTCTCTTTGCTTGTGAATTTATTCCTCGGACATCCCAAGTTATTAACTTCATGTTTATTTTTCACTAACTTTTACTTCCTTTCTTCTTTTTCTCTTCTGGTTCTGCCAGTTCGGACTCTTCCTCTGACATTGGACTCATTTCTTCAGTCATTACTGTATCCTTTTTTGTTGATTCCGGTGTAGGATCCGATTTCTTTTCTTCCGTTCTTATTATTGCGACTCCTGATTTCAAATAATTCTCTTGAAATTCCATTGCTTGTTGAACAGAGGTTATCTTCCTTCTTCTCCCCTCAAAGAAAAAGGAGAGGCCTTCTGGTATCTCCCATCTATATCTTACTCCCTTTACTTTCAATTCATTTGCCAAAAAAGGATATTCTCTTCTGCTTCTCCTCACACTTGGTAGTACATCCTTGAAAATTTTTATTTCTGTCTCATCCACTATTAATTTTTCTTCGTAATTTTGTTCTAAAATCAAATCCCATGTTTTTTCTCTGATAAAATATACCACTATATCTCATGGGAGATCTCGTCATTTAGCCACCACCAATTCAATTCTGAAGGCCTTATCCATCTCATGTTCAAATCCTGCTCTTCTTTGGCCTATATATGGTGCCAAAATGTCTGTTACTCTTTGAATTAAATTTTCCTCTTCCTGTTCAGAGAGCCCCTCAATTTCAAACTTCTGCTCCATTGTCGTATTTCCAATCACATTATAGTTTCTTTTTCTTTTTGTTGCTCTTTCTTCATCTGTTCCAACTGATTTTCCAATTTTTGATTTTTTTCTTGGATATCCTCTACTTTATGATCTATTGTCAATAAATCTGTTGTAAGTTTTTGTAGACTCTGATTCAGATTTTCTGCTTCCTTTTTCAGATCTTGTTTTATTTCTGTCCTGGTTGTTTTTATCTTCATTCTTGTTGCCTTTAACTCTTCCATCATATCATTCCTCATTTTTTGAAATTCTTCCAGCAATCTATTCATTTCCATTGTTTTTGATCCCACAGATCCTCTTCTTTCTAAAACTTGTGGTTCGTTTTGTGTCTGTATTGTCTCCTATTGTCCTGTTGCCATATCTTCCCTCATTTTTTTATTTGATATTCTCTACATTACTCCCCAAACTTAATATCATATGATTAAAATACCATATATTTGGAATTCACCATCCACTTCATAATATACATCACAGTATAAATTTCACAATATATTTCAATATCACAGTGACTATTATTAACATAATCTGATAATATATCCTTCTGTTCCTAAATTTATCTATCTGAATTGTATGAGGGGAAGAAATTGAAATTATTTTACTATTATATTGTTTATATATAACCACAGTTAGTTCATCCACTAATCCAACCCAATAAAGTCAGTTCAAATGTCTTACAATTCAGATCTCTTCCTTTTCTTCAATTTTTCTCAGACGTTTTTCAATCCAATTCCTCAAGTCTTTTTTTTAAAAAGCTTCACCTCTCTTCTTGAGGCTAATCCATTTGAAAAAGTTGGGGGCTAGTCTAGCAAATACATCTGTTCACAATACATATAAGTCAGACAACCCCCCAAGACTCCAGTTCCTTCTTTTTAACTTCACCTCTCGTCTTGAGGCTAATCCAGTTTCAAAGTCAAAAACGCCACAATTTTCACCTCTCTTCCTGAAGCTAATCCATATTAGTTTATTTTTTTAAAAGTTTTATATTTTCTTCATCTCTCTTATTAAGGATAATCCAAGTCGGTTAAGAAAGTAAAGGATTTAAAAAACAATTTCCCTTATTTTCCCCTTGCTCTTTAAGTCACCTCTGTTATGTCCTCCCTTTATCTTTTTGTTTAGTCTATCCCGTCAACAATGTCCTCGCTCTTTTCTCTTCCCTCCCTTCCTCCACTCTTGTTTCATTATTCCCTGTAAATTTTATTATAGTCCAGTAAAGAGAAAAAAGTACCCTCACAGGAGAACCAAAAATATTTTAGAAGTCAGGCAAAATGTTAGAAGAAAAGAGAAAGGAATTATAAGTTTCAAAAACCAATTGCGCCCTCCGTTCCTCTCCCTGGACCTTCACTCGTCCACAATTGCAATTATGAACTGCCTTGTCTTCCAGATGTTGCTCCTCTCCTGAACTAAAGTTTGATCTATTTAATAATATTTTTGAAGCCACTCTTATTTACCCTGCAGACTCAACTGGGTTTCTTCCTTTAAATCTGTCTCTTTCCCTTCAAAAGAGGTCTCTCGTTGGTGCTAATCAGTTTCCTGACTGCGAACCTGCAGCGAGGCTCCGTCCTCTGTCCCGTTCGTGCCGGTTCCCCTCTCCTTCTCCACCGACACTGGGACGATCGCAGACTCTGTGAGCTGCTCTGCTCCCCCCTACCTGCTAAGGGGGTACCTTTCTGGGGGGACACTAGGTCCCCAGGGGATGTTTCCCCTGCAGATTGGCAGTGGTAGCCTGAGCCAGCTGTTCAGGCTACCAGCTGCTCTGACATCTTGCCGGAAGTCCAAATTGAGCAGATTTCAACTGTAACTCTCTGTGCAATTTGAGGTCCTATAGTCAGTCACTGCTTGCTTCTACTGAACTTATACATGGGCTTTCTTATCATTTTCCCTCTTCTTTTCAGGGAAACTGCTCTTAAAAACTGTGGTCTTGGCTAGTCACTTACAGACCTGCTTATATCAACAGGCTATATAGAATGGCATTTCTGTTTGTGACTCAGTAGCATGTGAGTGTGAGAAAGTCGACAACTTTTGTACCGCTTTCCTCCAGTTCTGTTCTATTTTGTGTGTTTCATTCCCTTTAGGTATTACACATGTGACTTTACATATAACAGCGTTCTTTTCATTCTGTAATATATTTCACTTGTCCAAAAATGCTCTGCTGTTGTAGTAGTCTCTACTACGTTCATATGAAAGAGGCCGTTGCTGTACTACATGCTCATACTTTTATCTCCCTTACTCAGTGCTGCTTAAGACAGGAATCAGAGCTAAATGACATTTCTGTTTCTAGCTAATATGTTAGAATCTTTCAGTTTTTTAAGAGCAAAAAGATCAATCTTACTTGTCTTTGTCTAGCTTTGAATAGCATATTCAGTGGAAGCGGAAGTGATATCACATGCATTGTATTTACCTATTCTTGTTGAGGAGATTCATTCCAGTTGTTCTCTGTAAAGTCTGAAACATACAATAAAGTTATAGATTTATTGGAGTCAACTTCATAAGTGACAGATAAGACGTTTTTCAAGTTCATTGGAGAGTTCTTAACAACTCATCTTACCCATTATCATCTGACATTTTAAAATGTCCTAATAAAACTCCTATCTACTGCAGAGGTCCTTAGCATGGTTTCCACAGACATCTCCAATGATATTTATCGAGATCCTTTGCCCTTCCCATTTTTTTAAAAAAAAAAATATAAATGTGTATATAAATAGTTTGGGTGCCTCCAGAGCAAAGTATCTAGCTTGCAGTTGCTTGCCATCTTATATTTCTTCATCCTGGGTCCAGTGTTAGCTCAGCATTATTAATAGAGATCAGAGATGTCAAGTGACTGCAAGTCAGGTGCTTGGCTTTGCATTATTTCAGGATACCTACCAAAACTCACAAGACACAGAAAGGATCTCCTGCTGATAACCTTGGGAGAGAAACTACAGGGTGCTCCAGAAGCCAGTGAGAGGGCTGTAGGATGCCTGTACAGTTGGTAGGGTGACAGGGATGAATGTAGTCAAAAAGAAAGATGTGTACAGTGTGCCCACCATTCCAGGAACCTTCACATAAAACCAAAAAATGTGAATGCTTCCTCCCATTATCATCCATGGATGGAGCGTGAACAATAATAGGACAGGAGGCTTCATGAGACCTTGTATTTGTGTATGTGGAGGTTGCATCAGCAGGGGGCACACTGTATGCACATGCATGATGGATGAATGGGCTGCATGATTGCATGACTGTAGCATGATGGAGTACATATGTGTACGAAAGAGATAAAAGTTATTAATAATTCAGAGGTACATGTGTGTGATTGAGGGTGGTCAAGAAAAGAAGGCTCTTGTGTGTTTTTAATGATGGATGTACTTCCTTCTAGGGGAAGGTACATGTGGAATAAAATTAGCTTTCTCTGAAATGTGTAGTCTATTGGAAAAGTGAACTAGATTGAGTGGAGTGGTATTGTGACAAGGACTCTTCCTTGTACTCAGGTCCATGAACAATTGTAATGAAATATACAAAGGTAACCTGCCATATAATAGCATTCTTTACTATATGGATTATTTGTCTGTAGTTAAATAATTGGTATTCAGTTGGCAGAATTCAGTCATTGTACCTCACATGTTGCATGCTCTACCCAGAGGCTTGCTCGAAGTGGAATCTGGTACCTTTAGGGCCTTGTTTTAGCTACTCGGGCCTTCTGACAGATGTCTGGTTGACTTTAATATGATGACTTTTACAGGCTTATTTTTTATTGAGGTTTTTAAATATTAATTTTACCCTTTTAAATTTAAGGTGGCTATATTGTGCCCTATAGCAGAGGATTTCAGATATAGATAAAATAGATGAACAATTTAGAACAACTTAATTTTAAATAATTCATACAATCCAAAAATGTATTAAATTGAACAGTTAAAATATTAAACAATTTAATAGTTACATCATATTCAAAAAGTTTAAATCCTTTACAGAGTTGGCTACAGTAATTTTATCTCTCTTTTATGTTTTAACTTAATACTGCTTTCAATTGCTGTAAGCTGCCATGGGAGTTTTCTGAACGGAAGGGTAGGAGAAATGTGTTAATAAATGTTCAACTAGCCAGGTATGCCAGATATATAGGAGTCTAGATTAGGACCATGTAAAATATCAGATGATGTGTGTCTTCACTGTGGTTGCTTAAAATTACCATATTTTTGTGCCTTACAGTATGAAAACAGTTGAGGTAAAATAGTAGTAGTTAATTAGCTACAAATTGTCTAATCACAGACTGGCTTAAAATAAAATGAGTATATATCTAATATAAGGATAGAACTTAGCATTTTATAAAGAACTTTTTCTTGTTTGAGGTAATAGTTCTTTTCATTTGTCTGTCAGTCAACATCATCTTTATTCTGTATTCTCACTTGCAGCTTCCTACTCTGCAAGCGTGGTGAACAGAATGCTAGTTGTACTGCTATTAAAGAAAGGAAAGCCTTGTGCCTGGATTTGGTGTGGTCCTCCTCCTTGAGAGAAGGAGCTGATTTTAACCATTTTGAAACAGCTATGCAGATGGACTTGCAAGTCTACAGGTGAAAAATCAGCCTAACTTCAGTTGTCTGATTCCTAGGTGAATTAGAATTGAGCTATTTAACAGCAGTTTTTTTTGTAAAATAACAGGGCTTCACAAAAATATCATTTTGATCATTTTAATTAAGCATTGGCTTATTTTTCTGATATAATGGATTACATTATTATGTCGGGTGCAGAGGTAGGTACGTTTACTTCTTCATAAATCTCCTAGACTTCTCCAGTTATCATCACTGGTGGCATTTCTCAGATTTGTAGTCCAAAAAGTAACTTTCCCTGGCTTTAGACATCATTGTGTAATCTACCTGGACAGAACCCCACCTCCACAACTGTAGACAGAAGTGGAAATGGATACGAACTTTTGCAGCTTTGCCATTTTATGTAGCACTCAGAATTAGTTCTATTTTTAGCATTTGGTAAGCACTGCTCTGTAATTTGGTTTCATTTTGTTTTTTGTCTGTATTTATTAATTTAAAAAGATATCCTGCCAGTCCCCAGGCAGGCAGCAATCAAAGTAAAATAATAGTCTGTCAATAAAATAAATCAAAAGCAGTACAACGTGATACCATTTAAAGAGGCAAAGCAGCATCAGAAATCATCTTCAGAGGAGGCATTGTTCAAGTGCAGGGTGGTGTAGAAAAAAGGCTCTGTCCAGTGTATTGCTCATCCCACCTGAGAATGGGATGAGCAATAAGTGAGAAGCAGAGCAGGGTCTCTGGAGGTGACTTAGGTAGACCTGCCAGATTATGCAGGAAAATGTGATGTCTAAAATTTCATTGCTGAAATTGAGCACGTTGAGACTCAGCTCCTAACATTTTTAATTGTAACTTGAAATAGTACAGAAGTCTCAGTAGATTGTTGAGAACTCTGAGACTCATCTCTCCCTAGCATTTTGAATAATGCCTTGCAATAGTACGGAAACTAACGAAGGCTCAATAATATCTTTAAAAAGTTTGAAAACGTAGCAACAGTGGACGCTTCCAAACACTCTTCAGTGGTAGTTGTACAGTTAGTGGGTTGCAGTAATGTACCTTGGATGTGATGAAGGCATGCATGATATATGAACTAATCACATGGGTAAATTGTAATAGTGGTTTTCCACACAAGCATCTTCCTCAGGGTCACAAGATATTTACAGAGCAAGATATCATTCACACTGCTCATATATTTCTCAAAGCAGCATAAGACTAGGTCTTAGGGAGGTATATTCATGTCTTTGAGATACATGGGTAAAACTGAAGTGCTATTGCTGATAAAGGATGGCTGTCAGAGACAGTTGTCAATCTGTCTGTGTACCTAGCTATCTATCTGTAGTAGTTTAGAATGGTTTGGTGTAAGAACATTTGACATGGACTGTCAGGTTGGTCCAAAAAGATAAACCGTAGCTACCTACTTTAGTCTTTCATGAGCAAAGGTAGATGAGCTCTTTAGCCTTCAACATAATATCAACAGCAACAGAGGCAGCGCTCAAAAAGAAATTGTAGCAGTTCACTTTTGTTCCCTGTGTTTTGGTGTGAACCTGAAGTGATTTGCTGACTTGCTTCTTCTTTTTTCTGAATCCAGCTTAAATATTTGGCATTTTTTGCTCCATATATGGTGTGGAAGTCTTTTGTAGAATTTTCAGCATCACTTTGCTTGCACAGATTAATGCAATGGTCTGTTGGTTGCTGCAATCCCTGGTGTACCTCTTGTTGGGGACTGGAATGTATATTGAGCATTTCTAATTTGTGTGCCATTCTTTTGCTTTCCATACTTGTTGACAGATTTTAGTTAGAACTTGAGTGGATCTTGTCTGAAACAGCTATATTGGTATACCGTCTGTTCATGGTGATTTATTTCTTGCAAGTGCTTTGAGTACAGCTTCACTTTCTAAAATGATACGTTCATCTTTGGTGGGTTCATCTTTCTTCCTTGAATGAATCTGTCATCCTTCCATCAATTTTATAGGTTTTCCAGTGTATTGTATCCATCGTCTTTTTATTTCTTATTTTCTAAATTTTATTTTTAAAATGCATACAAACAAAATCATAGAACAAAACAGACAGTAATAAATTAAAGCAACAAGGTAATTAAAAAGGGAATAGACAAAGAAAAAATATAAACAAAAATATTAAATACTGCCCAGTAAGTAGTAAAAACTAACTACAGATAATACAAATCTTTTAAAAAATGGTTTCAAGCTTTTCTAAGACAGCTAATATAGAGATAGATCTGTGTAGTAGAAAGTTCTTCTAATTATGAGGACCACTCAAAAGTTTCAGCTGCTATTTATATAAAAATACTAATTGTCAAATCCCACAGTTAACATACTGTACTTTTTTACTGCAAAAAGCAAATTAATGGTTTCTGGTTTTTCACAGAAATCACTGCTGATTTTTCTCTAATCAATATTGTCATTTATTTTCGGCTGAGTTAAACAGTTTTATCAGCCACTCCTCTTTTCATTGGAATATCTGTATTCTTCCACTTCTCTGTGTGTGATAATTTTGCTGCAGTGCTCATATATCATACTATCTTGCTGTAGTTCTTCAGTTGATCTTTGACAGCAGCACTACTACCATTGGCATAGTCTCTAGCCTTACAGGAGCGCACAAAAAGGTAATGGTGGGCTAAGTTGGATTTATCTTGCCACATCATTTTTTTTTATTCCACAGTATTGCATGTGCCAATTTGCATTTTGCATATAAGTGGAGTTTAGAGGTACTGGAAAAATCCTCAGCAAGAACCTGGTTCTGTGTAAGGTGTTCAGGACTGTCCAGCTTTGAGCCATTTCTATTTATGTCTAAACTTTAACAGATTCTTGTAAAATTAGTTATATGTGTGCCAGGATCTTGATTTAAGAGATTAGTGTGACTAGTGCTGGACTGAAAGTACTCTGAAGAAGAACTCAGTTTTGGTTCAATAAAAAGTTTCTTGTGAGAGTCGTCTTCCTCAATCCCCTACCATTCTCCATTTACTTAGTGCCTTTCTGTTTTCTCTTTTGTATTTTTGTACTTGCTTGTGATGATCTGTGGACTGTTTATGAAAATCAGTAATAATTGTATTTCCCCTGCTGTATTCACTAGCTAACTTATATAAAATATATAATCTTTCTCCATGTTAGTGATGAGTAATGGTTTAAGGGAAATAAATTGGATGTGACTAGGCAAGCTGAGGTCTGAATCATGCAGTTAAGCCTGACTAGAACTGAGCAACGTGATTTGCCTGTGTGTTGACTCACCCAGGGGTTCAGTGGGGTTGCCCTAGTTGGGTCTAACCAAAAGATTTCAGCTTATATATGTCATTAGGAAGAACCTGGAGCAACCTTTACCAAACCTGTTTTGGCCTGTTTTGCTAGGGCACTACATGTTCATACATGGGATACTCTGAAAATCAGGATGAGGAAGGGGGACAGCGTGGGCTATTGGGATATTCTGCTAAAAAGTAACACCAGTCAGGGGGTTACCATGGCTTCAGTAGTTTTCTTATCAAAATAAGAATGACCACCTTCATCTCCTCAAACTTTCTGTATGTTTTAGGATGGTGTGGTAATACTTCTTACAGAACACCAGAATTTTTTGTGAAAACATATTTTGGCATATTGCTCACAATGGTTCAAATTGAAGACCAAAATAACATGAAAATTAAAACCAGTCTTTATGAGCAGATATTCTTCTCACTTTCTAATATTTCTTACGTAAAGATCTTATGTAAAAATATTGTTCTTGATTGCCTGGAATACCTCTTGATGTAGGAATGCATTCTCTGCAGTGATATAACTTGTCTTGTTAGGAACAGTTTGTGGGGGTGGGGCAAGAATTTGAGTTAATGAGAATCTTTCTGTGTGGCATGTTTGAATCTGATCTCTCTTTTTTCATACACTGGCTGTGAGTGTTCATAGACATCTTATGCTGTTGAAAACTGGAGACTTGAACTTGAAACCGGTATCCTTAGTGGTTGGTGCTAGAGGGTCTCTGCAAGCAAATTACTGAATGTTGTCTTGAACCATCTTGTTACAGTATACTTCTAAAAGTTATTTGATGAGTGAAACAATAAAAATTGTCCTCATTTTTGACAAGGGTAGGCTGAATGGAGGCTGTCTGCTGGCTCCTAGTTGCTGTAGTTGCTGCAAAGAAGGATGGGCCAAATGCACTTTAATCCTGATGGACAGAATTTCTTTTGCAAACGTCACCTAAAAGAGGTTATGATTTTATTCTTAAATGATGTTGGGCATGCACTGGTGAACAACAGGGAATTTTCATTTGTTTTTTAAAAAGTAAGCTACACAGATTATCCCCACCCCCCATTAAAAAAGCACATAAGAGTTGTGTTGCATCAGAACAAAGGCTCTTCTCATCTGAAATTCTGTCCCAATGTAGGCCATGTAAGCACGCATAATATCTATCTGTTACAAACTTAATTTTAAAGTACCCTTTAAAATCTACCCATCCCTTGTAGTTGACTTTAATTTAGCTGTGAGATATTTTTTTTGGGGGGAGGCCATTAAGTCTGTTTTCCTTAGGTAAAACAACTTTGCCTAAGTTGTATAGCCTAAAATGAAAGGGATTGGCTGCAGTTATGAGACCATGAATGTGTGTACCATTTTTTTTCCAGAAAAAAAAGTGCTATATCTGGGAAAACTGAAAAAAACCCTCAATATTAGCAGACTTTACAGATTGAAAATTGATTTGTTTCCTTAGGAGTATAACATTCATTATATATAACTTGACTTGGTATAAAGTTAAAAGTAGAGTTTAATTTATGAACTCATTAAAAACTGAAATTGCTTATAAAAATACTGTCCTTATGAATGGTGCTACAAGGTCCTAAACTGTAAGGGAACTTGAACTATAACTATACGAAACTTCTTTGCTTTTGGCAATTGATGAAGAGGGGAAAAGAAAAAAAGAAAAGAAATAATCAGTATTAGTAAAGAAGAAGAAAATTATTTTGTTACCTCTGGTCATCTGTTGTGTCAAATAGAGAGAGAGCACTTGTTCCCACAAAGAGAATTTATCAGAGGAATATCTACCTGCTATGTTCTTTTTATAAAATAATGTGAGAGGAGATAAATATATCAAGACCTTGTTAAATAATTAATTTATAATTCTAAAAAAATAAATAAATTCCACAATCCATTTTTCCAGATTTTCGTAAAAAGAAAGGTTTTGGGGAAGAATGCAGGGAAAAAGAACATTCTGTACCCCCATTTTTTCCCTGTGTTTTCAGATCTCTAGTTAGAAGAAGCATTCTGGACTCGCCTATCATCTCTGCTCTATGGAATTACATTTGTGTTGAAGGATCACTTCTATAGCTTCTGGAGGATCAGGTGGCAGCTGTGTCCAGGCATGACCATCTATAGCTTCGGACTGTGTGACATTCGTGGCCTTTTCTGTATTATACAGCATTGATTACTGTCATATATGTAGTGGTCATATCAATCTGCAGCTGCTCTTGAGGAGTGCCCTCGGGGTGAGCAAATTATGGTCCTCCAGATGTTGGGCTGCAGCTACCACTTTTTTGCACTGTTGACTATGCTGGCTAGGGGCCTGGGGAATTGCAGCCCAACATATCATAAGGATTGAACTTGGCCAACCCCTTTTTGAGGAAATACTCCAACCAAAGCAGGTTCTGGTGTTAGTTGCTCAGAACCTATTATAACAGTTCTCTTGTCATTTGCATTGACTTCTGATTGATTTCTGAGCACAGTTAAGAGTACTTGGTATTGCCTATAAAATCCTATAAAATACTTGGAGCCATGTTATTTAAAGGACTACGTTAATCTTGCTTGTTCCTGTATCTTGCTATGTGTTTCACCACTTTGGGAAATATAGTTGATGAAGACAAAGGATGTCTGACAGTGGGATCTGGATTGTGGAACTCTGTTCAGGAAGAGACTTGGTTGGTCTCTTAGGTTTTAGCAGAATGACAAAGGCTTAAAATTTGATTTTAGCTCCTGGTGAGCATTGTATTTTTAAGCAAGCCTGATCATTTTGTGTCTCTCAATTGCTGTTCTTGTAATTCTTCTTAAATTATGTATTTGTTTTATTCTTATTATTTTTATTGTGTTTTATTATGTTTCTGCTTATCTGGAATGGAATACATGACAGGAATTTTCAAAAATAATAATAAAATATGAATATTGGGTGAAATAGTGGTATTTTCTTATTCATTTGTTTCTTTCCTCAGTAGTAAATCTATTCCCTTGTGAATTTATTAGTGCCGTTCCTGTGTATTATAAATTTGAGGGATTCCATATAAAAAGTTGTGTTTGATAGTTCAAGTTTTCCTTTTTTTACTCAAAACGTTGAAGATAATAAGACTAATTTGTGTTCAGAAATTCGTAAGAATTACAGCCAGATAAGGCATGAAACAGTTTGAACACTTGAAAGCAGTGGTCAAATGTCATTGTTATTTTACCCCAAATATGGAGCAACACTTTCTCCAGAGGCCTATGATTACAGACTAAGACATGCCATAAATAGATATCTTTGTTCACATCGAGAGGACTGTTTGATCCTTTCCACAATGATCGATACTGGATGTTTGTAAAGAATTTAGAATTTCAGACTTGTAAATTTTCCTAAAGGTGGAATATATATAAATACAGGCATGCCTTATCAAGAATTATAGATGTTGTATGTAAACATATGCCTCCGTTGATGCTGCATTTCTGTGAAAAACACACAAAGCACTTCTGAATATTAAAGGAAAGGTGCTATATGATCACAGGGTGGGGAGAAAAAGATGGTTGTACTTTCCTTTTGGAATCAGTGAATTGTTTTAACTGTACTCAAAATATATACTCCCATCTTTTCCTACTTTATAGAAAGCAAGTATCTTCCACTGATATAAACTTCAGTATTGAATTTTGAGTACATAAATGTTTCTGAAGCAATGAAGGGGTCAATTAATGCCTTGTGCTAAACTGGGACAGTGGCTTGCAGTTCCAAAAACACGATAAGCAGATCATAGTTTGGAGTCATTGGTGTGCAATTAACTGTGTGAATTCAGCTTTGTTAAATGGAGCCTCTGAAAGAAAGTCCATGGTTTCTGTTTCTTGTTTTCAATCTAGCTGCAAGCCATGGTTGGCCAGTTCAGATACCATGCCTCAGTTGTAGAGTGGGAGTCTCAGCTGAGTCCTTAAAGTTGCTTGTATGCTTTTCCTGCAAAATGGAATAAATACTTGGCTGTATTCTCCAGTTGTGAATAGATGATTAGCTGGAATGATCCCTTGTCTTCTGAAGTGTTTTACTTTCTTGATTGACAAATGCTGTCAATAGCTGTCAATTTACACTGTCACTATATAAATCTGATTAATGTGGTAGCTTCATCCCCTCATTTTCACAGAGCTTCCTGAAGACTTGTTAAGCCGTAGCTTAAGAAGTACAACAAATACATCTGAACATGGATCTTCAAGAGGTAGTTCGCACCCTGAGTATATTGCTTTTTTGCTGGTTCCTGTCTTCTTCCTAATGGGTCTCCTGGGGATTTTGATCTGCCACATACTAAAGAAAAAAGGGTATCGTTGTACAACAGAAGCTGAGCAAGAAGAGGAGAAACTTCAAGAAAAGATAGGTAGGCAAGAAAAACCTTAAAAAAGATTAATTTCTAGATGGATGATGAGGATGTAGGAGAGCATATATGTTAGCTTCATTTTGTATTCTCTAAGGCCATTTCCACACAGGGTAATTAAAACAGTGCAGTGCGTCCTCCACGGAGGACATCTGCACCTTGGAGTAGACTGGGTTGGACTACTTACTGGAGATCCGCACCTCAGTCCTCTCCGAAACAACCCCATGTGGTCCTCCAGTGTGTTTTTGAAAGACCAGAAAAATCAGGTCTTTCAAAGTGCCGGAGCGTGCCACTGCATGCCTGCTCTCTTTTGCAGATTCGCAGGCTCGCATCAAGGCTGGAGACCCAGTAATCTGTGAAATGATTCACAGGAGGCATGAATTCATGCCAAGCACTGTGCCTGGATTCCAGTCATTTCACAATCTTCCCATCTCTCTCCAGCCTTGTGTCAACTCTTGTGTCTTGTTTATTCACTGCTTTTTTGTGTATGAGATGTAAGACTGAGAGAGAGACCAAGGATTTGAGATATGAATGAGCAGGAGTGTTGCAGCTGTCTCCTTGAAGGTGGAAGCAAGTAACTGGTGGCAAAAATTGTTGGTTTCGGGCGGTTTTTGGATTTCACATTTCCAACCTGCAGCTAGAGCAGCCGGATGCAAAATGCATAGCTTTTGTTTTTCCAGTCACTGTGTAGAAGAGGAATATTCAATATAAAGAGATACATATAATTGCCTGTCCTCAAACTAATTGTCCATTCTGTAATGGAAAATACTTCTTTTGGACTCAGAAAACTCTTAAGTCCAAAGAATACTAGCAGAAAATATTTCTTCTTCGTGGTTTCTGTGACTCACATAAATGGGTTTTGCGCCTGTGCAGAAACAGCATTCGGAACCTTCTAGAGCCTACCGTTGGCGTTTTGGTGGTTGACCCATCCCCCATCCCCTCAGGGTATATAAGCCCAAGCCTTGTGTAACAGTCAGTTCCTCTTTATCCGCCATGTGTGCAGCGTATAGGAGCCTCTTCACTAGTGTGAATGGGATTTTTCCTTATTTTCTGGTGTTTTGAACTGGGTGTTTCAGCTTTGGATCGGGTCGGACTTGGTTTATTCTTCAGGATTGTGTTGTTCAGCAAGTTGTATGGCAATGGCTGTATTTAAACATTGCTTGACCTGTGGAGGGAAAATACTTGACAAGGACAGACACTCAAAAGTGCCTCCTTTGTTTAGGTGAGGGCCACAGTGTGGGAGCTTGTCGTCATTGTCAGCTATTTACTCCGCAGACTCGTTGAAATAGGGCTGCCCTGAAAGCCCTGTTGTGGGACAATGTACAGACTGCTTCAGAACCGCCCAAGTGGGCTAAATCTGCTGCCTTACCATCCAGTATGGCCCACTCTTCTGCTTCTTCCACTTCCCGACAGAATGTGTTGGTACCATCATTGAGACCGAGATCTCGTTCGACGTCAAGGCCTCGAGACTAGGTGTTGTCTGGTCATGCCGATGATCATTGAGACTGTCCTTCTGCTCCACCTAGTACCGAATTGCCTAAGAAGGAGAAGGATCAGAAGAGGAAAAGTAAGGAGGCTGCTTCAACAGAAGTTAAGAGGCAGAGGAGGAAGGATAAGTCTAAGGCACATCCTTCATCTCTGGTGAGGAAGCCAACTCCTCAAGTGTCTGCCTCAGAGGAACATCGGGGATCCCAGGAGGTTATACCTTCTGAGGAGATTGAGGAGGTGTGTAATGGCTCAGAGGGAGAGATAATGGAAACCTCCCCTCAAATCGCTGTCAGGTCTCCTTCAGACCACAGAGTGCTGTCTCCTGCTGTAAGGGTTTCTGGGCACAGAAGATCTTTGACCGAGCTATGCGGAATGCTTTGGTGGACTTAGCCTTTGCCCCCGAGGTTGGCTTACCAAGATGATCAGTCGACCAGCACTTCCTCATATCGGTATCGTCATTATAAGGAAAGATCTCCCTGTCGATAATCATGACGATGTTTCGTATGATTCGAGGGATATGTCCTCTTATATGGATGAGTTGGAGTGATATGAACGACATTGGCAGTATCAAGATGTTCATGATGAATGGTACCATCGTATTATTGTTGCTCTCATTCTTTGTCGAAGACTCCTCCATGTCAGCGAGTGATAGCCTCTTCTGTCTGCACGTCTAAGTCTGCCAGATGGGATTGAACCGCTGTTGATAGGTATCAAGAACACCTTCTGGAGGGAAGGAGGAGAGAGTCTGTTGTTATGTCCCCTTGAGGTCATCAGATCTGATCTCCATTGGTACCATCCTCGATATCCTCGGTAGTGTCTCCTGGACTAGATATCGAGTCCAGCTTCGTTTCCACCGCTGAAAGAATTTCACTTACTGATGATGTGTGATCGTTTTTGGATATTGTCCTCTGAATGGCCAGATTGTTGAACTTACAAATTGAAGACTGCAAGGAAGATCTGAAAGACCCGATCTTCCAAGATTTGCAGGACTGCGCTCCGGTACCATCTGTAATTGCGCTGCTTCTGTATCTGTCACAGACAGTGAAGAAGTCTTGGTCAACACCATCTTCCGTACTGTCTATGTCTAAGAAACTGGAGTCTCTGTACCATCTTGTGGAGGCTGAGGATGACTGGTGGGTCCAACACCCCAAACCAAACTCTACTGTGGTGGATGCAGCCCAGTCAAAGCAGTCGCAAAGACTTCATGCTGTTCCTGCTAATCGTGAGGGGGAAAAAAATTGGATAATATTGGTAAGAAATCCTATTCAAATGCAGCCTTATTGTTTAGGATTTCTATTTATGCCGTATGCATGGGCACATACCAACAGTTCTTGTAGGGTAGAATTAAACCCTATCTGGAAATGCTTCCTGATCCCAGAAGAAGACCACTTCTGCATTATATGGTGAGGCTTACCACCTGTCATCTCAACAAATCACTACAGCTAAACACATCACAGACTGTAGTAGTAAAGCTGTGGCAGGTGCCATAGCAATTCGATGACATGCTTGACTTCATTCATCTCGGTTGTCTCAACAAGTCAAGATGGTGACTGAAGACCTACCCTTTGATTCTCTAGGGTTGTTCAGTGCTGGTACTGACAAAAAGCTGGAACATGCCCAGAAAATGCGTTTGACAGCTAAGAAGTACTGGTTCCCAGCATCGACATATCAACAGTGTTATCGGTACCATTGGTATCAGCCTTTTCAGAGAAGAACGTTGAGCCCAACTCCGCCTCAAAATAGACAGAGCACACCTCAACAACTCTTGACAAGGAAGTTTCCGTCTGCAAAATACAAACAGCCTCAATATAAGAAATGACAGTCAGACCAGAGCAAACGTAGGGTTTGACAACAAAGTCATGAGACCTTTCTGATGGATACCAGCCTTCGACAAGGACAACACATCCATTCTGTTTTGAACTCGCATTCAGACAAGCATCTAAGTCTCTATCCCAAACCACCCTTTGGGGACAGACTAAGCTACCATGCCAAGGTTTGGTTGATGATCACCTCAGATTCTTGGGTCCTAGACATCATAAAGTATGAGTACGCCATAGAATTTTGCCATCTACCACCAACAGGTCAAATTCGGAGGACTACACCATCTCCAGAGCTTGAAGAGGAGAGATCAACGTTGCTCCAAAAAGGGGCAGTAGAAAGAATCACCACAACTCAATTGAAAAAAGTTTCTCTTCGAGGTATTTTCTGGTGAAGAAAAAAGATAGAGGTCTCTGGCCCATATTGGCTCTGAGAGGCATCAACTACTACATCAGATCAAAAAGGTTCAGAATGGTGACTGGCTGCTATCCTGCCTTTCTTGAAAAGGGGCAACTGGTTTGCAACCTTAGATCTAAAGGATGCATATTTCCACATAGCCATAAAGCCAGAGCACAGACGGTTCCTTGCCTTCATCATCGGCAGGCAGGCTTATCGTTTTTGCGTCCTTCCCTTCAGCATAAGCACAGCTTCAAGGGTTTTCACGAAATGCATGTCCATTGTCACAGCTTTCCTTCTTCAAAAAGACATCGTGGTGTTCCCGTACATAGACGATTGGCTAATAGTGGCATCTTCTTGAAAACTGCTGTCCATGCATCTCAGGACCACCATCTGTCTTCTTGTAAGTTAGACCTAACTTTCTTAGACGTCAACCTTGGTACCGTCAAGACAGATCAAATACATCGAGGCAGTATTGGATTCCAGTCGGCAGAGATCCTTTCTTCCACAGGACAGATGGGAGAAGATTCTACAATGTCTGATGAGAATGCAGCGACTTCGCAGAATGCGAGCGAAGGCAGTTCAGGTTGCACTAGGACTGATGGCGTCAACTATGCTTGTCATACCATATGTGAAAATGAGGATGAGACCGCTCCAACAATGGTTCATACATCGGTTCAGTCCTCTTTGAGACCATCATCTCAAATACCTGATGGTACCAAGGAATATCCTTGCATCTCTGGATTGGTGGACAAGACCAGAGAACGTGTTGAAGGGAATGCCATTCCTTCCTCGACCGCCATCGCTGTCGGTGACAACAGATGCGTCAATGGAAGGCTGGGGTGCTCACCTCGGAGCACTTATGATATGAGGTTGGTGGACTTCTCAGGAGATAAATCTCCATATCACCATTTTGGATTTCCTGGCAGTGCTGAAGGCGCTGCGAGCGTTTCAACACTACCTGTGTAGGAGGTCAGTCCAAATCGTGACAGACAATACCACAGTGATGTGCTACACAAACAAAGCAGGACTCAATCGTGTATGTTGCTGAACTTGTCAGTACAACTATGAGAGTGGTGCCTGTCACGATGGATTCTTCCTTCAGTGGTCCATCTGGCAGGGGTCCAGAACGTCCAGCAGACACACTCAGCAGAACACTGTGATCTTGCCATGAGTGGATGATCAATAAGTGCGTCATCTAGGATGTGTTCGTGAAGTGGAGGTTTCCTCACATAGATCTCTTTGCATCGAGACTGAACAGCCAATGTAGATGGTACTGTTCTTGACATTCGAAGGGGCATCGAACTCTGGGGTATGTTTTTCTGTTCAGTTGGATGGGACCGAGGGTCATGCCAGTGGTTCTCAACCTGTGGGTCCCCAGATGTTTTTGGACTTCAGCTCCCAGAAGCCCTTAGCATTGACCATAGTGGCTGGGGCTTCTGGGAGCTGAAGTCCAAAAACATCTGGGGACCCACAGGTTGAGAACCACTGGTCTATGCGTTCCCACCATTTCCCTTGATAACGAAGGTGATTGCCAAAATTCGCCAAGACAGAATGAAGGCGATACTCATAACACCATGGTGGCTGAGGCAACCATGGCTTGCCAATCTCCTTCAGTTATCACAGGGGAGGTATCGTCGGCTGCCATGCAGACAGGATCTGCTCAGTATCCACAACGGTACCGTCTTCCACCCCGACATTCAAACACTGCGTTTGACCGCATGGAATCTATTGCAATAGATAGCCTGCCCGATGCTGTGAAACGTATCATGTTGGCTGTGCATAAGCCCTCAACATTGAAGTCTTATGCATATAAATGGGGTAAATTATGTGATTACTTGAAATGACAAGGTGTTCCCCATACAGTTTGTGACAATATGCACGTCTTGTCCTTTATAGCAGAGTTGTTGATTCAGGGTTTGTCTTTATCTTCAATGAAATGTTATTTAGCAGCGATTTCATGTAATTTTCACAAACAGGGTAAACCATCTTGTTTTTTGGACCCCCTGAATAAGAGGTTTATTCAGGGCTATAAACAGTTGCACCCTCCAATCCAACCACCTCTCCCGGGATGGAGTCTGAATTTGGTGCTGAAACACCTGGGTGCTAGGCCCTTTGAGCCTATGGCAACCTGTGACATGTGACTGCTCGCATGGAAAACTGCCTTTTTGGTTGCAATAACATCTGCAAGGAGGGCTAGTGAGCTATGTGCACTCAGAGTTGACCCTCCTTATTTGAGTTACCCTCCTTATTTGAGATTCCACAAAGATAAGGTGGTGTTAAGACCAGATATAACATTCTTGCTGAAAGTGGTGTCATATTTCCATCTGAATCAAGATATAGTGTTACCAGCTTTCATGCGGAATCCAGGTTCAGACACGGAGAAAAACCTGTTTCGATGTTAGAAGGGCATTGGCGTTTTATGTTCAACGCACTTCTTCAATTAGAAAGTCAAATAAATTATTTGTTTGTTATTCACTATCTAAACAGGGTAATCCAGTATCACCTCAAAGGCTCTCTAAATGAGTGATTTCCACCATTCAGTTGTCTTATGAGCTGGCAAAAAAGAAATTCCCTGACTCTGTTCAGCTCATTCTACAAGACCTGTGGTAGCTTCCGTTGCCTTTTTGCACGGGATATCTGTTTGCAAAGCAGCTACCTGGTCTCAGCCTCATACATTTATCAATCATTATAGAGTTGACAACTGTTCTAGGAATGATGCATGTTTTGGGAGAGCTGTACTGTTTTCCTCTGTGGGATGAATGATATGATATTGTCTGTTTCGTCAATAAATGTTATTTATTATGTTACATCTTGGTGCTGGTGGGAAAAAAAAAGAGAGAGAAGGAAATCAGAAGGAAAAGGGGGAGCCAGAAATTGACATGAGTGTTGTCCAGCAGCATGACATATCCTCCATCCTTTCTGGTCAGCTTCCTAGTCTCCTATTTGTGTGAGTCACAGAGACCACGAAGAAGAAGAACACGTTGCTTACCTGTAACTGTGGTTCTTTGAGTGGTCATCTATGAACTCACACAACCCCTCCCTCCTCCCCTCATCTGTCCTGCTGCGCGGTGGTTCTGTTGCTGCCACACGGGCGGCAATGGAACTGACCGTTACACGAGGCGGGGGCTTGTATGGGGGATGGGTCAACTGCCAAAACACCAACAGTAGGCTCTAGAAGGTTCCGAATGCTGTTTCTGTGCAGGCGCAAAACCCGTTTGTGTGAGTTCACAGATGACCACTCAAAGAACCACAGTAAGCAACAGGTAAGCAACCTGTTCTTTCATGCCCTCAGCTATTCTTTCTTGGAATGTAAGCATATGAGAAGTTCCCCACAGCCTGTTACCTTGGGCTGAAGATTCTAAGGAAATTGGTGGTGGTAATCATTCTTCTGGGGTTGTATCAGGCTGTGTGTTTGTGTGTATGTGGGGGCGGGGGTACATGCTACATGCACAGGCAAATGAAGAATGTAGCATCCACAGCTTGACTCTGATCCCTTAGTGATAAAGAAATGAGAATGTATTATTAGGACCTCCTCATTGTTTTAGACACTGGTTATCATTGTAAGTTTTAACGCCACATAAGATTGGTATTTCTGGCTTGGAGATAAGAGTTCAGATTTTTACTGCAGAGAAAGATTGCTGTTAGCATGAGGGGCAAGCACTTATAGCTGCACTTCTGCCCCCAACCTGTTAAATGATTACTTAAGCACTGTGAGGCACTGTCAAATGCAGCTTAGCCCCCAAATGAAGATCTCTCCTAGTTCCTTGGTGCAGTAAGATCAGAGTTAATAGCAGAGGCAGTTACAGCCTGAAGACTGTTATGTAGGATTTGATTCTCTTAGGTCGAATACTACTTCAGAAATGAGACAGCAAAATCTAAGGACAAATCAGGGACAAGAGTGTAGGGATCTCTGAGGCTTGAACTTGAGCCCCATAGCCTTCAACCTGTTATCTGGAAGTCTTTGCTTACTTGGGCAAATAAGAGAACAGCCATATCTAGCATCAGTTTCTGCCGTTTGCTGGGCTTTATGAAGCCTCTGGATCAGCCAGGTCTTAGAATAAGAAAATACTGTCTTTCACTGGAGTTTAGCTCCAGCCATAACTCCTGTATTTTCTTCAGTGATTTGTCACGAGGTGCAGACCTTTCTATATTGCTGCCCAGAGCCAGGGGCTAGCTCTTAAAAAATTACAAAGGCTTGCTACAGAGAAGATGTATGTCAGAGACTTCTTGCTTGTTGTGTTTGTTTATTTTGAGCCTGCAAGTGGAAATTCAGCATGATTTCAGACTAGAATTCTTCTCTTTGAGAATGTAGAATGCTTTCATTTTAGCTTCATATTCTATTTTGTGGAATTCTGTTGTCATGGAACTTTCCTATGTATTTTCTAATTTTTCAAGAATACAGAATGTGAGTGATTTTTTATTTTTATTTTCAGAATTAAATGAAAGTACTAATGATAATGGTGACACTGTGGGACAAATCGTTGACTACATTATGAAAAATGAAGGTAATTTGGCTTTTTGAAGTTGAACATATTGATCTGTTTATTAGGCTGTTTAATCGTTTTAGTTATTGTTGAATTATATTGAAGGCTTTCAGACATTTGTAGCTTTTTATTCATGGCATGCCTCATGTTATGCACTTTAACATATGAGAACAGAATTTGCTTTGGCAAATTTACTGTGCTCACTGAGTTTGTGTATGTATCAGTAGGTGGTAAATGAGGTAACTCTGAAGAGTGTTTGTGGAAGAGTATATGGAAAGGTCAGGTCTGATATACTAATAGCAAGTTTAGACTTAATAGATTTACTTCAGCTAAGCATGGATAGGATTGCACCTAGAGATATATTTTCCCCAAGATTCAGTCAACATTTGTGTCATGTTTTGTAGTTTTGTCTCCGGCTTATTTTTGCTTGGTATCTAAGTTAAACCAACTATGTATAAGGAGTACACCAAAAGTGTTGATTATATTTTTCTTTACAGCTAATGCTGATGTGCTGAAGGCCATGGTGGCAGATAATTCTGTGTTTGATCCAGAAAGGTAAAACTTAATTCATTTATCCCTTTTGTAACCTGCCTCAAAGAGTATTTCATGAAGCACATTCACCATTTAATAAAGCTGTTTGTAGAAGCTGTTTGCTGAAGCCAGCTGTTCACCACATGGATTGGTTTGTGCTTCTGATGTTACAAACCCTATGTGTTTTTAAATGTGTGCCCTTATATTAATTTCTTTTTATTTTATTTTTGTCAAGTTAGTATAAAAAACCATCCCCTTGAATGAACATTTACATAAATAAAATTACAGGTGAGATTATAAACTTCTGTATTATGGAGTGGGAGAATTGTTCACTAATATGGATGCTTCCCATTTACACTGCAAAAGAAGAAACTGGATTTATTTTATAAATAAGAAAAGATCCATGTAATTCCCGCTTAAAATCTAAATCTACATACAGTCCCTTAGTTTCTTGATCAGGTGAGGATTCAGAGATTAATTCGAAGATTTTGTACAAAGTTGGATTTTAAAAGAATATAGTGTTCCAAATTATAAGGAAGAACAGGTGATAAAGACATGTTTAAATAAATAACTGTCATCTCTGTGATATTTATGTTTTTGTTGTTTTCTTTTACCTTTAACAATAGCCCTACTAGTCCAGGTAGTCCAACTACCCCAGGCAGCCCCACAACTCCAGTTTCTCCAACCTCACCCGGAGGTTCTCAGTTGAAACATACTTGTCGAGGACGCCATTTGCACACTGTTGGTGGAATCGCAGGGACAGGTGCTTGCACTCGCTGCAGTCAGAAAAGATGGCATCTTTTCAGTCCATCAAAAAAACCTAAAGAAGCAAGAAGAGCCCGGCATGGAGAAGTCACTGTGCTCTCTGTAGGAAGGTGTGTATATTCAGTTTCATTTTCAGTAGCCTATTGCACTATGTTACTTCTGTGTTCAACTTCCTTTTAAACAGGTGATGAAGCTGGTATTGAAAAGGCAGTTGATGTGCATTATCTTGGTCGGTAGAGTGAAGAAAGCTAATAGAAAGAAAGTAAACTCAGTAGAACAGTGGTTCTCAACCTGTGGGTCCCCAGATGTTTTTGGACTTCAGCTCCCAGAAGCCCTGAGCATTGACTATAGTGGCTGGGGCTTCTGGGAGCTGAAGTCCAAAAACATCTGGGGACCCACAGGTTGAGAACCACTGCATTAGAAGTATGGTGCTTGAGAAGAGTTTTGCAGATACCCTGGACTGCTAAAAAGAACAAATGAATGAGTCCTAGAGCAAATCAAGCCTGAATTCCCCGAGAAGCCAAGATGACTGAACTGATGCTGTTTGTCATTTGGCCATATCATAAGAAGATGACTCCATAGAAATGACAATAATGCTTGGTAAGGTAGAAGGCTGTAGGAAAAGAGGAAAAGTGCATTGCAGGTGGATAGACTCCATGTCCCTGAGTCTGTAAGACCTGAGCAGGGGCGATTGATGATAGGGTGACTTGAAAGTTTCTAATCCATAGGGTTGCCATAAGTCAAAGTCACCTTGATGGCAGTTAACTAACACTACATGCACCCAATCATAAAACCTTTTGTGGTTGTTATCAGTTGTCAGCAGTATTAAGGAATAAAATATCTTTCAGGTCTGTGTGATTTGATTTCTAGAATGGTACTGTCTATATATTCTGCTTTTTTAAGAACACATGCTTGCAGTTTTATTAATTCATTGTGAAAATGTAAGAAATGGAAGGAAGTATATGATTTGCATCATTTAGTTTAATTTGAATACTACATAAAACAGGGACAGCATCTCCCTTTTTCAAGCATGAGTGGTCAGATTCCTTGCTGTACAGACCAGAGCTAAATACGGTCTGTGGTTTCCTCCCTTCATCTGTAAAGCTATCAAGGATCATAGATAAAGTTCTGTGCTTGGAAAGCTCCACATGGAGTAAGAAGATGCGTTTAAGGTTTTCGTGATAGGGCAGAGGAGTCAGGACAACCCCACTTGTCACACATTATTTTCTGTCTTAGGTTTCTCAAAGGGAGAGTCATCTTAGAATCAATTTTTTTAAAAAAAGATTTAGATAAAATGTGCCTCATTTTTACAGGGTATGAGAATGAAGACTGAGGCATTTGTTTTCTGGAGAAGCTAGAACCTATTAATAGTTTGTGATTCTTCCTCTTCCTTCAGATTTAGAGTCACAAAGGTGGAACATAAATCATCAAAGGAGCGTAGAAACTTGGTATCTGTAAGTGGTGGAGAAGGTGTCAATGATGAAACACCAGCTACTCCTGTCAAAGAAAGCTCTAAAGAAGTAACAGTTACACCTGCTGGGAAACAGGGATCCAAAGAACCACATTGCACTTCTCCCCAGCAAGAACAGAGACCAGGATCGGGTTCAGAATAACAGACGGGTATATGGGTTATGCAGATCCAAAATGAGGTCAGTTTGCTATTGATTTTTAAATCGGGGTGTGAAACCACTTTCAGACTGAGAGTTGCTTTCAGGATGGGGTGATTTATGGGGGACTGCATGTCTGAATAGTATGAGTCCACAGCCCAAAAGGAATCCCATCTTAATAAATCTTATTTTTTTATTAGTTTGTTTCATTCAAAGAATAATCCCAGTGCCAAATTAGGCAGTCTGATAAGGGTTCCAAATTCTCCATCCTTGCTTTAAGAGCGTAAGGTCTTCTCACTTCTTTCAGAAATACATTATATAATGTGAAAAATATTACACAGTGACCAAAGTCCTGCATTGGGAGACATATACATGTATCATGTAGCTATGTCTTCATAGCTATGTCTCCCAATAATACCCCCCCAACTCATCTTTTAAGCAACATGGCCTCTCCTTCCAAACCCAGTCATTTCTGTTTTGTTGGAGAGCAGGGGGACAAAGTGGATAGGCATCCAGCTGTTTTCTTGTAGGTGGGCATACAGCAACTAGCATTTGCAGAGACCTCGGGTGGGGGGGACATTGCAAGATCTTTGCAGATGATGTTCTTGCAGTGCATCCAGGTACAAGAAAAAGCTTGGTATGTCCCTGTTCTTCAGAAACAAGAAAATAGCTATGGGGGGTGAAGTATGGTGCTTATAAGGTAAGTTTGTAGGGCAGAATTTTGGTCACTGTGTGGTCTGAACAGAATTCTGAAGAGAATTCTGACTTATGCAGTGACTGTAAAAGTGAGTTGCGATGATGTTAACTGTAGTTAACAGGAAGCCAACTATAATTGAATAATTTGCTCATTCTGCATTTTATGTGTGCTTCCTTTGTCTCTATGTACAGTGTGTGTGTGGGTATAATATCTCTTGCATGAATCAACTTTACCCTCCAGCATTTAAATGTTTTGTATGATGGTGAGAGTTACCTGATATTAATATTGAAGAATTGCTAGCACACTGAAAACTTGTCATTTGTTACTCCTACTAATAGTCTTCTTTTTTCTTTTCATTTACAGATGGAAGCTTTTAGAAAAAGCACAGCCAATATATTTGGAAAAAAACCTGGGACACTAATATCTCACCAAAGACATATTTGTGAATGCACAATTGCTGTGCATTTCTTACATGTTTGACTTTATGTGGAGTTGCATCCCAGATATTTTAACACGTTTTAATAACTGAAACATAATGACATTTTAGCAATTTCAGATGACTGTGACATATGGTCAGCGGTTTTATATTTAAAATTATTCAATATTTTCTCTTCTAATAGAGGGAAATTTAATGAAATCCTTTTCCAAATGGAGAAAACAAAGATCAGGTTGCCAAAATAGTCTTCTGCTGTGTTGACATGTAAATGTATTATGTTGTATTAGTATTTTTAGAGGACTGAAGTTTGATACATTGCCCTTTTCTGAGCACAACATTGGAAGAGACCAAAGTTTTGAGCCACATTTTGGACTTAATTTATTACAAAAACAGTGATTGGTAAATTAACCACTGCTTAATTATAATTCTTCTGTATACTTTCCATAGTTACACTTTTTGTGTTCAGAGCAACCTGTGCAGTCTATAGCAGACTACGTTGTTTGCTCTTGAGTACATGTACACTCATGTACATGTGCACTTGCCCCATATAGTATATTCATGATAAGTGCAGTATTAAATACTGATAAGAGTATCAGAGCACCCTGTTCAGCTTTGCTGATTTCTAGATGAGTAACTATGGAACTACTTCATAATCTTGTCTTTGTGTGTGTTGATCTTAGCTTGTTACTTTTTTGGGCTGGTGATACTCTTCTAGACAAATTATGAAGACAAACTTCCTTCTGAGTTCTGTAAGATGTTGCAGCTTTTGAAGAATTCAGACGTTAGTGTTAATGACATCTAGTCGCATATAAGAAACACTGTTCATGACATAACGTTGGCATTACCCAAGAAAATATTGACTCTTAGAATGAGTTCACCACCAGTATAAGAACAAAAACCCACTCCATCATAGATTTTTAAATCTGTGCTGAATATATAAGACACCTACACAAGGAAGCAGATTTGTATTACAGTCAAAAAATGTATTATATATTGAATTAAAAATCAGGAGGGGTTTTTTTAAAGAATTTTTTTCCTTCTGTATGTTTAATACCTTTTGTATTTTCAGTTTAGCAGAAATTAATTGCTTGGGCATGTCAGAATATATACATACCAAATTTGGATGAAGGATAGGAAAATTGCAGTGTGTTTATAATAAAAGGTACAGGAGGAAATCTTTAAAGGACAATTTTTGAAGATGCCACATCTGGTCAAATCTCTTTTTTCAAAAAGTATAAGATTTAAAAAAAAATCAGTGTTTTTGATTTAATGCAGATGGAATGGTCCTTGAAGAACTGAAGTTTTATTGGAATGGTCAGCCTATTTTAGGCACAGTTCATTATTGGTAAAAGAAAATGTATTCCAAAACTATCCCAAAATCTCACATGAAAAAGAGAGCATTTTGATATGATACGTATTTCTCCTTGGCAAATTTTCAGTACATTTTGCTCTGTCTGCACTCTTTGTAAATGAATCCTGTAACCCCCTATCCTGTAACCCCCACCCATCTCAATCTTTTAGTGGAAAGGAGGTAAATGGATAAAAGTAGGAAAATGAAGGGCATAAGCATTGCCTGTATTCCAAACTCTCTGTTTGGCTATCACAGTGTTTTCACTAAATCCAAGGAAACATTAAACATTACATTGAACATTACATTAAAGCCCCATTAACTTTGATTGTGGATATGTGGGGACAGGAGCAGTACCCATTATAGGGTGTTGTAGTGTGGCATACTTCATTCAGCAGCCATGCTTTCCTCCATTAGATTCCATTGTTCCCACCTTGTTTCCTGTGTCTGCTCAATAGTGATTGAGCATTCAGTCACTAAGCATGTTCAGTCCTCATTGATCTCTTTTGGGCATTTTTGTTTAGTGTTTTTTTTCTAAAGCTTTGTTTTGTTTTTTGTACTTCTGCACAGCTTGAGATTCCCTGAAGCCTCTGAATACCATACTTTAATGGGTGGATGGTGCCATTTTGTTTACGTTTAATTCATTGGATTTAAGCCTAAATCCTAATCATGCTTATGTGATCCCTGATTGGCTAGTACTACATAATTGACATGAAATAACACATGTTAGAAATATTACCAGAATTTTTACAATTGTGAAATACAGTTGAAAGCGATAAGGGGAACTGGAAAGACAAATCATTCCCTGAAAGTGCTACTTCTGTGACATAGGCCAACAATTACTAAAGAATATTTTAATAATGTTTTTGTACTACACAAAGGCCTAATGCACATAAAGGCTGTTACCCCTATTATAGAGGTCAGTCCCCATGTGTAAACAAGATTGCTTTGATGCAATTCTACTTGTACAGTTGAATGTGTCAGTAGATCTAACCCTTGTAGCACCTGATTTATGCAACAGTCCAGGCATGCTGCAAATTTATGACTAGCTTCACTAGATCAGACTGCACTGACCATCTGTTTGGGTAATTTTCACGCACAAATCATGTATATACCTTCTGCTGTTGTTGAAAGAGCAGACTGTGGAAGATAGTTTTTCCTGAAATGAGTGTGTGGCCTTCTTATAAGACAAGCTACTGTACCAGCATGATTGTATGATAGGTGGCTTGCCATAGTAAAGGTGAAGCTCACTTCTAACAGTCATGTGCATTAGATCTATTTTAACAATATGGTTTATATGGATATTTTGTACTACTTGGAAAATAAAAATTACAATCCCCTTTTTAAATCTGTGTTGCTTTCTATCAAGCCAGATTTCATATTCTTCACATTAAAATGCTGAAAGTCTGAAAGGAAGTTCTGGTCCAGCGATCAAGCAGGGTGAGATTTTTAGCTCAGGACAGAGAAGTGTTAGATCAAGGCAATAGTGCATCAAAATGGGCAGTTCAGACAATCAGCTTATTTTTCCAAAATAAGAAATGAGCCAACTTGGTTGTTGGAATGCTCAGTTCTTGTTAACATAGAAAATGTGTGAAAATGATATAGTAGGGGAAAAGTACAGTTTAACTGTACCTGTAGATAACTTCATGTGCTTGGCTAATTTCTCTAAAATAGTAAGATGCCAGTTTTGCAGAGAGAAAGGATCTGCATGCTTCTAATGTGTGGTTTTCATGTGTCTTGTATAATGCTGTACACTTTTTATACATAGGTGATATATGTATCAGTTTCATTTTTCTTCCTTTTAAATAACAGTTTCAGGGAGTCCACAGTTGCTCTGTGTGATCCATATTTGCTTAAAGGGCTATGGGTTGCAATACTAAATTAGGATTCCTTATAGTTGTGACAGAAAAAAATGTTAAGCCTATGCTGCAGTGCTCTTTAAAAAAGATATTCCTTAAGTTTGGAAAATAAATTCTTTGCCTGGTTTCTCTTTGTGAAATCTCCCTTTAGTGCAGCATGTAGCAATTTTTTGCTTTCTGCTTTATTGAGCTTTGATCTAAAAATAACATAAAGCAAGAATTATCACTCCTTGATAACACTCCCTCCTTTACCATTACAGAAGTAAGTACACAATTTCTAGCAAATCTAAAGTTTCTTTGCAGTTCCTACCTATCCATTCTTCCTTATCACTCTTTTTTCTTACAACAAAAGGTGTCATGAAAACTGGGTTGGCAAAGGGGAGATACACACAACGCACAAGAAAGCTGGTGGTTGAGGATGTGCGGTAGCTGCCAAAACATTATAAAAAGCTTCTGTCAGAGTGTTGTAAAACAGGCTAGTTTCTTATCTCTGCCTCCCATGTTTCATAAAGAAAAACTTTACAATATGTATTTTTGATTAGGGTTCACATAATCTTTTGCCTCCTAATATATCTACAGGCAAGTTTCTTGGCAGCTGCTGGCAATGCTGGTCTTAATGAATTATGTCCAATGTATTACTGTTTGAATATTAATTTTTTATAATTGTGCAAACATGCATACACACATATATAGTGTATGTATGTGTGTACACACACACACACACACACACACACAGATTCAGCCCTTCATATTTGCAGACTCTGTATCCACAGATTCAGCCAACTATGTCTTGAAAATGTTATTTTAAAAAAATCCAAAAAGCAAACATTGATTTTTGCCATTTTGTAGAAGGGACACCATTTTACTTCACTGTTCATAATGTGACTTGAGCACTTATGAATTTTGGAATCTATGGGGAGTGATCCTGGAACTAAACCCTAACAGATACCAAGGGCCCGCTGTATTATAAATTACTATGCTTTTATTAGCATGTTTTTTCAAATTTTCTGAACTGCCTTAATTACTATTTTTTGGAGAAAGGAAAGGCATAAATAAGACAAAAATGTTTTATTTCCTATACATGGAAATGGAACTGTACAGTCCTCCGCATGCTTATTAACATCTTGACCCCTTTCATTAGGTTTAGAACATCCTAAGTCACTCATTCCTTTTATTAATTGCCTTCAAGTTGACTTTGACTAACGGTGACTCTGAACTAGAGACCTCTAAGTCCTGTTATCAACAGACTTGCTCAGATCCTGCAAACTCAGGGCTGTGGGTTCTTCCATTGAATCTATCCACCTGTAATGTCGTCTTCCTGTTTTTCTACTGCCTTCTACCTTGACAAGCATCATTGCCTTTTGCTAATGAGTCATGTCTTTCTGTGATATGTCTGAAGTAGGACAGTGTCAGTCTAGTTATCTTGGTTTTATAAACTGTTAAGGCTTAATTTGCTCTTGGACCCATTTATTTGTCTGTTTTAGGAGTACATGGTATCTGCAGAACTCTCCTCTGGCACCCCATTTCAAATGAATTGATTAATGTCTATAAGAATCACCAAATTAATGTCCATAGAATTATTAATGTCTCAATTAATTATTAATTATTAATGTCCATAGAATTATAAAAATGTTAGAAGAGCCATGCTGGAACAGGCCAAAAACCTATTTAGTTCAAAATTCTGTTCTTCACTTTCACAAATCAATGTGAAAAGTCCACAAGTAGGACATGAGCCTGCAGATCAGGGCTGTTTATGACATTGCACCTTCCCATTCATGTTGCCCAAGAACTAGTATACAGAGAAATACAGTATTGCCTCTAATCCTAGAGTCAATATGTTACCATCATGACTAGAAACCATCACTACTGTTTTCTTCACAAATTCACCTAATCTTAATAGAGATGTCCAATGCATGGTTTTCATTACATTTTGTGGTAGCAAATCAGAAATGGTTCAGAAATAGAATGAAATACCACTGAGTGAATGATCCCAGATCTAGTGTTAATGAAACTGGGGAGGAAAAAACCCTCGCTATCCACTTCCTTTACACTGCACATAATTTTATATACCTCTTACCTTGTCCTTATAGTCATCCTTTTTGTTCTTGTTTGGGCAAGATCTAAAAGTTTCTAAAGGAAGCCTGCTATTTTAATAGTCTTCTAGATGCCGCATTCTGATTGTTTTGGAAGTTAGCAGCAACTCATCCGAGCTGTGGTATGGGATGATGTGGAGCATATTTGCTGGTCTCAAGTAGTCATCCTTCTTGCCTTAATGTGGCTTAAAAAACCGAGGAAAATGGGACCATGTAAAGGGAAAATTGTAAGCAAGTGCTATTTATAACATTGCACCCCCGTCCATGCACACCACTGCCCAACTGAATGAAAATGAATAATAAAGGTTGTTACCCTGAAATTCTTGGGGGTCCCCGAGGGGCTCCTTAATATGCTTCACGTGATGGGGAAAGCGAACTCAACAGAGCACAAGCAATAGCAATGCGAGAGGCAAGGTAACCTAGCGAGATCTTTTATCCAGTTTTTACGGGGTGAGGTCCAGACAGAAATAACACAAAAAGGTCCAATGAATGACTTTATTGAACGGAAATATCACGCATTAATGCATACACTCTCACACACACATATCCAAGGGCTAAAGAAAAATAAAGAGTGGAAATAAGATAGTGAGATTGTTAAAGGATTTGTGTTTTGGCTGATACTGCACCTCTTCCTGAAGTCCTTGGTCTGGAAAAGCAGCGAAAGAAAAGGAACTCAGCGAAGAGGCGCTGAGGAGATCATGTGGCTGTCGGGAGGGGAGAGTGGTCAGTTGGTATGACTGGGAGGTATCCCAAGAACTAGTAAAAAACGGGGACCATTTGTAGGAAAAATTTACCTTGAGGGCAAATCCTCTCCCAGGGAGAACAAAAGGGACAGCAACGGAAAACAACTTCACACCAGCACCTTCTTTGATACAGGAAGATAACAAGGTGTCACCCAAGTATCAGCATCTTCTGGTGCTTTGGGTTGCAGTGTGAGGTTTTGTAGATGATCCTTGTCTGAAAAGATTTTATTGCTTCCAGTGCCCAACTTTGTGGGGGAAAAACTCTTAATCCCTTCAAGTTGGCTCCTTAAGGCTGAGGACCTTTTTGTCCACTGTGGGTTGGCACAGCTTGAAGTCTCCTGTGGCTACATGACAGGGGAGTTTACTGGCCTGACCTGGTTCTTCCAATCATACGACCTACATGGTCATCTGGGTGACCTCTCTGGTGGGTTAGATTATGTTTTATATCAAAGTTGTAGACGCCAAGACAGGGTTTACCAAGGGGGCAACAAGGTTTAACTGGAAATTTGTTCTATTATGAGGAAGAATATTGATTTGTAGTAGGTTGAGGAGATATAGAAGCATCTGGCATTTGCATCCTAAAATATAATGGTGGTGTCCACTAAGGTATATGTGCCTTCAGGTTGCCTGTTGACTTAAGATGGCCCCATGAATTTCATATGGTTTTCTTAGGCAAGATATACTCAAAGTGATTTTGCTAGTTCCTTCCTCTTAAATGTATCTTACAGCACCTGGTATTCACTAGTAGTATCTGTTACCTTGTCTGCTGGGGATCCCTTAGGGCAGTGGTTCTCAACCTGTGGGTCCCCAGATGTTTGTGGACTTCAGCTCCCAGAAGCCCCAGCCACTATGGTCAATGCTCACGGCTTCTGGGAGCTGAAGTCTAAAAACATCTGGGGACCCACAGGTTGAGAACCACTGCCTTAGGGGGATTCCGCCACTCATCAAAATGTTTAAGTTAGGAAATTAGCCAGCACTGCTTGGCAAACAAAAGACAGGATAAATTTTAGCAGGATCTTTTAAACCCAATGTTTATGGAGTCATATCACAGAGAACTAGGCTAACTGTTCAACTTTCAGTATTTTATTGGAAAAGATGTCAAAATCCACACAAGCACACTGTTGCATTCAGTCACACAAGCATACAAGGGCTACAGAAATTTAAAAAGATAAATTAAGAGAGGCATAGGGGTTTTGGGTAATATTACCTGATAAGAAATCCTGAAGACATGAGTTGAAACCTACTCAGTGCAACAACTGAGGGGAGCTCTTCAGAAAAACAGACAGCGTGGGGATTTTTCTCTCTCTTTCTGGGGGCTCTGAAGATACAGAAAGGGGGCCTAGTTATAGGGAAAAGCAAGCGGAGGGGGGCAGATCCTTTCCTGGGAAAGACCAGATGGCTAGATTTTTATGAAGATGGATTTCAGAATAAAGAAAATACAGCCAGGCATCTTTGGCGTTCCCATAAGATTGCTATCTCATCCTTGGAGACAGGCATCCAAGGTGGAATGTTAATTTGATCCCAGAGACCTCTCATCTCCTATTGGTGCTATTATTGCTGAAAGTCCATTTAAATGGTCTGTGTGAACCATTTCCGAGATTCACTTAGGACATGTGACAGGAACCAGTGCTAATTTTAACCTTTGATCTATTTCCCATAGCTCAGCTGCCTACATGTCCCTCCAGTAGACCTCTATGGCTCACTATGTTTAAAGAGTTATGCTTCTCAGGGGTCTACAAGGTGGGGTAATATCTCTTATCCAAGTACTAACCAAGATCAGATAGAATTTGGTGGCCTTAGGGTATTTATCCACTAATTAACCTAGTACATGTCCATGGAGAATAGTTTTAATGGCTATAAAACATGATAGCAATGGTCAGAGACAGTATACATCAGGCTGAGAACAGATCAGCCTATTTCAGGTCAATATCAGTAACAGGGATGATAGGATGTGTGCTCCTCCAGATGTTGCTGGACTGCAGCTCCTCTGAGGCCTAGCAAGCATAGCCATTTATGAAGTATGGAAGCTGCAATCCAAGCATAGCTGGAAGACAACACATTACTTAACCTGGTAGTAACAGATATTGATTATCACCATCATGCCATGCTTGAGAGCTAAGGAAAACGAAGTGCAAAGTGAAATGGGATGTGTGAAGGGGAAACCCTATTGTCGCGTGAATTTAAAACTTTCAATGAATTCCACTTACACAGCCCCTTATCCCCACCCCACTAACATAATTCTTTATTGATTCTTTGTGTCATTTTTAAAAAGCCTGTTTTGCCTAGCACAGGTGGTAGATTTGCTTAACATGGAAGAAAGGTTATATAGACCAGAGTAGAGTGCTTCTGGAGAACTGGTGTGATATAGCAGTTTGAGTGTTGGACTATGACCGTGGAAACCAAAGTTTGCTCAGCCATAGAAACTCACTGGGTGACCTTGGGTGCATCACATGCTCTCAGCCCCAGAAAATTCTGTGATAGGGTTGTCATAAGTCAGAAGTGATTTGATGGCACACAACAAGAAGAAGAATGCCTCTACATTATCTGATCGATGGATGCACATTGGACATTAAAAATATGTAACAGATCAAGAGCTATTGAAAAAGGATGGTACAAAGTTAAGAATGAGCACAGAAGAGGAATTAAAAGAGCAAGGCCATGAAATTAACTGGTTCCCATGGAGACAAATAAAAGAGATTTAAAATGGATCAAAAATTATACAGGTTTGAAAGAAATGAAAACAAACTGGATGTATTGATGAAAGGGGACCAGAAAAAGAGAATTTCCAGATTTTACAAAATATTGTTACAAAGAGAGATGGAACCAGAAACTGTTAAAATAACATGGTTAGATGGGCTCAAAATATAGGACATCCAATTGAGTTGGATACATGGGTGAGGGCACGGAAGACAGATGTAAAATTTACACCAAGTTTGAATTTAAGAGAAAATTTTTACAAAATGTTATATAGATGGTACATGACGCCTGTAAAACTGAAAAAAATAACAAGAAATGGGAATGGAAAATGTTGGAAATGTGATGAGAAGGAGGGATCTTTTTTCCATATGTGGTGGACCTGCAAAATAGCAAAAAAGTTTTGGAAAGACATACATGACGAAATTCAAAGAATGTATGGTTTAAACTTTGAAATGAAGCCAGAACTATATTTGTTGAATATGTTAGGGCAACAAAGAGAAATAAGATCTCATCAAAAGACATTGTTTTATATATAAGAACTGCGGCAAGATTGACTTATGCTCAACATTGGAAAGAAAGAAAATATATTGACCTAAGAGAATGGAAATTCAGAGTCCTGGATATGGTAGCAACAGAAAAGTTAACTTTTTCACTTAAAAATAAGCCAATCCAGGGCTTTGAAAGAGAATGGCGAGAGATATTGAATTGGATAAAAGAATGAAATAGGGGGAAAGAAAGAAAGGCTGTGAGAAAGGAGGAAGACAAAATGAAAAAGTAAAAGATAAAATGTAAATAGTTGCATATAAGCTAAAAGTAATAGTATACGATTGTTATAAAGTAGAGATAATGTATGGAACGGAATGTTTATATGGAATGGAATGTTAAACTCAGATTCAACTGGGAAAATTGATGTCTGGAAGCAGGGAGGGTTTTTTTTATTGCTTTCATTAAAAATTTCAATAAAAATTAATTTTAAAAAAATGTAACAGAGAGCACAGCAGAGGAATTTCATGGTACTTCTTTCTCTTCCTCCCTGCCTGAACTTAAGGGTATTTTATATTTAAAATACAGTGACCTGAAAGGTCAGAGTTTCACATAAGCAGAATGTTCCTGTACTGCTTTCTCTGTGATCCATTTTTAAAATTTGTGCTACATCTACTAGAGAGTTTATAGTTTACCCAACGGTGTAATTGTTCCTCTTTCAAATTAGATTATGCAACTTCTACTGTCTGTTAAGGTGGGGTCGGCAACTTCCGCAAGTCTGGGGACCAGTCTCTGTGTCTGGAACTTCTCTGGGGTGAAGGGGGGATGCACGGACTGCAAAAAAGGCCTCTCCCCATACAGAAGTTAACAACAGTCATTCCTAACCTTATTTTAAATGGTCAGAATTTCCCTCAGTGGTCCACCCAAATGATCAGAAGTAACAAATGTTATGTAATGAGCTATGCAACAAGTAAATGTAATGAGTAAATGCTACATAAGTAGTAAACATAATTCATCCTACCAGAAGCCTAATTTTTACCTTATTGTCATTGCAGTGTTTAAAAGTAACATTATGCCAGTTGTTACAAAAAAGGGACAGTTCTACTTTCTGAGCTCTGGGAGCCCCTAAGCAACCAAAGGGATAATAGTGGAAGGTGGAATAGAAAAGAGCATCACTGAGGAGGACTTGGGTGGCTGAAATACTGGACAGGATCACTCCACTTTGTGCAAATGTATTTTGCTAAATACACAGACGTCATAATACGCATGCATCATGTATCACCCCACTGTAAAGTTTCTGGGAAGTACAAATGCTAGCCAAGGCCAGTGGTAGGGCATTAACAAATACCTTGATATCTAGGCAAATGTTGTTGGCCATTTTCTCATTCCATTGCCTCAACTAAGTTTGAAACATGATAGTGATGCAATAATTCCTTAGTCCTGCAGGTGGCTCTCCTACACACCAGGAAAGGAGGAAAATTGTCCTCCGGTTTTGGGAACTAAAACTGCTAGAATAATTTTTGATTAAATGTTGCCCTCCAGCTGTGGAACTTTGGATTTAGCTTGTGTTACTAATCACATCCACTTGGGAGTAGGTGCCACTGAACTCAATAGCTCTAACTTTCAAGTAAGCATACCTTTGATGGGGCTTCAAGATATCCAAAGGCATAGAAATCTATCCCAGTGTAACTACTTCTACAGGTTTCTATGGTTTTGAAAATGGCCAGTATCCGATGAAGTCATTCACCTGACATCACTGGCAGGGGTGGACCTTTCTGCAGCCTCCTACACACTGACAATTTGCTGGAAAAAAGTTTGGAGTGGGTATTTTGTTGGGCTAGGGAGTGAGCAGAAAATCTCATTGTTCTAGGAGAAATAAGATAGCACAATGTTAGATCCTGGCCTATAGTCTCAAGTGAGCTGGACACAACAATTTTATTACACCGAACTTTTGTGCTTCATAGTAGCAAAGACAGACCAGCTACTTAATGTCTAGGGAGTCTGTGACTAGGTGAGGGTGTTCAGACTAGATGAATACCTCATGTTGAAGGTTTTATGGGTAGCCTAAAATAGGAATGGGCTAAATTTGGGAGCCTCTTCACACTACACAATTATAATACTGTGATTCCTTTTGCAGCTGCCAGGGCTGCATCCTACCAAATCCTGGAGTTTGGGGAGTCACTAGAGCTTTCCAGCTGAGAATTTAAATGCACCTCATCAATCTACAGCTCTCAGCATTTCACAGGATTGAGCCATGGAAATTAAAGTGGAATGATAGCACTATACAGTCAGGCTATATGGTCATCCCCCCACATTTGCTAGGATTAGCGGCACAGGACCCCCGTGAAAGTAGAAAAACCATGAATAGCTCTAGGTCCCCCCAAACCATATTTAACACACAAAAAAGTATAATCACCATATTCAACTCACCCTGGATTCCTTTGAGGCATCAGGGTTCCTTCACAAGGCAGAAATGGGTGGCTGGCGGGGCTTCCTCCACCTCCACTACTGCCCCACATGATTTTTAATAGGGACTTATAAGCCTTGTTTGCAGTTTTTCAGTCTCACCAGGCTTGGAGTCCCTATTAAAAATGCCATAGAGAGGCAGCAGAAGTGACAGCAAAGAATCTGTGAATAATCAAATCCATAAAAGTGAAACCTGTAAATGTGGAGGGCTGGCTGTAATCATGTAGTGCAAAAGGGGTCACACCTGGCATATATGTGGTCTGTCAAGTCTCCTCTCCAAATACTAAGGCAATTTCCACACCACACTGTTATAGTGCTATTGTTCCACTTTCAACATCTTATGGAATCCTGGGGTTTGCAGTTTAGAGAGGGGTGTTTAGAATTCTGAGCCAGAGATCTCTTTGGCCTCAGTGGAAATGGCAGAGGATTGCTGTTCATAACCCTAGAGAAGGCAGTTACTGTAATAAACAGTAAATCTGGAAAACGGAGTCATTCTACATATGATAAAAGAATACATTTGTCTGGGAGCCTTAGGAGTTTAGTATTTGGCTTAGTTGTAAGAACTTAAGATAAAGAGTTACTTGTGGTAATACTTGTCATGAATCAGTTCCATTTGTTTTGATCCAAATTTGTGAAAATGTTATTTCACTCCAAGCCTTGTATTAATATGCTGCAGCTGGTAGATTAGCAGAGCAGTTTGATTTGGCCCTCTCTCCATGCTTAGATCAGAAAAGGAGGTCTTTGGATGTCACCACAATTAGAGATTCATTTCAGTCTGGCTTCAGGCCTAGTTATGGGATGGAAACAGCTTTGGTCGTCTTGGTGGATGACCTACACCAGGAACTAGACAGGAGGAATGTGTCCCTGGTGGTTCTGCTGGACCCCTCAGCGGCTTTCGATACCATTGACCATGGTATCCTTCTGGGCTGACTCTCTGGGATGGGACTTGGGGCCAACGTTATGCAATGGTCCCAGTCATTCCTGGAGGATGACCTCAGAAGGTGGTGCTGCGGGACTCCTGTTCGACTCCCTGACTGTTGGCCTGTGGAGTCCCTCAGGGTTCTGTCTTGTCCCCCATGCTGTTTAACATCTTCATGAAACTGCTGGGAGAGGTCATCTGGAGTTTTGGGGTTCGGTGTCATCAATATGACACCCAACTCTATCTTGTTGTAAATAAAAAGGGAATTCAGAAGACAAATAAAGAAAGAGAAATAGTCTTTTATATATTCTAGTTAAAAATAAGCATAGCATATAGATTCTTAATATACAAAAGGTTAAAAGAGAACTTGAGCAGGTTTGACAAGTAAAAATACAAAATATATCAAAATACAATTCCACAGTGAAGCAGGATACAATACAAACTGCAGCAACAGCAAATCAAGAAATGGAAGTAAGTGTCCATTAACACAATGCTGCTCTTATAGAGCCTTTATACCTGCTGCTAATGATAGAAAGCAGGTGAAGGTCCTCTATAACACCAATTAACCCCATAATAACCAGAGTTGTAAATCTTGTCAATTCTAACATATCTCTCCTTCCATCTGATTCCAAGGAAGCTGTTTCAGTTCTGAACCAATGTCTGCTGTCAGTATTGGACTGGATGAAGACAAACAAATTGAAGCTTAATCTAGACAAGACAGAGGTGCTGATGGTCAGTCGAAAGGCAGATCAGGAAATAGGGATTTTGCCTGTGCTGGATGGGGTTATGCTCCCCCTGAAATCTCATGCTCGGCGCTTGGGTGTTCTCCTGGATTCAACTCTGAGCCTAAATTCCCAGGTTTCAGCAGTGGCCAGGAGTGCCTTTGCAGAGTTAAAAGTTGTGCGCCAGCTGTGTCTGTTCCTTGAGATGTCAGATCTGGCTTCAGTGACATACACCTTGATTACATCTCGGTTGGACTACTGTAACACGCTCTATGTGGGGTTGCCTTTGAAAACTGTTCGGAAACTTCAGCGGATTCAAAATACAGCAGCGAGAATGCTGACTGGGGCCAGTTACAGGGAGCACATAACTCCCTTGTTAAAACAGCTCCACTAGCTACCTGTTTGTTTCCGGGCACAATTCAAGGTGCTGGTTATGACCTATAAAGCCTTAAATGCTTAGGTCCAGGCTATTTGAAAGACCATATCTCCTTGTACAAGTCAGCTAGAACTTTAAGATCTGCTGGGGAAAGCTTTCTCTCTGTCCCACCACCATCCCAGGCTCGCCCAGTGAGGACACGGGAGAGAGCCTTCTCAGTGGCTGCTCCCACCCTGTGGAACTCGTTTCCACAGGAGGCTAGGCATGCCCCTTCCCTGCTCTTCTTTCACTGACAGGCAAAAACCTTTCTTTTCAAACAAGCTTTTCCTTTGGCTGGAAAGCTTATTAAATAGCATTGTTTTTAAGTTATATATCCTTGTAATGTTTTTTAGCTGTTTTAAATGTTTTTAGTGGTTTTAAGTGTTTTTAATCTGTTTAATTTTATTAATTGTGTTTGTAACAGATATTTATTGATGGACACTGCCTTGGGTCCCAATCTTGGGAGAAAGGCGGCCTATAAATATAGTAAGTAAATAAACAAACAAACAGACAGACAGACAGACATGAGATGGGCCAGTAGTTTTTTATGGTCTTTTTGGTAATGGCCCCAAAACTGAGCGGTGACTTCTTTTCAGAAATTTAGTCAACCAATTCAGAAAGTCTTTTTAAAAGAAAAGGAAGGGTTATGAATTAGATCTCACCATGGCATTAAATGGTTTCATTTGAAATGTGGTGCTGGTTCTGAGGGGAAAAAAAAAACGGAGGGAGTCCTGGTGCAAATCAAGCCTGAACTCTCTCTAGAAAGCCAGGGTGGCTAAACTGAGATTGCCATATTTTGCCATATCATAGACATGATTCACTAGAAAAGATAATAATCTTAGGTAGGTAAAAGACTGTAGGAAAAGAGGAGGACTCCATTACAGATAGATGAACTCAATCAAGGAGGGCACGGTCCTGCATCTGTAACATCTGAACAGATGTTGGTGATGGGGGACTTTGGAGGATACACACACAAACCACTGCCCAAATAAAACGAAATGGAATAAATGAAAAAAAAAGTTTCACTGGAATCTTGTTGTACTATTGTGAGGAAAATATTGATTTGCAGTAGATTCAGGAGAGATCAAAGCATCTAGAACTTGCTGTCCTAAAACATACAAGTTGAGCTTCTTTTATTCAGAAATCTGAAAACCTCCAAAATCTGAAACTTTCAGCTGCCAGCCACCCACTTCTGTCTTTGAGACCACAGCTGAGATGTTCCTGCTTGTGTGTTTTTCCGATACCCAGTCTCTTTCCTTTTTGCCACAACAGCTGCCCACTTCTTCCTTAGAGGTGGCAGCTGTGGCACTTCTGCTCATTCACCTCTCAGATCTGAGGAGTGCTGCAGCAGCTGTCTCAAAGAGAGAAGCAGGTGGATGGCATCAAAAGAGAGAGCGAGAGAATGTGAGTCTTTGAAATGGCAAGAGCTTTGGATTCCTGCCATTTCACAGATCTTCAGTCTCTCTTCAGCCTTGCATCTCACACACAACACAAGTAGCAGATGAGTGAGAAGTAAGGCTATTCCAAAAAGGTACTATATTCCAAAATCCAAAAAAATCTGAAATACCGAACACTTCTGGTCCCAAGCATTTCAGAGAAGAGGGGCTCAGCCAGTAGTGGTGGTGTCCATTAACTTACGTGTGGCCATTTCTGCACTAGCCCGTTATAGCACTATGATTCCACTTGCAACATCCTAGGGAAATCCTGGGGTTTGCAGTTTCAGGAAGGGCCAGCCGGCCCCTCCCGAAACTGCAAACCCCAGGATTCTATAGGATGTTGCAAGTGGAATCATAGCGCTATAACAGGCTAGTGTGGAATACGAAATAATCTGTGCCTTCAAGTCACCTGTTGACATATGGCGACCTCATAAATTTCATAGGCTTCTCTTAGACAAGAAATGCTTGGAGGTGGTTTGCCAGTTCCTTCCTCTGAGTTCTTAAAGCCACCAGAAGTTGAAATTGACTTGCTGACAGTAAACAACAGCAATGAATTAGATGTGGCCTGATGTTGTTTTAAAACATATATTTTGATGATTTTGGAATTTGTGCTATAACTTTCCAAAGTAGGCTGTATATATAACACACTCCCTTTGGCCTGCTTTGCATCTGTGTACTCTTTATTTGAATAGTTAAATGCAAAGCCTTGGTCAAACACAGGGCACAGATCCATCAGCAGCCGGAAGTCTTTTTTGTACATTTTAAAGTGGGAGTTGCAAATTGTTCAGTTTCAAAAGTTTTGTTGGCAACAGTAAGGCCTTTTGAGAAAAAGTTTTATATGTAAAAACCAAAGGATAGAATTTCTTTATTCTTTTAAACAATGTCTTTATTAACAAGTTGCAATAGATTCTTGACAGATATATACAGTCAGAAAGAATGGCTGATGACAAATGTAATTTGAGTGCAGTGTCAAATAGCTTGCAATGTTTGTTCCCCACAGCTAAAAAAGCAAAGTAAAATACTGTAGTTTGAAATCCAAGGGAATATCTTGCTAAACTGGCAAATAGGAAATATTTCCCCATAGGATATATTCAGTATTTCTCAAATGCCATCACTGTATTTAATCTGAATCAAAGTACTCACTGCTCTGCTACCCAAACTCTTAGAAGGGAATAGATGCAATGGTTTTTGCTCATAATGTGCCAAGGAATCTGGTGGTAAACTTTGGGCCCTATCACACTACACTGTTATAGTACCGTTTTTTCCACTTTAACTACCACAGCAACATTCTATGGAATTCTGATATTTGTAGTTAAGTGAGGCCCAAGAGCTCTCTAGCTGAGAATTGTAAATGCTTCTCCCTAAACTGCAAATCCTAGGATTCCATACCATGAGTTAAAGTGGAATAATAGCGCTATAACAATGGCCATTTCTGCACTAGACTGTTATAGCACTGTTATTCCACTTGCAATGGGATCCTGGGGTTTGCAGTTTTGGGAGGGGCAAACCCCAGGATTCCATAGGATGTTGAAAGTGGAATAATCACACTATAAGAGTGTAGTGCGGAAATGGCCAATGTAGTGTGATAGGGCCCTTTGCTGTGAACTTAAATATAATTCTTTTCCATTAATTTCAGTATGGTTCCTCACTGTGCTAGTTTGAAGGCTGCTTTCCATAGGAACTCATGACTCCTCTACCTCACCGACATCTAGTTTTAAAATATCACAAGCAATTACTAATTCCATTCATCGATAACTTCAGTGTGTTCTGTCTAATTACCAAGACTAAGCTCAAGAAAAAACACTAATTTCAAGAAAAAGCACCACTACTTTTAGCTTCTTTTATGTCTTTACTTGTTTTACTTGAAAGCAATAATGTCTTTATCTTTCTTATGCATCATTTTTAAAAAAGGAGTTATTTGAAGGGGTTTTACCATGTTATGTTACGTGTCCATGTCTTTAAATAACGTGTTGTAGCATGTCCTTAAAGAATTGCTTGGTAAACTTACCTTTTTGAACTACAACTCTCAGAAACTCCCCAGTCATTGCAAATAACATTTTCAATATCTGCCTAATAACCAAACTCTTTCTGACACTGCAATGGTGCACATGGAAGAGGAAGGCAGGAAGGGAAAAAAGAAAGAGAGAGAGAAAGAAAGAGAAAGAAAGAAAGAAAGAAAGAAAGAAAGAAAGAAAGAAAGAAAGAAAGAAAGAAAGAAAGAAAGAAAGATTGATTTCAAAGGATGTTGGAAAGGACAAATTTATTATATTTGGCAATGATTTTGATTTACTGTAGGTACACATTTCAAATAACAATGCTATTCAGGGAAGAATTTTTGGCACTTTATTTTGCTGTTTACTTGCATGGATACTGATGCACATGATGATGATACGCACACATTAGAGACTGAGTTTTTAGGTCATGTCACACAATTCTTTTAATGGAGTCCTTCCATAAATTCTTCTTGTGAATAATAAGAAATGTAGGCCTGCCAGGGCATGTTAAAACTTGTCATTTGCTTGCAAGCATGTGCAATTTGAGTTCCATGTTAATTTGCACTTAGTCACACTTAAAAGACTGCAACATAAAAATGCCTCGGTCTTGTGTGGTTTCACTTTATAGCAAGAATCTCTTGTGCTTGAAAGGCACAGTATGCTCGCTTCTGGCAGTTCAGTGCTTAAAATTAACACTTGTCAGAATTAGTGGTAAGGAAGCTCATGCACTTTAGCAGCATGGCTAAATTGACACTTTCCTGCTGTGTATACATATAGGACACAGATGGAAGGAGAAGCAGCACCATTAGGTTTTGATGGGAAGAAGGAATAATTAAACTGAACATCTGCAGGGCAGAAGCCTGTGGCAGGTTAGAAGGTTTGGTGTAATTTGGGGATATTTAACCTATGGCATGAATTTTTTTAATCACCATTAAAAAAAAAGGTTTATAAAAATACATAAAGCTACAGCTAAATTAAATGTCCTTCTGCTTTGATTTTTGGGTACAAATCAACAATTATGATGTAGTTCTTTTTCCAGAGCGCACACATATTGATAAATTATTTCATTCATTTTTCTAACATTGTAAGGCACCATCCTCTTTCTCCACCCTCCTGGGCTATAGCCATTTCCACATCCCTAAATGTAATCAGGAGTGACTGAACTGTGAATGGGATGGCATCACAGCAATATACCCATTCAAGCAGATTTAGCTAAGTGGTGCTCTAATTGAGTGCAGTTTAAATGAACCCAGCAAACACAGTTGCCTGGAATACATCCTGAACACCCCACGCCCCCATCTTCCAAAAAGTCAAAGAGGGGAAATTTTTTATTTGGCACTGCTGAAAATCTGGAGGAGAATGCCCCATCAGTAGTTCTGGCCATGAGCTAGCTAGAACTGGGCCATTTTGCAGTGGAAGTGGAAGTCTGAGAGCCTGTGAGTTGTGGACAATCAAGAAAATTGCTATATAATCTGGCTATGTGGTAGGATAAAGATTCAACATACTCTTTTGTTAGTGCCCTGAAGGGACGTTTAGTACTTTTATTAACCAAGAATGCCCTCTGTTTTTCTTCAAGTGAATTTTTCTTCAAGACAATGTGGCCAAAATATAAGTGCTCTGGATAGAGTTCTTACTGTGTGAATGATATATAGTAATCATTTTTAAAAATTCATTACAATTGGCATCACCACCATCTCAGCAAATAAAAAAAAGCAACTGCCTCGGCTAGCAGGAGCAGCATCTCACAATGTGTGTGTGTAGGGGGCAGACCTCAAGCTTGGTGAAGCTGCTTTGTGCAAACGGCACATTTTAAAATTAAAGAGCAGTGCCTCTGAGTGCATTCTGAGCTAAAGAATGTTTGGTACAAGAACTTAACTCAGTCAACAGTTTCTTTCACACAACGGTCTGTTCCTGGTTGCCCCAAGCTTTCTTCTTTTCAGCAGCCATGAGAGAATCATTTTGCTGTTGCTGTAAACACAATAAAAGGCAGTAGTTGGAAGCCCTTGCTAGTCTATTGCAAATCACCCAGAGATCTGCCAATAAATCTTGATCTATTGTCTGTTCACTGTGGTGTAATCAACTGCTACAAAAGCATTAGTCTGGGTGATGTAAGTAACTCAGCAGCATCTTGGAGAAAGTACAATGATGGGAACTGCACTAGTTGCTTTTACTAAGTAACTCACCCAACTTAATAATATATTATTTCCAGTTGTGGATGCACTGAGCAAATACCCACAATTTTGTCTTCAAAGGCTGGGCCACCACTATAGCATTTCTCCTGACGAGATCCTTAAGGGTATATTGGTTGTCATCTAATAACCCTAATCTTCCTCCTCCTCTGAATCTTCTCCTGCTGTGGCAGCTTCAAGTGCTGCCAGAGCCTCAGCAACATCTGCATCTTCCTCCTCTTCCAACTCTCCATTAACCTCTTCATGGCTGTCGTATTTGGCTTCTGATGTTGCATCTATCTTTGTACACGAAGATGGGGTTTCAATGGACATTTTGTCCTCAAAACAAGGATTTAACAGGCCTGTCCTACAGGCTTTCCCTCCTGAATCACAGCTTTTAGACTCCCGTGATGGCAGGTCTCTACTATGTCGTCTCATGGCTGTGCATTCTGTGCTTTGCTCTCCATGAGTGTGATGGCTCAATGGATTCTTGCTTCTGATAGCAATTTGTTTCCCAGGGTCACCTGGATCATTGAGCCCAGGTAGGTGTGAGTCACTGCCTTGGCCATCCTCTGTGGCACCTTGGATGGGAGAAACATTTTTACCTGTACACTGAAATTCCTCATGATGGACAGTTTGCGCTGTCCCTGATGATAGCTTTGCAGCACCTTCAGTTTTTAGGGTCTCATGGTTATTGTAAGTCTGTGGCTGGGGAACCCTTTTAGCTGACGAACTGGATAATTCATGGGAGCAGGTATGTGTGCTGCTGGTCTCTCTACTGTTGTTTGTGTTGAGAATGGGATAGGAATGGATGCCATTGCACTTTTCAGTAGAGTTCTCAAGCCCTTCCTCATGAAGGGCAGTTCCTCTGCGGTTTGGAAAAGCATCCTTAGTGTTGTTTAATTTGTTCCTGTTTCCTCCTGATTGTACCTCAGAATTCTGCAACTGATTTTTGTGTACCTGAATGTCATTGTGCTTGTTTTTGAATTTGCCTCCATCTTGCTCATCCAACTTGTGGTTGTTTATTTCACTGATGTACTCAGATGTCTGCACTTCTTGGGGATCAAAGATGTAGCTGGAGAGAGTTTGAAAGTATCACCAGTTAGTATACTTCTTCTTTTACAGAAACAAAACAAAACAGATATATTTAGCAGCATTTTTCAGACCTATAATCTTAATCCCAGGACTCACTAGTATTTACTAACTGAGGCAAGAAGAGGTACCCTTATGTCATCCAGATGTTTTGGACTATAAATTCCACAAGCTTCATAGCTAATGCTCAGAGATTAAGATTCTTTAAAAGGCAGTGGTGACCTATGAGAAATTGGTGTTGGAAGAGATGATGATGAAATCATCAGCCCTTAAATGTTGCTGATGCTGGTATGGTTGCTCCACCTACTGCTCTTTGAAGGTTCTTTGGAGAATTATAGGGGATAAAAGCCCTTTGCTGTGACAGGTAGGACCAGGTAGCACCATCTCTGGGAAGACTGGGACAAGTCCTTCTCAAAAGGACAGTAGAACCATCTGTACTTTTGGGCTCTATGACAGGTAGGACCAGGTAGCACTATCTCTCGGAAGACTGTGGTAAGTCCTCCTCATATGGAGAGCATCTGTACTTTCAGGCTCTCAGGCTCTTTCCAGTGGTGGTGGGAACCCAAAGGCTCTGGAGGCAGAGGGTGCGGGGGAGGAGTAGGAAGAGGAAGAAGAGGAGGGAAAGAAATAGGAATGTTTACTTCCCAGGATTTTTACCACCTTCATTTTTCTATCCATTTTCCAGTTCTACAATACCATAGTAGAAAAAAATGTCACTGTTGGCAATGAGAGGGAGGTGGGAATGCATGGTTATCGGCTTTCTAAAATGCTTCACTTGCTTTCAGGTGTTCTGAGGTAGGGACTTTTGTTTCCAGGAAGGTGCTTTGGCTTCCAAGAACCCTGGAAATGTGCAAGTCATTTTTAAAAATGCAGCAGACATGCTTCCTTTGCTGAGATCATGGAAAGTGAAGTTGCTGCTTCTTTAAACATGTTTCCTCTCAGAACACCTGGAAGAAAGCAGTGCATTCTAAAAGAGGCAGCAAGTGTGCTTTCTTCACTTGGAGGAGAGGATGGGTGGCTGTCACTTCCCTCCTTCTTAAGCAAGGAAAGTGATCTGCCAGCTTGGAGGCAGATGGGGAGGATGCTGCTGAAATTCATTAGCAAACTGTCACATCTGAATGGCTGACTGACACAGGGATGGAGGGAACGGGGGAGGGAGGAATTGTGAGGCACTGAGGGCTGCAAATGGAGGCTTGATGGGTTGCTTGTGGTTCATGACCTGCAGAATTCTCACCCACAGTTTAGATGTTGTTGCTACTGCTTGTATTGATGGTGCTGTTTCAGCTGAGCATAAACTAAGGCCATTTCTGCATGTTGCCTTGCTCTGTCATCTTCTGGTCACAATCCTGGCACTGCCTTTGCTGGGAAGGTAGTGCAACAGGAACGCTTCCCTCCATGCCCAACCTGCACTCTGCAGAAGGGAGCATGAGGGACACGCTTCTTCCTTACTCAGCACAGCTGGGGTCTTTCCCATGCTGTGCTAGGGCAGGAAGTGCCTCCATTGTGCTTCTGGCCCTTCTGCATGGCAGGTAAGTACAGGAGTGTTGTGCGATCAGGAGTCATTGATGGAGAAGCTCCATCAACGATTTACCCCATGACTGCGCTAGCTGATGATGAGAGAAGGATGAGACCGTGACAATGTCATGCGGAAGCATCATCGCGGTCCCACTCCTCTTGTGTCCCCATGCTGGGATGCATTCATCATGCAGAAAGGGCATAAGAATGAATAATTTGCAATAGTATCAAAGATGAGTTAAGTTTATTACACACACACACACACACACACACATATATAAAAAGAATTAGCCTGCCCCCAAGTGATACTGAGTCTGCCCTCACCTTTGTATCATTTTACAGCACCTGCACCCCATCTGGATTCTTCTTGGTTAATATCTGAAAAGACAGGCAGAAATGGATAGGAAGTATCAGGTATTTTATATATGGAATAAAATGTGGCCAGTTTAAAACACAGTTGTTTCCTCCCTATTTCCCCAAGTCCTCGCCTTCATTTTAAGAGATAGAACTGTATGGCTTAGAAACAATCTAGAGACATGCATTCCAGAAAAATGTAGAAAGTGAAGTGGGTTACTAGAAGAACAAAATATTTCAAGGTTAAAATCATAGAGGAATAGCAAAAGTGTTTCCCTTTTACCAAATGGGGTAAAAGCAGAAATGGAGAGTTATTTTCTTGGTTAAATACTAACCAGCACTGTCTTGCACTCAACCTAAAGGCAGGGGTTGACATTAAATGGAAATCCTTTCTGAAAAGTGAGGTAGGAGCAGTGAGAACCACATTCAGACTCCCGTAATTACAGTGTAGGGTAATTACACTACTTCAGCTTACATTGTAAACATCCACTCACTCTTATTAAATAGTTGCTCCCTGCTTTATGTGGCAAAGGTGTTGTCTCTTGTGTACAATACAAGACATATTCTGAACAGATATCGGAGAGAGAATATTACAAATACAGATGATGAAATAGGCTCATTTATTGAAATAGGTTCATTTAGAAGAGAAGAGGAAGAAACCCTAGATAGTTTAGATAGCTGAGCACTTGGTGTGTACCATTTTTCACCACTGAGTGGCTTTGGTCAGAGGTGAAATGTAGTGTTTCAGGCTTCCAAACTTGAAAAGCTTGTCAAATCTTCCTGAGAACCTTTTGAAAGTATTTAATCCAGTCAGATGGTCAAGACAAAAGAGTCTTGGAAAAAGAGCAGGACTTTTCATAAGCCTTTTTCCTAAACCAAAATACCTGGACTTCTGAGTAACTGTATATTTGCCTTGGAGTTAATAATTTCACAAAGCTGCAGTGCTGACCTACATTTCTTCCCATCATAAAAGCTAACAAATTGTCTTATCATCCTTCCATCAGAGATGCAGCTAGGTAGAGGGTGGCATAAACATTTCTGCACCTCTGACCTACTGCTTCAGCCCTTTGACTCACAAAAATTCCCAGGTACAGCTGGAGTTATTCACAAACATACATTTATTTTCTTTGTACTTCCTATTCTGTTTATGGCTAGTGAGATCACAGTTCCTAGAATTGAGCCTGACTAACTGTGGACATATTTACACTATAGACTTGAAACTGGCTTAACAGTTACATCTTCTGCTCTGGGAAGGGCTGCCATTGGATCTATATAAGGCATTCCTACTTTTGGATGGCTGTCCGGTGTAAAGAGAAAGAAGCCTGTGAAGGGAATCCATGGGGCTTGAAGTTATCCCCTCTTCCTGTCCCACTCTGTGAAGTTACAGCAGTATTATTCCTTAAATTTGCATTTCTATGTATGCATGCAACTTTTATGCAAATCTGTGTCATCTTTTTGGGGTGGGACAATTTCCCAGGAGTAACTGGCCACTGTAAATGTTATGTCTGGGGTCTAATTTTATCTGCATTTGAGAGAATTTAGAAATTGCTTCTGAAAACCTAGAAATTAACACAGAGATAGAAGAATCTTCTTGTATATTCTTCTACCTCTGTGTTAATTTCTGACTTTTGAGGGGTGCATTGTTTCGATTTTTCAAGTTTCTTGTCAAATTATTCTTTTCTAGTTTGAGGGATCAGGAGACTAAATGCTGACTTGATAGATTCCTACCTAGGAAGAGATAATTTAATTATAGAAAAACATTTCCTCACAAGGGAAAATTGTGAGCAAACTAAAATTGTAAACAAGCTGCAGTATGTGCAAACATCGACAGGAAAATGTAATTTAAACCTGTTGTTGTTGTCAGCACAACAAACATTACATTTCTGACTGACATTTCTGATGAACCTATCTTGAGGTTTTCTTGGCAAGATTTAGTCAAAGTTTGTCTTTACCATCCCTCTGAGATGGAGAGAGTGTGACTTGGCCAATATTACACAGCTGGTTTCTGTGGCTGAGCAGGGACCTGAACTCTAGTCTCCAGAGTCCTAGTCCAATGCATCAAACCGCTACACACTGCCTGTACTAAAAGTAAAAAGTCTACTTACCAATAAATCAGTGGGAGTTGGAGAATCATGATTCAATGTCTGGATGAGCATCTGAAAGGATAGTTATAGAACTTTATTAGAAGATATCCTTCTGTTGTATGCAAATGGTTATTCTGATACAGGGATTCTTAGCTCTGAATCAGCACACCTTAGTATCTCACAAGTGAGCCTTAACAGTTCTTTGAAGATAAAATTTTCCTCTTAATGATATTCCTCTCAGATTCCCCTCCCACTTTCAGGAAGAAGTGATGTTCTAAGATTTCTGGATAATGGATGAATGAAAGTCAGTTCCACAGTCCATAATGTTCATATTTCTTCAAGCATACATTTGTTCCGTGTTTTAATTTTTTTTAAAAAATCACATGAAAATTCAAATACTTTTTTTTTTGTATATTTGGAAATTTTCGTAAACTGACTGGAAATCTACACTGCAAAATTCAGAAAATGAAAAAAACAAATCAAAGCCAGACAAACCCAAAACTACTGTGTAGATTGCAGATTAGGCTGGATTTGCACTTTGGGCTGGTTCATATTGAAATGCAAAGCAAATACATTTCATCCCATCCTTATTCCTTGTGCTCTAGCACCATCCTTATTGCTCATGAAGCATTTGCTGAAATCCTGTTGATCACACACACGCATTAATTTCCAAATTGCTGGAAATCCAGGAGGGTAACCTCTTTCCCTGCTGCAGAACTGCAGCCAAGGGCTGTGCCTGATCACTTTCTCCTCGGCCCCCACTTGTCCAGTAAATGGCTGTGGCGGCACCCCTGGGGCTTGAAAGCTGCCTTCTGGGGGTGGGAGCTGTACATGGACAGTGTTATGCTTAGCATGCTTTGATGTCTGATTGTACCCATTGTCTCATTCCCAAGTCCTGCTGGCATGGGCCATGGTACCACATCGGCGGGAAATAACTAGCATAACTCAATGCCTGATATGGTTTTGAAAACTGGTCAAGAAAATATATATTTATATAACAGTGAAGTTTGCTTCCTAGTTGCACTTTATTTTTCTTAAGAATATCTGTGACTGTTCCCCAATTGCTATGTTTGAGTAACATTCTCCTAAGCTATGGACTAGGCTGAGGTTAGTCTTAACTAATTGTTTTGTCTGAAAGCTGTGGTTTGAACTTACATGTCATGTATCTAATCTGCTTTTTCTAGTGGAAAGGGACATTACCAGTTCACTAGAGGCTTTTGATTTTTGAAGGCTCTAAACCATCTACTGAAGAGCATACAGTGCTGGCTGTTGGCCTCTTGACTGTTAACACAAAAAACCCTGGAATGGATATCTCACTCCTCCTAAATTTTCTATACTTTCAAATTTCATTTACGAAAAGAGGTGAGGAACCTGTGGTCTTCTATATGAGTACTCTAACTCTTACCATTCTTCAGGCAAGATGACCAATATGCAAGAAAAAACATCAGGTTCTTCATTTCTGAACTAAGGAGACTATGGCCCTTTCTGCTCCAACCTCCCAACCCACCATAGAGATAAGAGAAGGATGGGACCATGACGACACTTACTCATAATGTCATTACGATCCTGTCCTTCTCCCATTCCCAGGCAATACTTTTGCACCACAAATCATTGATGGTTTTCCTTGTCAATGGCCAGTGATTGCACCACCATCACAGATCACCTTGTCTGCTGCAGTGCAGCCTGGGAAACTACATGGCTGTGCTGTGGCAGGAAGAGGCATGGCCACTGCACTTCCTGGAACACAGAGGCAGTTGGTGTGGAGGGGAGAGCTCCTGTCGAGCTCCTTTCCTGGCAGAGCCAATACTGGGACCCACAGTGGATGTCTCTGTGACCAAGTTAGATAAGGTGTAGAAAGGGCATATATTTTCTAAGCCCATTAAATGAGTCTCTAGGTTGGCTGACAAGAGGTCTCACTCCTGCCACAACCAGTGCTATCAATTATACTATTTCAAATAACAGATTAGCGAATGTCCTGATTTACTAATAAATAATACCCAATAAATGTTGCACCAAGGGGGAAAAAAAGGCAAAGAAGCTATTTCAAAGAGTCAAGGAGGGAGTTGTGGATGAGTGCTGGAAGGTATAAGGAAGCTGTAACCTGAGCAAGAAGGATGAATTAATACTTTGCCTCAGGGTGAGCAATTTGAGAATGAACACATTGTTTCTACCATGAAGGGCCTCCATTCATAAATATTTGCAGTTTGCAGAGATTCTCTTCCATTCGCCATGCCATTACCTGTGAGAGCACCAGCCATGCTTTAAGTGCTAACCCAGTGCCTTTGCAAGTGCTTCAGGAAACCCTTCCCTATCAAGCTGCTTCTGGCAGGAGTTTTGTTTGCCCTTGAAGATCTTGTATATTGCAGAGAAATCTAGGATGTGTTCTAGGTCTGAATAGGAACTAAGGAACTAAGTATACCCTTCAAATCACCTCTGTAACAGCTTCATAGTGGCCAGTCTGTTTTTAGGGAGCTTTTCAAGTCAATATCAATGAGAAATTCCCAACAAGTTTCCAAAAGAATCCAGGGTGGCCACAAACACAACTGGCAAAGCCACCATGCTAGTTTGTTTGAAGTTATATGATTACTGGAAGCATTGGCATGCAGTCTATCTAGGCTGGGATGCCTATCAACATTGCTGCAAGGCCATACTCCAAAACTGAATAACTGGAATATGCAACAAAGAGCCAGTTTGGACGTGAACCAATGTTATGCAGCAGTATAGCCTGTCTGACTAGTATTCTTATAGCCTGACATCACCAATGTTGCCACTGTTGCCACGTCTTTTTACCTCCAGACTGCAAATGCTACCCTCATGAACACAGACATGTTTTTCTTTCACACTGTTGTGTTCCTCAGGAGTCTTATTTGATATCCTTGGGAACTGCAAAAGGGGGGAATAGCCCCAGGTCTTGAACCATTTCCAAGAATTATTGGTTCTCTAATAGTGTTGCTTTACTTAATATAAACATATACATAGATTCATAGAACTGGAAGTGACCCCAAGGGTCACCTGATCCAATCTCCCAGTCAATGATCCAACCCCTAAAGCATCCCTGAGGTGAGAACCCATGTTTAAAAATCTTCAGCAAAGCAAAGTTTGCCAGTTTCTATCATATGTCAGCGTAGTGTAGTGGTCTGAGAGTTGGACTACAACATGGAAGACCAGGGTTCAATTCCCTGCTCAATCATGGAAACCTACTGGGTGACCTTGGGTATGTCACACACTCTCAGCCCCAGGAAACCTGTGATAGGTTCATTTTAGGATTGCCATAAGTCAGAAACAATCTGAAGGCACACAACAACAACAACAAAGTCATATGATTTGCTTCAGAAAAACCTATGAAATCCATGAGGTTGCCATAAGTTGACAGGCAACTTGAAGACACATACACACAGACATCAGATCACTTTTCAGGCCATTTCCGGCCTCTCCCTGAACTGCAAGCCCCAGGATTCCACAGGATGTTGAAAGTGGAATGATAGCGCTATAACAGTCTAGTGCAGAAATGGCCTCAGTTTTCTCTTCTCCAGGTTACACATACCTAACCCCCTCAACTATTCCTCATAAAGCTCAGTTTCTAGACCTATTACCATTTTGAGATCACCTTGCTCTGGACATATCACAGTTTGTTCATGTCCTTCTTAAGCTAAAGAGCCCAGAACTGCCAACAGTATTCCTGTGAGCTGTGAACAATGCAGAATACAGGTGATACTATTACTGCCCTTATTCTGAACATTATAGTTCTATTGATGCAGATTGTAACTGCATATCATTTGGATACTTTTAAAAATGACATCGTTCGACAGCTCAATAACCTGCTTTGTTGAATCAGGCCACAGTTCTGTTTAGCATTTGGGAACCAAATAGCTTCAGTTTCTGTTTGTGAGTTAGAGGTCTTGTTTGCTTGTTTCCACCATTTGGTATTTAATGATACACTGCCCCTGAACATGGAGGGTCCATTCAGCTATTCATCACTGATAAGTTTATTTGTAATGAGCCTGATTCTAATTGCTGGTCCCAAATAAAGGAGACCACTGAATCAGTTGCTGAATGTTAAGTCAACTCTTGAGTAAATTCCATTGGTTTAATAGATCTAATCTAGTTGAGGAAAGCAATTGGATTTCAGCTACATTTCATGTATGCCTTTCAACTTAACATGTCCCATTCATTCAATGTGTTTACTCAAGTGAGGACCATTAATGGAATTTAGCACTATACAGCTACACGTGTACTACAGAAGTTGTGGCCACTCATGTAAAGGTGCCATTTGTGAGTAGGGCTGACAAGATTAGCATATTTCATTCTAAAAGCCAAGACTAAAAAATGTTAAAAGTTTTATCTCTGCTGTGTGATGAAGAGAGCATTTGAATATTTAATAATTTCTCACAATTTGTGACATTTTGGTGAAAAGTTTATTTAAGCAAAAGCATTATGTTTTGTGCAGGTATATTTTTATTCCCAGTGTTGTTTTTCTGTGCAAAATACAAGCCAATTTTTTTCCACAAAGATAATGTAAAAATGTGTATAATGCACAGAGCTTAGTTTCTTAGCTGGAGCATTTCCTTGATTATAATATACTAGATGCAGTGATCCATGCTTTGGTAACCTTCAAGCTGGCATACTCTTATGTTTACTTGTGCTGCTCCAGATGTTGCTGGACTGAAACTTCCATCATTTGTCATCGTTGTTCATGTTGGGAAGGGCTGATAGGAATCGTGATTCAAAAACATCTGAAGGGGCACATTTTGCCAACTGCTATTACAATGAAACACTGAACTGTCTTTGACAATGGTTTGGAAACTTGATCCAGCATATAATTCAGTTGCTAGAGTTCTGGCTGGTTTCCTTAAATGGAGCTTTATTATGCCAGTTTTGAAGGATCTACATTGATTGCCCATTATCTAGCAAGCCTAAATCAAGATGTTTAGGCTTATCTTCAAAGCTCCAAATAGCTTAGAGGTTGTGCTGTCTGAAGGAGCACCTCTTCTTACATTAATCTGCCATGTGTTAAAGGAAGTATGTTTTCCTTCCACAAAGGAATGTTTTCTCTCTCTTGGTAGCTCAAATTCAGAATATCCTTCCTTGAAAGATATAGTTGGCACACCGTTGTACCTTTTTTGATGGCATTAAAACTCATTTTTTAATATGCTCAAGTATTCTACATTTAAATCTACATGGTTACCTAGTTGAAAAACCTTTTGACTTTCAATTTTTATTTATTTCTGTTTAGATTTATACTGTTTTTTTGAAGAGAGCCATGTTGATCTGTTTCAGCATCAAATGGAAAAGAAGGAATCAAGCAGCATCTTCAAGGCTGATTTATTTTAGGATGAGCCTTCATGGATATCAAATGGAAGTATACCTCAAAAAGTAGATTGATATCTATGAAAGGTAATGCTAAAATAAATCAATCTCAAAGGTTCTGCTTGATTCCTTCTTTTCAGTTTTATAGAATGTTTACTTTATTAGATACTTTGTTTTTGTGTATACCATCCTGATGTGTTGGAAATGGTTTAGAGATTTCCATAACACAGTTTAGAGAACTACGGCCAATCACATTTGGAAAACACCAAGATGGAGGAGAGTAGTTTAAGTGGACTCTTCATTATTATATATAGGATTTTGCACTGATTCTAATCCTTTCCTAATTTTTTGTACTGTTCCTCATCACTTTTAAACATTACCTTTTTGTTATTTTAAGCTGTATCCAGGCAGATTACCAAAATAACAACAATAAAACAAAACCAAAAACACCTCCACAAGCCCAACACAGAATTCTAATGCAGGGTATGCCTAGAGATAGAGAAAAGCCACATGCCCACAAGACTGCGGTGCAGAATCAAGGATATTCCACAATGTCCAGCACCCAGCAGCAGAAAACACATGTCTCCATGAAGTTCGACATTTATTTTGTGTAGCTGTCAGCCCTTGTTTAAAGAAAGAAAAGAAAAAGAAAACAACACAAATGAAGTACATTTGTTTGGACAATTTTTCTCTCAGATCTTTTTTCTGCTAAAAACCCCTTGCACATGGCAGGTGAAACTAGGTGACATTGTTTACAACTCTTCAGGTGGCAAGGTCACAAAATGTCTGCCTTCTAGAGCTAGATCTGTGTGAATTCTGCAAGAAAACATGACTCTTTGTGACCCAAAGTCCCACTGGTATGGATAAAAGTTGGTCATCTTTTACACTGTGCTTCAGTTGAAAAGCAGAACTGAAATAATCTTACATGAAGATAAATTAAATAATCCTATTTGATCACCTATACTATCACAAAGAGAATTGGGGAGATAGCTCAAACTTTTGTTGAACAGCATTAGTCATGGAGAACATTCAGAAAGCAAACAGATCAAGAGAGTTGCCAACTTTTTACTTAAGTTGGCAGGGTTCTGGTGCCTTTGACATTTGTGTGACAGCTAGCAGTGTAAGAGAACACAGCTTTCCTCATCAGTGAGTCAGCATGCTAGTGGTAGTTTCTAACTGTCACACAAACATCGAAGCTTGCAAATGTACAGGAAAGCTTGAAAAGGTACAGGAGCCCAGTTAGGAAAAGAAGGTTGTTCCAACTGTGGAACAGCTAGATTCTAGCGGCAGCGGGTGGTTCCTATGGCAGTGGGAGTGGTGAATCCACTGTGGTTTTTAGTCCAAACTTTAAAGGAGTTGTCTAAGATGCCGAGCTTAATTTTGGGATAGTTGTCTGCACTGTGGATATCTCTTTTGAAGTCAGAAATACAGCATGGAACAGGTTCACTGTCCCAGTGCTGCACCACTAGGTGCTGCAGCTGGATTTATATGGGCATCACTGCTGTATGCCATGTTCTGTGACCTACACTGAAGTGGAATTAGAAGATGTCTTTGCATCAGCTGGTGGCTACTTGGAGAAAGACAAGTAAGACATAGGAATGGAAAAAAGGCATTGGATTGTCTCTAAAACACATAGCTTCTACGTAGTCTACATTATTCATTCTTCTCTGTAGGAACTGCAATGAAAAATGCTATCACAACTTGATGCTGAAAGGGAAAAACAGTCACAAGTGTTTTGTCAACAATTACAACAATGTTTAACTGGTTGCTGTTTATCCAGAAAGGCAGCTTTGCTGTCAATAACATTCACCCTAGCTTATCTAGATTTTGGGTCTCAGGACAAACAGTCCTGCACCCCTGCACAGGTAGTGTCTATAGGAACCTATTGTAGCAGGAATGAAAAGGTTAGGATGCTAGTTCCCCATTTCCCTATACTGCCTGGTGTGAGGTAGAGAAAAAAAAAATGTAATGTCTATATGTTGAGACATGATTCCCCCCACAACTGTGTGCGTGTGTGATTTTCCTTGCTTCCTCAGACACAAAAGTCAAGAGTTGACTTACTGATCATTTATGTCTGATGTCCTGAGGTTGGGTGCTAATCTGCAAGAGTTCTGAGAAAAGCAAGTTCCATGCATACAAAGTTCCATGCAAAATGGACCAAAGCCAGCAACTTCCAGAAAAAGTTGGAGTTGGTTAATCAGTCTTGAACTTGTGCAAAAATTGGGAGAAGCCAACCCAAGTATAATATCAAAATTAGTTCATAAACGTAAATTTTAGAGCATAAATAATAATAATGGCAAAATTGAAAGTGTGGAAGGTACGTGATATATTTTGTGGATAAGGTCCAAAACTTTACTGTGGTCTTTCCTTGGGTCCCCTTATCTAACACACTGACTTTGATGACTCTGTTATCAAGCACGTGAATCAGCATGACAGACAAACCAACAGTTTAAATTGCAGTATGATGCTAACTCATTTTTTCTTCCTATTCTCAAGGCAAAAAAAATGGGGAGAACTTCTTGATATTACACAACTATCCTCTGAGCAATGCCAGTTGAAGAAGTAGTCATTCCTTCAACCTCACCAACTGAACTTCATGGCTGAGCTGACATATGAACCTATGTTTCTCTAATCAGAATCTGGATCTTTACCCACTACATCACAATGCATTAGTTTTCTCCTGTGCATTAGTTTTTCTGAGCAACCCTTGGATTTTCTAGGTATTGAATGTTTCTGTTATCTCCCTAAAGTTGAGAGAACAAACAGGCAAATGAGAGAGGTTCTGTTTGGACTCTGGTGTTTGCATTACCAACAGAATGCTGCCTTTTATTTGCATTTTTGAAACTTCACTGAAGAGGAGAACAGCAGCGAATATATGTTATCCTGGAAGTGATGGAACAGAAGCAAATAGTATTGATGTTCAACATCCAGGATATGTTTTACAAGCTGATGACTAAGAATGCAATATAACTAAAAATGACTTATAATTTGAATTCTGATTTCCGAATAAAAGTGTAAGCTGAAGGATGTCACGAATAGACTTTTCCTCCAGCATCAGGAGCTAGTTAGGCTTCAGATAAGATGGTATTGTACTCCCAGCTTCAAACAGATAAGGGTATAGGAACAGAAATAATAAGGTGGTCTATAACTTTTTTTTTTTGATGAAGGCTGCTCCAATAGTCTAATCTTATGCTAAACCATCAAATCTCTATTTAGGTGACTAATCAGGCATTATTATATACATTTCCAGACAAGTTTTCAGTGCAATACATCTGTAGCTATTCACTCGTCGTATACAGTCCACACCTTTCATCAAGGCTATGCTTTTGGACAGACGTATTTTTTTATTTATTTTTTAAAAATTACTGATTTTACATAGAAATTACATACATTTCTATTTCATCCCTTTTCCTTCCTTCCACCCAACCCTGGTATGGTATAAGATAATTAATTTCCTTTTCTCTTTATGTGGTATATCATTTTAACTCTATTATTCACATCCTCATATTTCCTCTCTGTCCTTTACAAACTCAATCAATTTCTCCCACCTCCTGGAGCAGGTCTCTTCTCTCAGCTGACCTAGATATAACCTTCTCTTCTCTAATATATAGTCAAACAGCATATAGTCTGCTCTATAGTATTTCCATCTGTTAAGGTCCCACTTTTCTTCATCCTTCCACCTATAGGTAATCACTACCTGCGCCACTATTAATAATTGTTTATTTAATTATTCTTCCTACTTTTGTACCCCAGTATCCTTAATATTAATAATCAGCCATCTTTCTTTCTTTATTTTCAACTTTTCTCCTATAATTCTATTTCCTGTTCAATTTCTTTCAAAAATCTTTCACACTCCCACCACATACGAACATATGTTCCTTTAGACCCACATCCATACCAACATTTAGGTGGCACTGTTTTATAGATATAAGACTTGGTGTTCCATCTTCCTATTAATTTCATCTGCTTTCCATAACTTTATTATTTTTACTTTTAGCTATCTCTTGTAGCCATTGTTGCATTTCTTTCTTATTAATCCTAATATGCACTTTTTTTGTATAGACATCATGCCCTAAAAGCTTGCCTTAACTCATCAGTCAGTCTCAGAACAATATTGTTGCACAGCCTTTTACTTCCAGTGATAATCTGAATCAAGGGGACAAATGAGATTTCTTCCACTTTCAGTCCACTCCACTTGGAACTCAGGTTGACAATAGATGCCTTTTGACTCTGGGGAACATGCATGTAAATGCCAAGTGCAGGGATACAAAATGCCAGGGTGCTGCTTTATTGCATCTCAACCAAATAATTAAGCTTCAACCCAATTATCTGGAGAAAACATTGGTGAATTCTACACTTCAACCAGTAAGCATATATATATATATATATAAGTGTTAAACTAAAAGTATAGACAACATTACTAACGCATACATCTTTCAGAAACTCAAGCAGGAATAAGTATAACCAAGTAAGTGAATTTCTAAAAGGACAGGGGGAGAAAAGGCTTTGAAGTTGTGGCACGATGGACTGGGCTCGGGCAGTGATCCTTGATGTAGGGCTATTAACAGCTAAATAATAAAGTGTCTTTGTTTCATATATGATATGATGGAGGGCAAGAAAAGGGGCAAGCCTCAGGGAGAGGCTTTATTGCTCCTCAGGCTGAAATGCTGCTAGTATAGATATCACCAAGTTCACTAAATGGCATTTACTGAACAGCTGCCATCACACCAAAATCCTGAGTTAGGAAATTATTTCTCAGATGGATTTCCTATCTCTGTTCCAGCACTGGTATCCCATTTGCCAGTTTTTCTGCCAACTGGAAGGACTCTAACTTTGTACTGGGGTTAATCTTCCAAAATACTGATGGAATTTTCATGCATCAGTTTACACTATGCTCACAAAAAGCATTGTTCTAAACCTGCTGGGTCGACTTCAGTGCTTATGAATTTATATCCTCTGTAGTAGAAACTATACTGGGATTATGGAAGCAAAATAATCCAACGATTGTTACGCTTGTCACCCTCTGACAGCATAATGGCAAATCGGAGAAAACGCTAATCTTGGTAGGACCTACACATTTGTATATGTTTTCACTAGTGAGCAAATATTCCTCCAGATATTTCTATATGTTAATTTTTCACATATCAAGGTTCTATAGCTAGATAGTACAATGTAGTGAATTGATGTTACTGTACAAGCACATATTCATTCATGAATCAAAAAGAGGTTCACTCTTCTAAGGTGCTTTTCAACAAAATGAAAGCAAACTTAAGGGTGAAACAAGAGGGAAAAATAGGGAAGAATTGAAACCAATTAAAGAATACATACAAAGAAAATAGGCAATTCAGAAAAAAACATGAAAAGAATGAAAACAAGCAAAGATATGGGAAAAGGGAATTAAAAAATATATTTTCAAAATTATATGGCAAGTCACATAAAAAGGGAAATGATCTATTTATCTATCTATTTATGTAGATTAAGATAGAATATCAACAGAAGAAGAAGAAATAGAAATAGAATTAGATGTTGGATAGGTATATAAATTTATAAGTATATAGGTATATAAATTTGATCGTATATATTTCTTTGCTTTCTGTTTCTTATATATTTATAAAAAGAAAGAATGATTATTTGTAAATATTTTTGTTATAACTTTAATAAAAATAAAATTAAAAAAAATGAAAGCAAACCAAATATCATACCAAAAACTAGAATAAGTTCTAAGCACTCAAAGTCGGTAATCCATTAATATTAAAACAATTTCAATAGAAATTTAAAGCCTCTCTCTCTCTCTTTCTCTTCTTAACACAACACACACTCCTTTAAAAAGTAGATTAGAACGCAGTATCATCCTGAAGGAGAACAGAAAGAAAAAGAAACAGAGACCTTCAAAAAATCTTTTAAAAGAGAGGGGGAGCCCTGGAAATATTTTCAAGTAATGGCAGAGGATATTAAGGGAATATGTAGTAGGATTTAAGACTCAACCATTGGTGAAGGAAGTTCCATGTTGGAGATGGTGAAGCTGAAAAGATCTATGACTTCATTCCCCCTCTCCCATGAGACAAGGGTGGCACACACAAAATGGTCTCACTGTTACCTTCATGGAGATGAAAGAGCATATGGGAGGAGGGCCAGAGGCAATTTCTTAGACAGCAAGGTCTGGAGTTACAAAAGCCTTTTAAAAAGGTAAACCAGTGAATTCTGAAATACACCGTTCCACAACTACTTTTGATTAAAAGGCAGCTATTTATAAAAAATTTCCTAACAGTGTAATCTTGTCAGTACCCCCTTAAAGTTCCTTCAAGACAGTGATAAGAATACCCTCAGGGCATTTTCACTATTTCAGAGTTAATCGCTAAGTGATCATTATCTCAGACATATCTATCTCTCCTTACATTATTGCCTGAAATATTTGTGTGTAGAATTTATAAGCACAAATTTCCCCTCATGATAAAGTAAAAGATAAACTATGACAGAAGTTATTTCAACCTAATTATAGCCCAAAGCTCTTCCTTCTTACCTTTCCTTTCCAGCAAGAAACTATCTATGATGTGAGGATAAAACCTCAGACCAGTTCCAACTGCCAGGCAGATAATGCTCACACATATAGACAGATACATGAGGACTGTACTCTCACGTATGTGTGAGAATGGAGGCCCGAACATGGGACTTTTGCTTTCTCCTGTGTAAACAAGAGAATTAGCAATTGTTCTTAGCACAGTACTAAGGAAAGAAAATAAATCCGTTGCTTTCGCCTTTTATACCTGGGGGAAAAAGACAAAATGCATCTTGCCTCTTGAATCCATAGATTTCCAGGGCTTGTAATGCCTTTAATATTCCACCCTCTCCCAAAAGTGCGCAAAACTATTTTCCGTTTCATAAACATATATAAAAATGTGCATCTTTGAAAAATGCACTCAAACCCACAGCAGAAGAAGTATGAGGAAATGTTTACAGTAATAAAAATATGATACAAATGTGTAGATTTTGACAAAATTTAAGTGTGAAAAACAATGTATGTGAAAAGATATGCTGCATGGATAGAGAATGGATTCCCCCCCCTCTTTCTGTACATTTTCTGCTGTTGTTTTCCAGTCAGGGCTGAGTTGTTTTGTGTCTCTTCCCCTTATTGAGGTGGATGGCAAGGAAAATGCAGCGCCCCTTTCCTCTTTTTCAGTTAATCCAAGAGAAAACTGTAGCTGTTTCTCTCCTCTGAAGTGCCTCCAGGGAAGCAGACTAGAGTAATCATTTATTTTCCAAAGCCAGAGTTACTGGTGGGGTTTTTATGTCATTATTGCTTTGTTTTTGCTTGTTGCGTGCTGAATTTTTCTCTATGATAATTTCCTTGTAGGTGGGAGTTCAATAAGCTTTCCTCAAATGAAGTACAAACATTGATGTTTAAAGTATCATGACTCAGCTCTCCCAATTGAGGAAGAATTTGCTTATCAGGACACTCTCTATAAAAAAAACTGTACTTGATATTCCCCATACAATCTCTCTCAAACTGTTTTCTCTCATCTCTTGTCATTCTTTCCTCTTCTATCTTTTCACACTGAACTTACATCATATTTCCATCTGTCAGACTCTTTCTTTGCCCTTCCTGCTGATTTTTTTTCTCCCCTGCCCACTTTCTTTGCATTATCAGTTTTTAAAAGACCAATGACAACATTTTTGAATAGTAAAATATTGACTATTAAAATATTCAAACTCCTGCCCTGACCCCTTTGTCAGAGGAAAGAAAAACCTCTTTATTCTCTTCCCTCTTAAACATTTCTGTGTCCCACCCACCTTTATGCAGTTGTCCATGGTTTTACACAGTTTTAAATTATTTTATCCCATTTTAATCTGTCTTCCTTTCACCTGGTAAATTGTTTAATATGCCTTTATGAATCATGTTTTAAGTTCATCAAATTGATCTTATTTTAGTCTGCTCTGACATCTTTAGATAGCGGATGCGATATAAATATTTTAACTAATAGTTAAAATAAAAAAGTGCCGCAGAGGCAGAGGTGAGATGGAAGAACAGCCTAACACCTGCTGCTGACTATCTGGCAGAGGTTTTGTTGTCTTCTTCTCCTGCTACCATGTAACCAATAGCTTTGTTATGCAGAATGGTGATTATTTGAACGTGGCATATCTTGACTTCAGTAAGGTCTTTGACAAAGTTCCCCATGACATTCTTGCAAAGAAGCTAGTAAAATGCAGGCTGGACAGGGCTACTGTTAGGTGGATTTGTAACTGGTTGACTGACCGAACCCAAAGGATGATCACCAATGGCTGCTTTTCATCCTGGAGAGAAGTGACTAGTGGGGTGCCACAGGGTTCTGTCCTGGGCCCAGTGCTATTCAACATCTTCATCAACACTTGGATGAAGGAGTAGAGGGTATGCTGATCAAATCTGCAGACAACACCAAATTGGGAGGGGTTGCTAATACCCCTAGAGGACAGGATCAAAATTCAAAATGACCCTGACAGATTGGAGAGCTGGGTCAAAGCTAACAAAATGAATTTCAACAGAGAGAAATGTAAGGTCCTACACTTAGGCAGAAAAACTGAATGCACAAATATAGGATGGGGGACATGTAGCTGGATAATAGTACGTGTGAAAGGGATCTAGGAGTCTTGGTAAATCAAAAGCTGAACATGAGTCAGCAGTGTGATGTGGCAGCCAAGAAAGCTAATGCGTTTCTTGGTTGCATCAATAGGAGTATGGTTTCTAGATCAAAAGACGTAATGGTACCACTCTATTCTGCATTGGTTAGACTTCATTTGGAAAACTGTGTCCAATTCTGTGTCCAATTCAATTTAAGAAGGATATCAACAAGCTGGAGTATGTCCAGAGGAGGGTGACCAAAATGGTGAAGTGTCTGGAAGCCATGCCCTATGAGGAGCGGCTTAGGGAGCTGGGTATGTTTAGTCTGCAGAAGAGAAGGTTAAGAGGGGACATGATAGCCATATTTAAATATTTGAAGGGATGTCACGTTGAGAAGGGAGCAGGCTTGTTCTCTGCTGCTCCAGAGACTAGGACAAGGAGCAATGGTTCAAGTTGCAGGAAAGGAGATTGCAGCTGAACCTCAGGAAGAACTTCCTGACAGAGCTGTCTGGCAGTGGAATATGCTGCCTGGGAGTGTGGTGGAGTTTCTTTGGAGGTTTTTAAGCAGAGGCTGGAAGGCCATCTGTTGGGAATGCTTTGATGTGTGTTCCTGCACAGCAGGGGGTTGGACTCGATGGCCCCTGGGGTCTCTTCCAACTCTATGATTCTATGATTTATGGAAATTCCCCTTTCTTTTTTTCTCATTTTAAAATATTTATTTAAGCTATCCAGAACCTTACAGATGGAACATATAAATGTATCCCAACATGCTTGGACTGTATGGTATTCCAGTGCACTTTTAAGTATACAAAATATGGCACTGGCTGTTCAACAGCAGTAGAGCTCTTGCCCTGTCTGACTCTGTTAATTTCTCCTTCTTTGGAGGAAAAGAGAAGATAGGAATCTTCAGTTCCTGAGAATCCACAGTTGCCTGGTTTTACCTGTCTGCTTCTCTATTGCAATTGTGCTGTTAGTTGCAATAGTATTTTTCAAAGCCTCTACATTTTATTTTTGTTTATCTTGTGGAACATTTCATGATCTCTGTTATATGAACTGTCTTGAGTGCCACAGAAGGTAGAAACATTATTGCAACATATTAATAAATAAAACAAACCATCACTGCAACCTTTAGCTGATAGGATTTTAAATAGCACTTGAATACTGATTTTCACTGGCTGGTACATTCCAGAAACTCCAGTGTAGTAGATGCAGCTGCCTCTGCCTACTTTTCTGAGGCAAAGCTATACAAAATGTGTTCATTTTAGAAGAGAAGTAATTCGCAAAACCATATTTTATATCTGTAATTTCTCTGCAACATCTAGAATGAAACATACAAATACTATTAGGCAACCCCATAAAATAGTTGCTTCATGATCGCTTGGCCTAAAAATAATGCTATATGTGGAAGTAACTTTGCTTTGAAGCTTTGAAACAGCAAATTCATAAGGTTATCTGCTGACTAGCAAAAGCGCCAGTGCAGAGTTGGACAAAGAACATTTGGCAGAAGAAACACAAACATGAAGTCCATGACATCCCAATCTATACAACTTTACATTGGCTTCCAAACCACATTTCAAGAGCACATAATTCAGTCTCTCTCTACCTTCTCCTGAGCACTATTGTCAACTTAGTTTAATCTGAAAGACAGTTTTGCCTCTGGCAATTATCGCAACTAACATAGTCCATTTCAGAGCTTGCAGAAGTAACTTTTTGGGACTTCAGCTTCCAGAATCACCAAGCCAGGGTATCAGAGTCCAAAAAAAGGTAACTTTCTAAGACGTTGTTCATGGTGTAATACGTAAAGCAGTAGTATAATACTTCTCAATCAAACACATGCGCATCTCTTCTTGCATCACAGATGAACAATCAATGGACTCAGACGCTTAGATAAAAGGAAAATGATTACTGGAACAGAGTCTATTTAACTTTTACTTAATTTCTTCTCTTCTTTCTTCCAGTGGTGGTTAATGGTTTCCAGGTCAATTTTTTTTTTAAACTTCACACCAATTATTAATCTGAACTTTAAAAGAGCTATCTAAGGTGCCAACATGTAACCTTCCAACAGGTTCAGCACATTGGATACCTCCTTTAGGGTTCCAGCTAAAATACAGAACAGATCCACTGCCATAATAACATAGGACCCACCAGCTGCTGCTGCTGCCTCCTTTTCCTCCTTGAAAAATACTGAAAATGTCTTGGTGATCTGTAATGGGTGGGAAAGCTTTCTTCTGAAGCTGTGGGATAAACTCTTTTATTCAGACCACAAACTACGACTACTAAACTCCATGTGTTAACACCACAGAGTATAGTTAAATCTGTCTGTGCAACATACATCATGGTAAGCCCTAGCTGTGAAAGCTGAATAGGTGAAATTGTGAAGTTTACAGTTCAAATTTCCAGCCACATTTTTACCAGGCAGGTTTTAGCCACGTATTTATGTTGAGGGGACTGTGATAACGGCCTACTTTCACCAGGTCACTGTGACCTTGAAGATCAAGCTGTATGTTGCCCACCAGTCATGTGATGCAGATCCTCCTTGAAAAATCCTTTAATGGCTGAAACTCCAGGCAGCATGACTGAGTGGTGGGTCACAAGCTATGCAAGATATTTCTGCAAAGGTTTTTTTAACGCTCAGAAGATGGTCTACATAAATACGAAATATTTGGTGTATAACTCTGCATTGTGAAATAGTCTCTTCTCTTTAGTATTTGATTTTATAGGTTTTGGGAAAACAAATGCACACACATTAGTAGCCAGTCCAGTTTCAGTCACTTATGCATGCTGTTAATGCAAACAGAGTTTTTTGAGGTGCCAAAGGGGAGGTGGGGGAAAGAGCTGGTGGAAGAAAACTTCTGCATGCCAAACACCACACTGAAGTTCAGGTTGGGAACAAGCTGAGAGCAAGTGGCCCTGGTGGCCTCTGCATCAGTGGGAGAGTGAATCCATTCTGTTTATAGTACAAACTTTAAGGAATCTAACCAAGATGCTAACATGTCTACCTGTAACAGGCTTCAACAGCGTTTGGATTAGAACTCTGAGTGGATTCATTGGCACACTGGTAGAGAAGCCACCAGCCATTAAGACTACTGGATTATGCCGATTGTTTTTATGAGTATTGGCTCCAGAAAAAGCAGTATACAACTGGCCTTGGCTGGTCTTGCTGTGGAAAAACCCACTTTTTCCTATAGCCCAGCTATTACCAAGCTTTCGGGATTATTGTTTACCCAGTGCTACTAACATCAGGTAAACCATAACCCATGAAAAGCCATATCTCCCTATATGAGCTTGCCTAAGCTCTAAGATCTACAGGGGAAGGCTTTCTCTCACTTCCACTATCATCACAGGCAATCAGCTGAGGACAGGGAGAGAAGCTTCTCCACAGCTACTCCCAGGCAGTGCAAGGTCTGGTTGGAGCCTCCCTGCTGACTTTCCACCAGCAGGTAAAGACTTTTTTTAATATATATTTAAGGAGGTTTTTGGTTTTTAATACATTATTTCAGACAGAGATTTTAACAGGGAGGTGTTTCTATTTTATGGTGTATTTTTAAAAATTGCTTTTAACCTGCACTTTTAACTTGTGTTGTTTAAGCAGAAGTTTGATTTATTTGTGTTTTAACTTCTGCACTGAAAGCTTTTTAGTTGTACAGTAGCTCCTCCACATTCGTGAGGGTTAGGGGCACAGAACCCTCACGAAAGTGGAAAATCACAAAAAAAAAAAAAAAAATTCCACCCCTGCAATTCCTCTGTGGAGCTCCCCCCCATTCCTTTGCCTCTGGCCCCAGCATTGGGGGGCCAGGGGAAAAAAAAAGACACAGTAAAGGGCTTACCAGTGTTTTCCCTCAAAGGGAGAAGAGCACAGTTTTCCCCTTCTAGTTACTTCTGGTGGCCATCTCGAAAAGCAAGGGGTAGGGGCAAAGAGACCACCTGACCAATCAGCAGCCATTACACAGCAGAAAGTGCAGCCACATGGGAGGGAGGACATGCCTCCAGCAGTGCTCACCCAGCTTTGCTCATCCAAAAAGAAAAAAAGTCCATTTTAAACACAAGCCTGGCAAGCTTGGGGTGAGGAATGCAAGGGAATGGGAGGAAGAAAATTTGGGGTGGAGGAGGTAAGCATGAACCTTGCAAATAATCCAGTTTGTGAAGGTCAACCCTATAAATGTAGAAGGAGGAGTGTACTGTATTTTTAAAAGCTTGTATGCTGCCTTGGATCCCACATTGGGAGAAAGGTGGGATATAAATTAATTAAATAAATAAATCAAGCAACCAACCATTTCATTGGGGAATGTTGGGGAATGAATCTACACTAAGACATATGGTATAAATGTGTGTTCATCCATGTGGGGTTCTCTATTCCACTGCTGACATTTACAGTTCAAAGGCTTGGCTCTAAATATTAAGTCTGGCTGTTGTATTTTTAATCATCATTTTGTGAGCAGATTCTTTTTTTTTTTTACACCACACTGTCTACAAGGTTTTTTTAAAAAAATATATACAAGGATTCTACATTATGACAATTCTGAGGACCTGCTACAGTCTCCCATTTCATTCCTGAATTATACATTCTCTCCCTATCACGTGGTTAAAATCTCAATGAAAAATGCTAAGCCTGCTTTGGCACTTTCTTCAGGTTCACACTAGTTTGTGGTTAGGTTCATGCTTCCCCTTCAGCATAACAATGAGCAAACTAGTCATCAAATCCGCTGTTGTTTTGGCATTTGACCTTTTGCGGTCTATGGAATGGAGAGGGTACTAGTGTTGGACTGGGTGTTCAGTTTTCATGACATTTCAAATGCAATGCTTTGGGTTGCTCAGGTTGTTTCTTCCTTTTTCTTCCTTTCTTTCTTGCAGGCTATGAGAAGATTATTTCGCTTTTGTGAAGGAATGCATTCCTTAAGGAATTCACGCCCCAGACTGGGACTCCTTTGTTATGCACGGTTACATGAAACCAGTCTGCGCTTTTCACAATGCAGTAACACACAAGCCTGTTTGAGGTAAGGATCAAAATGGAATAGTAAATAAGTTAATGTTTTCAACCCTGATGTCACTAAACTTTATTTTAAAATTTCTATCCCACTTTATAACTTAAACTCAAATCTTCTTACAAAAATTAAAATGCATAGAACACCATAATGAACACTTCAAAATTAATTTTATCCATTTAAATCAAAAGCAGGCTAAAGCAAATAATTGGCACAAAAGGAAGATAGAATCTGCTATAGCACCAGTGTATTTTCCTTGTTCTGTTTACTTGGAAACTTGCATTTTGATCTTCCCTCCTGTTCTTCTCTACACTTTAAGGGAGCACATGGGGTCAGCCTGTTACATTCAAATCCTAACCATGAGTACTTAGAAAAAAATTGTGTGATTTGCAATAGAAAGAGCTTGATTGTGTATGTCAGAATATGGCCTAAAGTTATATCCCCACTTGTAACTGTATTCCCCATGAGGAACCGGATATTTTGGGAACAGGCAGGAGAAGGGCGGGGCTGCATTAAGGTTTTTGTAGGCCCTAGGCATTCTTGTGTGCAACTCCCCACCTTGCCTCAATGTACTACTGGGTATGTTTTCATAGGCCTAAAATCTTGTTAACCTAAGTCCTAAAATTTTTGTAGGCCCTAGGTGCTGTCCCTAACGTGCCTAATGGATAAGAAGACTCTGGACAAGATGTCGTTACCATTACAAAGTACAGGCTAGTTCCTGAAGATTATTGACATAATTGTGAGAAAAATATGCCAAGGGTTATTGTACAGGCAAAGGCTATTACCTTAAGACAGCATGGAGTATTCTCTTTCATTTGTGTACTGTTTTATGAACTGAAGTCTCTTGCTTCCTCATGTGATGATCACACGGATATACCTACAGACCCAGTTGGAGCCCTAATCCCTGGAGCTAAAAATGTAAATATACCAAGCTGGCTAGACTGCTTTGAGGCAGCTTTCAGTGCTGGGCTTATCTTGCACACTTTCTTTTGCTGGAGGTATTTTGTCACTGATAATAGCTGGCTAGCCCAGGTCCATCCCTTTCAGAACAGGATGAATACCTGTCTCTACAAAAGAGTGGTAATAACTGTGTCTGCAGACAATGGGCCTCCTGGTAGTTGTTGAAGAAGGGAGCAAGTCACAGAAACGGCTGTGGTCTTTGCCTCTGGCTCTGCATTGAGTGGGAGAAGGTAGTCCATTTTATCTTCTTGTCAGTTTGTGTTCTCACTAATGGATTTGGGATTTGGTGAGGTGGAGAATGGAGAGAAATTATTTGTGCAAGATAGTTCATTTATTTATTTATACAGCTGTCCCACAATAATGTTCTCTGGTTGACTCACAAACAATCAAACAAAACAATGAAACATAATATATGATATCCATAAAACAGCAAACTAAATTTCCAGCAGGTCACATTCATAGCATAGCTATAAAAGAGAACAGATGAGCATTTTTTTAAAGCTAAAATTATCAATTTCAAATGCCTAGGGAGAATATAGAAAGTATTGACTTGGCACAGAAGCCTTTCAACAATTCATGCACCCTCTCCTTGGTAGCCTCCTGCTTTTTGTCACATGATGAGGACATTTGGATACGATGTCTTAAGAGGATCTCAAAGATCAATAAGAATTGGCTAAAGAAAATGATTTGTCAGGCATCCCGTTCCTAAGCCATTAAGGCAAAGACAGGGATATATTGTGGAATACAACCTCTGTTAGCCACAGACAGCAAATCCTAGCAAAATTCATTGCAGTGAAGCACCAAGAAATAGGTGGTAATGAGTGATATTGAAATGAATGGTCTTTTGCCTTTGGTTGATCTCTGGCAAAAAGTAGGAGTAGTTTGGGCCTTGAAGCAGCATTGTGGGAAGCCCAATGATGACTTCCAATGAAGTTGCTTCACTTTGTGTTCTGTGTACACTGAATGAGCAGGACTTTGATCTTTGCCAATATGCTACACCATCCTGATACAACAGAGATGATATAACATTGACACCTTTTAACCAGGCAAATCATGGAGATGAAACCAATGTGACAGAACAATGAGGGGCTTACGAAGGTCAAAGCAAATTTGGAAATTTTACTGTTTGGGCTACAAAACCCCACATCCCACAAACAGCATGTAGGATTCTGGAAGTAGTAGTCCTAAACAGTAACATTTGAAAAACATACCTAGGGGACAGTGATGAAGATAGGAAGCGTAACCCCATTCTTGCAACACCTGCAGATGACTTGCACCTTAGAGACATGTGGCTGTTGGTGGTGCCTTCAAGTCATTTCCGATTTATGGAGACCCTAAAGTGAATCTACCACAGGGTACTCTGGGGCTGAGAGTGGGTGACACACTCAAGGTCACCCAATAAGTTTCCATGGCTGAGTGGGGAACTGAACCCTGGTCTCCAGGATCATAGTCCAATGCTTAAATCACTACATGACGCTGGCTCTCAATTCAGTCTGGGATCCAGAAAGTTACAAATAAGCCCATATAAATGACTAGCTTGCCAAAGAAAATAAAACATTCTCTCCTGCTGTCTAGGTAGGAACAGAGAGGTCTATCCTCTCCTCATCAGCCTGCTTCATTTCTGTACAGTACAAACAGAAGGGGTGACATGTTATACCCCTTTTGCCAACACTCTTGCCGGCATGCCTACAGTGCTTTGTGGCCTGTGGCTACCACACAGTGCTTACATACAACAAGGTAAATGCCTTCCGTTATCACCATTTACACATTTACTATTCACTGAGATAATGAAAAATCACCCTAGACAACAAATTCTCCACCCATGTCGATAGTGGCCTAGCTACAAACTTGGTTGACCATGGTTCAGATTTTCCCTTTGCCATGAACAAGGCATAAGATAACAGAATGCAAATATTACCAATTCCTCTTCTCATTAGCACCTTTCTCATTTTATATACACAAACACACAGAGAGAAATGTTTAAAGTAATCTGTTAACTATTTTCTAGAATACAATTTTCTCTGCAATGTACAAGGCCAAGCGTATCTTGAATCACTCCTTCTATTATTTTTATTGAGTTATTTCTTTGCCCATTCAATCAGTCTCTGTCAATGCAGTCCCTGTACTTGATAGAAGGAAAGGTGGCTCCTTTAACATAAAGCTACACTTATTTTGGAGATAAAACAGTAGAACTGATGTAGAACACAGTTTTCCTGGTCTCCAGTTTTGAACGAATACCTAGAAAGTATAGTGAAAACAACTCCTTTCACATGCAACAAAACCATCTTATAAAAGAAACTCCCACCCTGTAATGCTACTGAAAACCTTTGGCCCAGCATGGTGTATTTCACTGACATCGGACGAGGATGTTGCGAAAGTTAATGTTTTAGTGAGGCAGTTACCATGGTGACTATTGGAAACAAACCCTACCGCAAATTCTCACTTCCTATATTTTCAAACACAATTGCTTTTCAGAAAGAAACGGCAACAGAGAAACAATTCAAAGTGTCTGACTTGCAGCAAGGAAATGCAGTTGAGCACCAAGAGGCTGCAAGAATAGAACACTCTGTGTTTGCATGTGCTCATGCCTGTGTGTGAGTGGATTCATGTATACCATGGAGATTTTATTAAACAGAACAAAACAGACCTCTTCCTGCAGTTGGGAGGAAAGTCATTTCTTCATAAAGTGTGAATAGGAAGAAGAGAAAGGAGGAGGAGGAGGAGGAGGAGGAGGAGGAAATAGTTTGTCTGATTCCGATGAAGATACTGTCACTTTCCACATCCTCGAGTTAAATAACAGACTGTTAAAAAGAGAAAATGTTGATGTGACATATTCTCCATGCCCATGAACATTTGCTAAATAAGCCTCTTTTTAACATTAATAATAAAATGCTTAGCACTTATACAGCACACTGCAAGCGTCAGGCCTCTTCATATGCATTCTTGCAACAGCCCTGCATAGTATAAACATCTCCACATTATAGATGGCACACTTCTGTGAGGCAAGAGACTATGCTGATGGCAGCAGTGCTGCTGGTAGGGCCTTCCATGCCAGATAGGCTTTTACTGAAGAGTCAGACTAAGGGCTTTTCCACTACACGGTTATAGTGCTATTATTCCACTTTCAGTATCCTGTGGAATTCTGGGTTTGTAGTTTACTGAGGCCAAAGAGCTCTCTGGCTGAGAATTCTAAATGCCCCTCCCTAAACTGCAGACCCCAGGATTCCATAGGATGTTGAAAGTGGAATAATAGCACTGTAACAGTGTAGTGTGGAAAGGCTCTAGCATCAGTAGTGTGTGTATGTACGTAGGACTGGTGGAGGATCTCTCAGAGACAATGGTGTTTGCACTGTAGCTAATGCTTGCTAATGCTGTGCAGAAGGAGACATGATGAACCTACTTTTGAATATCTTTTACCACAAAAGCCCTACGATGAGACAATCCAAAATGAAAGAAGAGGTAGCGCCAGAAGATGAAACTCCCAGATGGGATGGCACGCAGTGAGTTTCAGGGGTACAACAGGCAACAATTATGAATAACACTATGAGTAATTCTATGGTTATGAGTAATGCTGTGGCTAATGACACAGTCAGACAAGCTGAAAGAAAGTTCAGTTGCTGATGCGCTCAGAGGGAAACAGAAAGTCCGAAACTACACACAACATATTTATATGGACATGGAATATGAGAAGCAGTTTGTACAATTACTGCTTCTTTAATAGCAGGAAGCAGCATAAAGTAAAACAAGGTGGGGCAGGAAGAAAGTTCTGGAGCAAGGGACATAAGCATTGCAGATGGGCACGGAGAAGCAAAGCAGGAGAAGGGAAGAAGGACAAGAGGCAGAGCAAATGGGTTCAGAAGGGAAATGTGGCAGCATGAAAATGCTGGAGAGCAAGGCCATTTCTGCATTAGCCTGTTATAGTGTGATGATTCCACTTTCAACATCCTCTGGAATCCTGGGGTTTGCAGGCCGGCCCCTCCCGAAACTGCAAACCCCAGGATTCCAGAGGATGTTGAAAGTGGAATCATCACGCTATAACAGGCTAGTGCAGAAATGGCCCAAGAAGCAAGGGAGGCAGGCACGGTTGAGCTGTGAGGTGGGGCAAGTGAGGAGAAAGGAGGGAAAGCAAAGTGAAAGATGCAGTAACAGGGTACAAGGAGCAAGAAAGGTAGACATAAAGTGATGGGAGGTGAAAGAAAGGGAGAAGGGGTTCTACAAAGTGAAGCAAGTGATGCAAGCAGTGGACTGTAATAAGCAAGGCAGCGGAGTCTGGTGACGGTGCACTAAGAAGGAGGAGGGATTCAGTGTAGAATAATAGGTAATAGGGAAGAAAGGAGATGTGCAGTGGGAGGTGCAAGTAAGTATCAGATGAAGCAAAGTGCAGGGCATGTATATTGTAGACTCGTTCTCCCTTTCCTCTGCATTTTCCTTTCTGAACCAACCAACAGTCACTCCTGGGGCTTCCTGTGATATGTTAATAGGTCTATACATTTTTGCCATCATTTAAAAAATGTTATGGTGATCTGACGAGAATACAGTAGCATTAGAAGTGCCTGTGCATGACAAAATGGCATTATCACCATCATAGTTATCACTACCACCACTACCATACCAGAAATGTACATGGTCACTTCAGATGGTCTTTGTTCTGTTATTGATTTCCAAAACAATCCTGTGACGTAGATTTGCCAAGAGGTAGTGATGGTTCAAAGAGCCAGTGTGCTGTAGTGGTCTGAGTGTTGGACTATGACCCTGAAAACCAGGGCTCGATTCTCTGCTCAGCCATGAAAACCCACTGGGAGACCTTTGGCATATCACATACTCTCAGCCCCAGAAAATACCATGATAGGGTTACTTCAGGGTCACCATAAATTGGAAACAACTGGAAAGTACAAAACAACAGCAAGAAGACATATTAAAAGAAGATATGGAATATATAAAACTTGCAGTGCTTGAGGTGAATGAGCTAAAGTGGACAGGAATGGAACATTTTGCGTCAGATAATTATACAGTGTTTTATTCAAGAAATGAAAATCTAAGGAGAAACTGGGTTGCATTAATAGTGAGGAGAGATGTAGCAAAAATAGTAGAAGGATACTACAATGCAAAGTCTGTCCAAATCATATCAATAAGATTTCAGGGAAAACCTGTCAATATAAACATAATCCAAATTTATGCTCCAACTACAGAGGCAGAAGAAGAAACTGCAAGATTCTACACTGGAGACCAGGAGGAAACTGATCACACTGATCACACACCAAAGCATGACATCTTGTTAATCATAGGTAATTTGAATGAAAAGCAGGAAACAGAGCAGAATCAAAGGACAATGTGGCCTAGTATCAGGAAATGAAGCAGGAGAAAAACTGATTGAATTTTGGAGGACCAACAGTTTGGCCATTGAAAACACATTCTTCAAGCAACCAAAGATGCAACTGAAAGCCTTCGACCCTACATCAAAGATGCAACTGTATACATGGACATCACCTGATGACCAATATAGAAATCAAATAGACTGCATAGTTGGAAAAAGAAGATGGAAAAGCTCCATTCTCTTTGCAGAAAGAAGGCCAGGAGGAGATTGCAGTACAGATCATGAACTACTAATATCAAAATTTAGTGTAAAGTTAATGAAGAATACTAAGCCAACTATCATGCCAAAATACAACCTGAAGAATATCACTATAGAATTTAAAGATAATGTATAAAATAGCTTTTCACTATTCAGCCTAATTGATCAGGAGCCAGACTATCTGGGCTGAAGTAAGGGACATTGTCAGGGAGGAATGCAAAAAAGACTATCTACAGCCAAAAAGAAAGAGAAGCCTCCAATAGATGACAGATGAACTCTTCAGGCAAAAGTAAAAGGTGACAGAAATAGAGTCAGAACCCCGAATGCAACTGTTCAGTGACTTGTGCCCAGGGGCAAAGAAAACTACTATAATAATCAATACAGAGAAATAGAAGGTGACAACAAAAAAGGAAGAACAAGAGACATCTTCCATAAGATTTGAGAAATCAAAGGGAAGTTTGAAACAAGAATGGGGAACTTTAAGATCAGCAGGGGAACACATTATATGATCATTTCTGCACTAGACTTGTTATAGTGCTATTATTCCACTTTCAACATCCTATGGAATCCTGGGATTTGCTGTTTCAGGAGGGGCCAGCTGAGGGGCCAGCTTAATTATTTTTTGTAATCTTTCTGAGGTCATATACCATCTATGAAGCATTTTATAAAAAATTTCTCTTAAATTTAAGTTTGGTGTAAATTTTATATCAGTTTTCCGTACTTTCTCCCAAACTTCTAATTCAATTGGATGTCCCACATTCTGAGCCCATTTAACCATTGTATATTTAACTGCTTCCGATTCCATTTCTCTTTTCAACAATAGTTTATAAAATTTGGAGATTCTCTTCTTCTGATTTCTCTTCATCAATAGATCTAATTCATTCTCTTTTCTCTCAAATCCATACTATTTTTGGTCCATTTTAAATCTTTCTTTTGTCACCATGGGAACCAATTTAGCTCATATCCATCAGCCTTTAATTCTTCTACTGTGCATATCCTTGGTTTATCCCCTTCCCATTTCAGTATGTCTTGATATGTTAATACATTTCCTTGTTTTGTTGGAGCAATATCGTATGCTTCTTGTGGTGAGGTCCATGTTGGAAGTTTTGTATAATATTTCCAGTCTATTTGTAGTCAAACCTTTAACAATGTCTTCCGGATGCAATGATTGTTAAACTCTTTATTCACCGCTAATCTATCATAACATATATATCCATGCCATCCAAATCTGTTATTTATTGCTTCTGAATCTTCCATAGTTGTTCCCTCTAGTTGAATCCAGTCTAGACAGCATGCACAATAGTAGATTTTCAATGATGGAAGATCAAATCCTCCTCTTTCTTTTGCATCCTGAAGTGTTTTAAATCTTATCCTTGGCTTTTTGCCTTGCCAGATAAATTTTTGAAGATCTTTTTCCCACTCTTTAAATACTTTCTCTCTTCCTATTATTGGTAAATTCTGAAAGAGGAACATAAGTTTAGGTAGTAAGGACATTTTAAAAGCATTTATTCTTCCCAGGAGAGATAAATTTAAGTTTTTCCGTTTTTCCATATCATTTTTAACCTCTTTCCATATCTTCAAGTAATTGTTGTCGAATAATTCTTGATTTCTTTTCATTAATATAATTCCTAAATATCTTGTTTTCTTAGTTAATTGATATCCAGATCTACTCTCCAGATCGGCTTGCTCTTTTTTGGTCATATTTAATATCATCATCATTGTCTTTTCCTTATTTATCTTATATCCTGCTACTTGTCCATATCTTTGCAAAGTTTCCATCAACGCCTAAATTGATTCTTGTGGATCCTCCAAAAATATAATTACATCATCTGCAAAAGCTTTTAGTTTCAGTTTCTTTTTCCTTATTTTCAGGCCTCTTATCTGTGAATCCTCGTTTATTATATTCAACAATGCCTCCAAAACAGCTATAAACAGTAATGATAATAACGGGCACCCTTGCCATACCCCTTTGCTTATTACAAAGCTTGTCGAAATGTCTCCATTAATTATTAATCTTGCAGATTGTTCTTGATAAATCATCTCAATCCATTTACAAAAATCTTCTCCCATGTCCCATGTCATATTCTCTCAATACCCAATGTAAAAAAGCCCAGGAAACATTATCAAATGCCTTTTCTGCATCCAAAAAGATACGTGCTGCTTTCTTCCCTGGGTTTTTGTCATAGTATTCAATAACATTTAAGGTTGTCTTTATATTACTTGTCATGTATCTGCCTGGGAGAAAACCTGTTTGACCTTCTTGGAACTTATCCTGTAATATTTGTCTCAACCGTTTTGCCAACACTGCCGCAAAAATTTTGTAATCTACACTCAACAAGGAGATTGGTCTATAATTCTTGATTTCTTTGGGTATCAATACTGTATTAGATTCTCCCCAGGATTTTGGTTTACCATGTTTTTCTATTTCTTTCAAGGTTGCTTGAATTGGTTGAATCAATTCTTTTATGTATCTTTTATAGTATAATGTGGTGAAACCATGCGGTCCAATTTCTCTGTATGGCTTTGAAAACTGGAAGAAAGCTGATAGGAAAAAAATTGACTCATTTGAAATGTGGTGCTGCAAAAGAGCTCTATGGATACTGTGGACACCTGAAAAGATAAATAAATGAGTCATAGAGCAATAAAGCCTGAACATTTCCTAAAAGCCAAGATGAATAAACTAAGACTGTGGTACTTTGGGCATATCACATGAGTAGACAATAATGCTTGATAGTAAGAAGTCAATATAAAAAGAAGACTGAATTACAGATGGAGAGACTCTGTCAAGGAAACTATGTCCCTGAATCTGCAAGACCTGAGCAGAGCTATTAATGACAGGGTGATCTGGGGGTCTCTCATTAATGGGGCCACCATAAGTTGAAGTACCTTGATGGCAGTTAACAACAATTATAGATGGGCAAATAGATCAGGGAGGAGAACCTGAAAGGTCATGGCCTAGAAAAGAACAGGGAAATCACATTCCAGTTTGATACTACAGGTTTAGATTTAAGAACATTTCACCTCCAAAAAGTTCCCTACCAATTTTAGACCATGACTTTAAATTCCTGTTTTAAACCATTTCTGTGGCCCTTTCCGCAGCTTACCTCCATCCAGCGTGGTTGCATGGGGATCACACGAGCAGCCTCTTCTGTGAGGCACTCGCGTCTCCTCTGCTCTGTCTCCGCAGCAGCTTCCTGCCAGCTGGCAGCCAGCATGAGGCTCCGCCTCTTCCTTCCGCAGTGCAGCGGGGTATTTTCCCAGACTGCGCTGGGGGAGGGAGCGCGAGGGCCATGGCTCTAGAGGCTCTGCATGGATGGTAAGTTTGTGTGGGGCCCCAGAGTGATGCACGATCATGCATCATTTTTGGCCGAAAGCCGAAATGATATATTGTGCGATCGGTTCCTGCTGGCCCTGGCAGCGTCATATGATTGTGAGGATGTCATGTGAAATGCTCTTCGCAATCGCACGACGCTCCGGAGGCCCTTTGGCATGACAAATGCCATGTGAAAGGGGCCTAAGACTTGCATCTTAGAAATTTGTCCTTATCTCCAACAAACAAGAAATCTAAATAGATAACTACAGATGCACCTATTTATCCATTACTTCTACCCCTGCCCTACTTCTCCACTGCTCCAAATGTAAATTGTAAGCTCCTTTGGGACAGGAACATGACATTTTGACATATTCCTCTGTAAGGATCCATGAATATGAATAGTATGTTACTACCTTCTTAAACTGGCTCTTACAAATGTCTTTAAGGACATTTTAATCTGGACAAGTGATAACTTCTATGCCACAAAACATGTCACCTGCCAATGCCTGCAGTTCAAGCTGCTATTTAAAAGCCATGTAAAAGTGGCAAGTAAAGGAATATGTCCCCAGTCAGTGGTATGATGTTATTAGTAATAACTTCCACATATTCTCTCACACATCCCAGATTTTTACCGTTTCAGTGTATGGAGCTATTTGTGCACAGTAATATCTACAGAATAGTGTTAGTGCTTTAGTCAAAGGTATACTCTTCCATTTTCTCCCTCTGTAGTAAGTGTGTGGAAAATATTCACAACCTTTCTTATTTCCAACAAGAGAGCTGTCTTGACATGGTAAGATAGCCTGATGAGAAGTCAGCAGGTCCTGAAAGAGTTCTCACCTCCAGTGCAAGAATAAGACAGGAGATGCTTTGCTGTTCAGTGAGTAATTTGTAAATTGTGCAAAAAATGTCTGAAATGACTTACAGTAAGCACAACAAGATTGACTGAGTTAGACTTTATTCATGAAAATGGCTGCTTGATGAAAAAAGATTACTGTACTGAAAAAGATCTTAGTTTGTGGCAATTAATTATCACAGCTACTGTAGATGAGCTTGACCCCACTGTTGTGCAATTTTCACAACGAGACAGATTTTTCTCAAGAATGAGCCAAGTGAGAATCTGCCTTCCTACTCTATTGTGACTCTTTCTCTGTACATGAAAATATGAAGTGGCCTGAGGTAAGGGCCAAGACTCTTAACACAAGGTGGTACATCTGGAAGGAAACAAGTGTGATTTATTTCTGCTTTATAATCCCAGATGTCATGTGTACTTTTTAGGTTGCCAGAGGTGACTAGGAACCTGGCTTTGTCCTCTGCTCCATGCAAAGATGCCACACTGGCTCTTTATCATAAGATTAATAACAAAACAGATGCCAATTTTAAAAATAATCCATGCCTCTCCCCACATTTCCGCAGATTTGATCCAGCTGGGAAAGCGGACTTATTTGTTTCTATTTTATTATTTGGGATTCTTTTAAAAAGTTCAGTATCATAACCACTCAGTGACATTTTGTGTACACATAGATTAAATTTGCCATGCTGTAAATGAGGGTCCAATGGCCTTACAAGTGTATAGTATAGCAAGTATAAAGTTTGTGAATAATTGAATATGACTTTTTAAAAAGAAGGATATAGTATAAATGGTGGTGGTGATGATGATTAAAATGGTGTGTAGAGAAGTTAGTAATTTAAGGTGTAAATTAATCTATTCAAACTGGTAGCCAATTACATATAAAACCATGCCCAAGGTGTTGCTTTTGGTTTTTAAGATCCTATACAACTCAGGTCAAAGTTATTGGGGAGACCCTCTTGTTCCATTTAGATGTGTTGTTGTGTGCCTTCAAGTCATGTCTGAATTATGGCAACCCTAAGGTGAACCTATCATGAGATTTTCTGGGGCTGAGAGTATATGACACACTCAAGGTCACCCAGTGGATTTCCACAGCTGAGTGAGGAATCAGATTCTGGTTTTATTATTTTGTCCTTCTAAACAGGTGTTTTTGGGGGGAGGGATGGAGCGGTTCTTGTTTTATTGTGAGTTGCTTTGTGCTTTTTAAAACATAAAGCAGTATATGTAGTAAGTGCTGGAAATAAATAAATACATAAATAGTATTACCATGTCCATATTGCAAGTGGGATCTTAGGTGAAGAAAGTGCACCTTGCTTAATTCCATCTACAGAGATCATGGTTGACATACTACTCGAACTGGGGATTCAGTATTCGAACATATAATCACAAAATCACAATAGCTCTTGGGAGTAAAAATACTCTTTTTAATTATACTAATACAAACTTGATATGTCTATACAAACTTAGTCTTTGTATTTGTTGTTCTGTGCTCTCAAAGATAAGTGGAACTTCTGTTTTCAAACCTTGGGTGCCACAATTGAAGATGCAGAACTGAAGTCTTAACCTTTGAACCTCCTCACTGTCAAGTGGGGGGGGGGAGTTTTCAAACACAGAAAAAAAATTATTGCCTCATTGAGCATCCTTACCTGAAAACATTTCCTTTCTTTTATTAACCTGATTCTACTAATTCTTAATCCTTAAAGGAAATCTAGTGTCATACAGTAGTATGACTCTGAAACCAAGGTTTCAATCCCTGCTCAGCCATTGAAACTCATTGGGTGACCCTGACCAAGTAATACACTCTCCAACTCAGAGGAGGGCAAAGGCAAGCCCCCTTTGAACCAGTCTTGCCAAGAAAACGCTATGATAGGTTCACTTGAGGATCACCATATATCGAAACAACTTGAAAGTATCACAAAAACCACTGTTAATCCTTCACATTTTATATATGTTTTGAGAGTAAGTGAGTTTAAAAACAATAGACCATACTTTTAAAAATGACAGTTAAAGTTATATTGAACTATATTTTTCAAACTTGAAAAAAAATGTGACTGTGTCTGGAATCACCAATTCTGTATGTCTCAAACTGTGGGTTAAGGAACTTTTAATACACAGGGGTAGGCCTTCCCATTGATAGAAGAAAGTGCCAGCATCAAATATGAAGCATGGTGGGTGGCAAAACACATCACCCCTGGAAGGACTCCATTACAGTTTTAGAGACTCTCTCTAATTGAGACAGATGTCACAGCCATGAGTAGGTGAACTTGTCAGGGTGGAGCGTTGGTGGAGGACTTGAAGAACTATGCCAGCTGTTTTCCTGCAGTGACCATGCTGCAAGATGGAACAGCCAAGAGACCACCAGGCTTCAAATGGTTGAGGGGCACCATGGAGATGACACATGGGGTCATTGTGGAGCCTGCCTGTATTGTGGTGACACAGGCAATCTTTATGGCCACTTCATCCCCACTGCCTCCTCATGAAGGAAGTTGTGGAGGGGAGCATAAGAAGAGTGGCAAGCTACAGTGTGTATTTTCTTGCCTCTGGCAAGAACATACTTCATCCCACTCTTGATTGTGTGCCATGAAAAATGAATAAGGGTTTCACAGAGGAGTCCTTTTGAGCCGTTCACATCAATATTTTTTTCCACACCTTCTCTTGGCTGGTAGCGACTTTCCAATGTTTCACAGAGAAATCATTTCAATCCCTGTCTGGAGAAATCTGGGAACCTGGGACATATGTACTCTTATCATTGAGCTACAAACCTTCTTGCCTTTTCAATTGGTCTCTGCTGGAAGCAGCTAATTCTACTGCTGTTCTCCATAGGGGTGATACTGGCTCACTTCACTTCAATTATTTTATGTGAAGAAATGCAGCAACATTACTTGACCTCAAAGGAGAATGCCTATCCACCTGACTGATTTAGGTTTTACTTTCAAAAAGGAGGTACACTCAACAACAGGGACTCCTGAGAAATTTTGGAGGAAGCTGTTTGAAAGACAAGCAACTCTTATTCTACATTTCAAGTGTGCCTCCATTTTTTAAAGCTCACAAAGTATTCTGGCTGTTAGGAGTTGTGTGGAAGTGGGGTGTGGGGAGCAATGAATTTCTGAGTTGAATGCTGATGCAGTTACATCAATACTGGAATCAGGGTTGCTGCACATGATGCCTATTTTCCCTTTGTAGTTTTCTTGATTGCCTAGCAAGTCAAGCTGCATTCCAAGAGTGAAATCCCTATCTTGCCTAGTTTTTTGCACATGCAATCTGAAGAAAACAGCTGTAGGCTCTACCTAGGAAGGTGGTGTCATCCCTGTGTAAACAGCAGGGAATCAACCATTATTCTTTCAGCCTCCTTCTGTGCAATTCCCATCTGTTTGTCTCAAGTTGGTCTTTGTACCTTGTCATTACTCTTATGCTAAGAGTTATTTATAGTCTAGAAAGCTTGTTACTCAGGTAAGTGATTACATCTCCTACAGCGTTATTAAGAGCTTACAATAGAAATGACTATCCATCATAATTTAGTAGAAACAATGGAATTTGCTTTCATAGTGCTTCATTGGAGTCCTTCAGCTGGAGGAACATCTTCCTCTACCCTCTCATGAATATTACGGAGATTTGGATTAGTCTGCACACACGCATGTTACTCAGTTTTTGTACATGTACATGTGAAAATGAATGTGTGAATGGACCTGTTTTAGGGGATATGTATGGAAATATCCTCTGAGGAGTTACATTTTCTGCACTGGTCCACTTAAACAAAGCTAATGCGGTCATGAAGTGATAATTATGCTTAAATATAACAGCATAAAATAGAGAAAGCATAGTAGAGAAAGCAAAGAAAAATTGGACCAGTTAGATTTGTATTTTTTGTTTTCATTTGTAAGGCATTGGTAGGTGGGAGGGGGAAGAAGTGGCAGCAAGTAACTTCTCTCTCTGTTCATTCTTTCTGACCTTGGGAGAACTGCTTCTTTATGATTGCTTGAGTTCCTGATTCATGAATATGAGGACAATAATTAGGGATGAAAGCATTAAATTCATTAATTATTGTGATTAATCATGTATTTCACTGATTAATTACTACTGATTTGGCTGTAGCTTAAGTAAAACACTGACTAAAATACTCCCTGTGCCTGAAAGACCCAGACTCATCAGAGGGAGCACTGGGGGCTGCTGTCATTTTAGTTAATGGGTAGGCTCCATTTTCTGATTGCTCCAATATTAAAAAGCTGCACATAACCTAGAGAAAAATACAAATGGGTCATCTGACCAAAAGGCCTCTTGATAGGACTAAGGTCCTCATGAATGTATGTTATCTAATGACTGCAGCATGAAGTGATGGCTTGCATGTGTGAAGGGTCAAATATTACAGCAGAACTTGCATCTCTTTGCATTTCATCTCACTCTCAGATCAAGACTTTTCAGTGGCTATGGTTCATACATTTATATGGGAATCTGGAAGTGTCAAGTAATCAAGTGATGTACATGAATGTATGGACTAGATCTAATTCACATGTCAATATTGTTTCTTGGTCAATATTTTATTTCACTTTGGGTGCCTTTCAAAATCTAGATATTGAACTGAGTAGTGGATGAGAAAGTACCACATGGTGGCAGGATTTGGTGGGAGATAAAGAATTGATGTTTGGGAAAATAATTTTCATAAATATTCAATATTTTACGGTTTGTTGTATTTGGTCATATGAAAATAATATTAGACAATATTTGCCTTAGGCTTCCCCTCCCCCCTAGCCAGGAAACTGATTGATGGCCACTGGCTCTCCCAATCTAGCCTACCTCACAGTGTTGTTATGAGAATAAATATTGGATTACTTCATGTTCAGCTGCTTAAAACGTTATTTGATGTAGTATACAAGGCATGCTTTGTAAAATTTGGGGCAATAGAATAAATTTAACTTTGTAGATTATCTCATCAAATATAGATAGGTCACAATTTGTTAAACTGGGATTTCTATAAAGTTAAAAAATGGTAGTATACTCTGCGGGTCTAAAATGCAACAAAGAGGGACACAGTTCTTAGGCCTGGATCTAATTCTGGCATAATGCTTGTGCAACTCCATGTTATATGAACAACTGTACATTTCCCCATGTTCACAGAAGCAGGCACCACACAACTCCTTGCGTAAGTGGTTCCCACTATCTACAGAAGCCAGGTGGTGCACTTGAGCTCAGTTCCATTGCCCCTACATGCTGGTTCTCCTCTCTCCCTCCCCCCTCAAAAATTTCATGGACCTATGCTAGTGAATCTTCTCATTGTACTGGTGTTCAGTTTGGCATCTGTTTTTAACAACAAAGTTATTTTACTTAAACAAGTGTGCCCATTATTAAACCCATGGCTCTGTGTGATGATGGCCCTAGAGTCTTTACAGACCATAATGTGACAATATGACCCTACAGTCTTTACAGAACATAATGTGACAATATAAGGCCTTTAGTTGGTCAGGCTCATGGCTGCTGAATTATCAGCATTAGACTAACTTCAGAGATATTGAGTCATGTTTGCAGTTTTCCTAAGAAGAATCCATAATTGCAGTAATCATCTATATTCCAATACTGTTTGAACTTCACACTTAAGTAGCCAAAAATCGTGTGACTTGCACACCAAAATGAGGAACTGACGGACTGGGCATAATCTTTGGTTTGTAGAAGTATAAAGAAGTCATTGGGAAGAAAAAAGAACTTTAATAAGGAGCCCCTGAAACAGCCTAATAAATGCTGAGTAATAGTCAGTAAGCATGGAATGCAAACCATTGTGTGTGTGTGTGTGTGTGTGGGGGGGGGGCAGAAAATCTAAGGGAGGATGGAATACAGGGTGGAATCCAGAACAACAGTGCTACACATTGCCCCACTTCCTCCCTCTTATGTAAACTGAAGGTTCTATAGAGGTTATCCTCAAGTCCATGTTAGGAACATGAAACAAATGTTTGTAAGTGGTGTCCAACATCTGCCCCTCACCCAACTGGAACAAGGGGGTGGTGGAAAAGTGTCATGAAATTTACAGAACCTAACAACTACAGCCTAATGCATCATGAGACAGACTTTAAGAGACTTAAACAGGATTGCTAACTCCTTGAAGCCTGAATAGGATATTTAGGCGGAGGTAATGGGGGATGGAGAACAATATAGCACTTGTTTCCTTGATATGTTACTCCAAAAAGACATAGACACCAGGTGAAAGATGTTGTTTTCAGTGCTGACAAAGTAGCACAGTGACTGTCAAATCTTAAAGGCAGAACGTAAAACACAGACGAACACAACCGGAAAGAGTTTATTGGTACATGTTGAGAATCTAACTGAACAAGAGACAGAATCTGAATACCTCTGAGACGAACGGCATATTAAGGTGAAAACTAAGATACTAACTACATACTGTGCAGTAGAATTTGTTGAACCATTTTAGATGGAAACTTTTCAAAATGTTTTCCCTGCATTAAATCATACACACAAAAGTAGTGAATAAAGATATCAGGAAAACATATGGAAATCCCTACTCTCACCAGGAAATTACAAAGGAAGACTAGAAAGGGAAACTGTTGAATTGAATTATATCCACAAATTCCAATTCATTAGCAGAGGTATGAACAAAGACAATGGCTTCAGGGCACGCTACGCATATTAATACAAGAGTCCTCATTTACTGCACTTATAACAAAAGGAATCTTCTCAGAGTTTTGAATCTTGGGAAACCTGTATCACCTATGAAGCCCTTTGAAAATTAGGCAAGGGTCATGATTTGCATCTTATCTGGATCCTGTTACATTCTATTCCACTCCCACAGCTGTATAAATACACTTTATGCCTAAGGCCTTAATGCCACTCAGTACTGCATTCAAAGAAGAGGTTTATAGCCACAAAAGTTCATGTTGAAAAAAAACCCCAATTAATCTTAAAGGTGCTGCCATATTTCTCGCCCCCCCTTCCTTTTTCCTTTTTATCTCTCACCTGACTAGTCACTACATATAGGAAGGTTGTGTTTGTGTTTCAGTGTTGGTAAAGCATTCAGTGTTCACTTACAGTTTGAAATAGTAGGATCCAAATTCTACAATCTATACTCATTCTACAGAAAATGCAGAATGATTTCAATAAAGCAACCACAGTGTTAAGTCAAAAGCAAGGCTGGTAATGAAACTTGAAGTGATAGGACCAGAATAAATCATCCCCCAAATTAATTATTCTCAATGGGTTGGCTGGTGTCATTCTTAGACAAGACAGTTTTCCTACGAAACGAATAGACCAAACCAAAGATTTTGCTGCTCTATGTGGCTTCATGTGTTACTTTATGGAATCCTGGTTTCAAGGTACCAGACAAATATGTTTTATAATCCTCTGCAGATTGTTTCTGATCATTTAGCACAAGGAAGGCCATTTTTCTTTAAAAGAAAATGGTCCACTATCCATTCAATTAACATGAATTTTTAAGTGTCAGTGTATCTGTGTATCAGTCACAAATGAGTATTCCAGAATAGTGTCCCTGGAAAGCAAGAGCTTTTGGAGGCGGGACAAACTCTCCATGAGTGCTAACATTTAAAAAAATCTGAAGAGAAAAAGTCCCAGTAAATAGTTCCTGCTCTAAATAAATAAATAATTAAAATAAAAATTAAAAAGGGAATGAAAAGTAATATCCAAAAGGAAAAATAGAATTGGGGTGGTGATGGAACACCTCAATGGAACTCCGTTTATGAAAGAAATTTTCTCTACAACATTCCATTCAATGCCCTATTAGTATTTCTCCATTTCTTATGCTGAGAGGAAGGGGAAGTCAGGATAATTTAGGAGAACAAGAACAAAACAGCCAGGTTGTCCCCTCAGTTGTATCTTTCCACTGGAAGTACTAAACATGGGAACAAACAGTGACCCAGCAGGCAGTACATTTGACCTCACTGTGGGTTCATAGACAGAGTTCAGCTGTGGAGCTTGTTGGATGGCCTTGGGCTAGTCACTGCCTTTTCGTGTTGGCTCATTCTTCTGAAAAGTGGGAACAATAGCAAAAGAGTTCACAGGAAAAACAAGGGTCATCACATTGATTGATAGGAAAAAAATACACACACATGTGATAAAAACCAGCTGTGGGTTTCATGAGTTTACAGTGAACAGTCATCGAAGCTCAGGGGCAAAATATATATTTTGCATTAACATAGCTGCATGTCTGATGATGAGTTGGGAAGTTACATGCAACACAGTTGTCTGAAATGAGTTATTCTTCCTGGTAGCAAGAGCTTAACAAAGTTATATTTCAACAGTAGTGTAACAATTGCGAACAGTGCCATCTTACTGGTACAGCATGCGTTTAATTATTTTTATAGTTACTTTAAAAAGGCATTTTTAGGCTTTGGGGTAAGAATTTCAGTCTCAAGGCTCCCTCCCATTAGCAAAAGGTGACAAAAACAATGATTAATGCAACAAGATGGGTTAAAAATATTGTAATGAGTAATGACGGCAAATTATTTGAAAAAGTGATTTTCCAAGCTATGGTTTAACTGCTGATATCTCCATGTAGGTCAGGAAAAAGTCCTGCAAGCGACCCTGGAAAGCAACTAGCAGTCAAAGTAGCACACTGGGCAAGAAGATCCAATGACCTGACAGTATAAGGCTGCCTCCTGTGTTCCTGACGCCATTTCCGCACTACACCATTATAGCGTTATTATTCCACTTTCAAGATCCAATGGACTCCTGGGGTTTGCAGTTCAGGGAGGGGCATTTAGAATTCTTAGCCAGATAGCTCTTTGGCCTCAGTAAACTACAAACCCCAGAATTCCACAGGATGTTGAAAGTGGAATAGCACTATAACAGTGGAATGTGAAAATGGCCTAAGACAGAGGCCCTTTTCACATGGCATTTTCCATGTGAAAGAGGGCCTGGAGCGTCACACAATTGTGAGGAGCAATCTGCATGACGCACTCACAATCGTGCGATGCTCCGTGGGCTGGCAGGCACAGATCGCGCACCTTTTCATTTTCGGCTAGAAGCCAAAAATGGTGCATCATCGCGCATTGCTCCCAGGCCCCCCGCGCACTTCCCTGGCGTGTGGAGCCTCTGGAGCCGTGCCGGTTGCGCTTCCTGCCCCAGCGCAGGCTGGGAAGGTTCCAGGCTGCACTGCAGAAGGAAGAGGCGGGGCTCTCACGTGAGCAGGCAGCTCATGCGGAGCCGAAGGACCCTGGACGTGGGAGCCTCTCACCGGAGGCTGCTTGCGCGATCCCTGCACCCCAGTGCCGGAAGAAGGTAAGGAATGGAAAGGGCCAGAAACTATCATTTTGGCTATAGACATTTTGAAATGCTGTGATAGTATTCAAACAATTGTTTTACAACACAAACATACAAGATAGGTCCACTGTACATTGTAGGTGCAAAACAGAAAAAGAAGGATCCCTGACACACCATGTCTGTAGTCTACAATTTGATAAGTTCTTACTTATTACTTCCAGTGGAGGTCTATGTCTCTTGTGCAGCATCAGACAAGACGGCTGCAGTGGCTCCCATGTCTTTCTTCCCAGGCCAACCTTTCACTCTCTGTATCTACTGTGAAAAACAAGTCACAGGGCTGTTGGACAGCAGTTGAGTAAAGAGGCAATGAAAAACAACTCAGGAGAGAAAATATGGGAGCAGCTGCTATATGTCTGGTCTCTATTACTTCAGGAGATTTAAAGATCTCCATCTGGTGAAAGAGATGCCATTTCTTACACAGCATGGACTTATCTAGGGTTGGGAGTGATTGTTGTGTGAAGCAAAGAGTGTGTGTGTGGGAACAGATACTGATACAATTAGTGTTAATACCACCACAAAAAGCTGTTTAAGGGCTATAAAATGTTATCTTGAGATGACTGTTGATCAGCCAAAGGGCCACTGATTTGGGTGACATCATCATAGCATATTATAACAATGTTCAGTTATTTCAATTTCTATCCTTAGGGAACAAGTATAATAAAAGCAGATTAAGCACACAAACCCCATTAAGATAGAAAACATACAGAAACTAGAATGCCCAGTCAAGGTAATATTAATGGATTATTAAATATTCACTAGAACAATATTTTAACCATCTTTTTACAAACTAAAACCAATCATATTTGATCAACCTTTCTTGGAAGGGAATCTATAACCAAGGTCGCCATGACCAATAAAATCCTGTCCCTCTCTCCCAGTGATCCAAGCATTCTGAGCAGGGACTGATCTCATGATGGGAATATTTTTGCAAGGCACATATTGGGATCCTTTTGTTCTTCAGGTCATGGAAGGCTTCTTCATGCAGGTGAAACCTTTAGGGCTCCCAGTTAGACAGGGCATGGAGATAGCATTTTCTATATGCCAAGAGCTTTACAGGCAAAGAAACAAGAGTATGCCTTTTCCACATTTTCCATGAAAAAGTATATCCTCTTGCCACTGTATCACATTGCTCCCAGACGGCCATCATATTCAATTTTATCCCAGTTTCTTGAAATACAGGTTTTAACGACTGTGAAGAAAAAGGTATTGAATCTGTAACATAGATCTGGTCTATGTTACTATCATCAAATGATTTTTTAAGAGGCAATTTTCTTGACCAATTTAGGAGATACGTGACATAAACCATGACAACTTGGAGTATAATGTCCTAATCAGAGCAATTATTTCTTTAGCGCATTGTAAAGCCACTTCATCGACCACAAGGCAAGCTGCAATCCATACACAAGGAAAGTGCTATAATGATCATGCCTCTCTGAAACATTGTTTCTATTTCCATCCCACTACTCAATGGAAAGGTGTCTGATTTCTTTATCTTAACATTATTTGCAGACATTTCTAGGCCTCTATTGGAACAATGCCTAGAGCTCAAGAAAGCATTTGTTCCTTTAAGAGATTTAGTATTGTCTGGAGTCAGGCCAGCTCACCATTTAATCCGTTTTTCCCCTCAGAAGAAGAATAGGGTCTCTGTTCGCCAAAGTTATCAACCAGAACTGTAAACAGTTACTTGAGGCACAATATAGTAAGGTAGCTTATGATGTCTCATGCCCAGAAGTAATGTGCAAACTTTTCCATTAAGTTCTTGTTTACAACTTGCCTGCAAAAATGAACAGGAGTGGTTTATGTACATAGGGAAATATCCCTCTCCCTTTATTGTTTATCCCTGCCTGCCTCCATGAACACCTTTAGCAACCTGACTTTGAACAAGTCAGTTGGTAAAATCCTTCCCATTAGTTACTGCACTGCCTGGGAAAACCTCCACTTAGTTCTTGAAATGCTGTCTGGGAAAACAATATTGCCTATGTGTGTGCTTGTGTGTGTCAGATGTCTTGGTCACAGTTTGCTAGTAACTAGGTACAGATAATTGAGTGTAATTAGTTCCTTCTGTGTTCAAGGGCAAGTCCAGCTCTGTGTGAAATAACACACCAGCACACACATATAAATGGAAGAGAAAAGCCACAACTTTTTTTAGTTACAGCTGTTGATAGGGTTGGCAAACGCATGGGTCCGGATTCAGGCATTGACCAATCTGCCTGTTGATTGATGAGCTCAATCCTCTGGTGTGATGCTGGAACTGTTGGGGTGACAGGTGTGGGATTCATGTGGGCAGACACCCTAGCATGGTCCCCCTGCCATCAGGGGGTGCAGTGAAGAGTCTACCTTCCAAGTTCAGCTGGACCAATTCTGTCTCACATCCACTGAGTCCCTTAAGGAGACTGCCATGTTTTATCAATGTCAATGAGACACTGGTAATTAATGTCCTGGATCAAGGACCCATGCCAACCTCCCTAAAAGTTGTGACAAGGAGACAATATAGAAGAAAAAGGAAAAAACATATATGGCAAACCCTACACACACCACCTAATTACAAACATAAAATTGCAAGGTAAAGAATGGGTGGGCGGCTGGGATGATGCTTGACAAAGAACTGACAGGTGAACATAAGAGCAGCGCATTATTTCCCCCCTTGCCTGACTGCAATGAAGCCTGCACACTGGTCACTATAGCTAAGCACAACAACCAATGAAGTCAAACCAAGCTGCACTGGCCCCTGGGAAGAAAGAGACGGTGAGCCATCATTACAGGTGACTACTGGTGCTCTGCACTTGCCCTGAACAGCAAACTTGCCATGTGGTAAGTCACACAGAGCCCCTTTTGGATCACAATGGTAACTTTGCATCACAATGATAATCACTTCACCTCACTACAGTGGTAGTAAACTTCACTTTTGAAGTATTATTTTGTGGTTAGGAAATTGTGGCTTTACTAAATGCTGGAGGAGAAATACCATGTTTTAAGCATTGTCTCATGTTGTGCCTTAGATGGCAGCTATTTGCCTTGTTGAAGGGGCTGAAGCAATATCAAGGAGCAGAGTGTGTTATTTAGCACATAACATTCAATCTTCCCTTACAGCATCCAGTTTTCCCATCCTCCATGGCTGCAACCAACCTGCCTGCATGTATGCATACAGTATGCCTAAAATCATGCACAATTTGGGTCTCAGAGACTGAAGCAATGAAATGTAGATTGCTGTGAGATTTAGGAAAAGTGGCACTCCCTTTTTATGACATTCCTTTTTTGTGGGCATTGGTCTCCGTGCTCAGATCTTGGGGTTGCAATTACACTCCAGGGTACTTTAGATTGTAGAATTTATTTACCTAGAGATAGACATACAATGTTGTCTTAACCTGGTACCTTCTAAATGTTTTGGACCACAACACCAATCATGCTGGACTGCTTGCTATGCAAGTTAGGACTCATGGGAGTTGTTGACCATAAACATAAGGAAGGCTCTAATTTGAGAAAGACTCTTTCTGGACATTTATCACTTATACACTAGTAACTTGTCCCAGAATTTGAGCCACCTGGCTTTTATACTTTCCCCTTGCCCTTGCCCACAAAAGCACCTGCAACAACAACAACTACAACAAGAACAACAAGAACAACAACACATATTTCCCATAAACCCTAAATGAATGTTATATTTGCTCCAGTCAATTTAATGGATTGGAGTAGTTTTTCTCCCAGTGAAAGCTGAGCCAAGGATGCAAACATTAAGAATTTCTTTTTGAAAACCAGACCAAAAAGAGAGTTCAGAACAACAGTGAAAAACAGGCCCTTTCCACACGCGGGGTGGGTAAACGGAGGGGCGCACTCAGGGACGGATCTTACCTGAAAGCGGGTTGCTCCGTCCCCGTGGGGAGCGTGAGTTCACCGCTCTAAACGGTGGCGAATTTCGGCGGCGTCCGGCAGCACCCAAAATGGTGGCTGCTGGCTTCCAGTGGCACTCCGCCAATCAGGGCAGTGCGCCAGCCGGAAGCCCGACCCCAGGCAGCTCTGCAGAGATGCGCTAGTGCATCCCTGCAGTTCTAAATGGGGTGCGGCGACGGGATAGTGCGCGCATGTCACATAAAAACCACTTGAGAAGTGGTTTTTATAAGACTCGCAGTGCCACCCCCGCGGCCGCGCAAGGGCGGTTTGAGGTGTAGAACCTCCCATTTGCGAACCGTCCTCGCGTGCGTCGCGGTATAGAAGACCTCCTGGGGAGGTCGCCCTAGCGCGGGCAATATGCCTGTGTGGAAAGGGCCACAGATATACAGAACCACCAAGACATCTCTTCATTTTTGCCACTGAGGTGATTTTTTGTTGTTGTTGTTGTTGCTATAATTGTGTTTTTAAAAAGCACAAAACTCTTCAAGGAAGAACGTTTAGCTACCCTGAAATTAGAACTATAAAGATGAGCTTGGAAATGTTACTTTTGGATTTGCAGTTCCAAGAATTCCCCATGTTGGCTGAGCGATCCTGGGAATTATTCTTCAGAAACTTAGTTTGGGCTTGAAAAATTCCTAAAAATCTCTGGCACTTTTTAAAAAGAGTCTACAAGAGGGAACGTCTCTTAGGCCTAACGAGAAACAAAACCCATCCAGGGACTTCACTTTCATTTTGAGTCACATGCTGGCATTTGAATACCTATCTTAGTAATACAGGAAAGATGCTGCTGGTGTTTTGTTTTGTTTTTTAAATCAGCAAAGAGTTCCATGTATTCTGACAACTGAAGTGAAAGTCTGACACAAATCTATGAGACATCTGGTAAATTCGCTGGAAAAGGAGATAATACCTCACACAAATATCAAAAGAATAGAACCACACAGCAAGCAAATATTCTCTTTTCCATGCCCCACCCAGAGCAGGCAAACTGAAAACAGTACCTCAAGACAGTAACTTCTTTTACTTTTAAAGGGACAATTGCTTGTTTTAAATGCTGAGAAGCAGGGCTGTATTAGTAGTAGTGTTCTTACTACTATTCCTTCAAAACTCTGAAACAGAAGACACATGATTTGGCTTCCCTTTCATTGTAAGACACCAATCCCATAGAACACGTGCCTGATGTGAGCAAGGGATACCTAGAAACAGAAACATTTAATTCATGACTCTGTTTATTTGGGCTCTACAGATTAAGAACTTTAAATATTAGGAATGTTAAAAAAAAACAAGAAAAACAGCATGAGAAATCAAGACTGTCCAAAATGCAGCCCATTATCTAAGACTTGTACAGGGGGAAACAGGTAGTCCAAAATGGAGATGGAATAATAGAAAGTTTCACCTTATGAGTTTCTAATTATGATGCAGCTACCAAGGTAAAGGAGCCTGTTCACAAAAAAGGTGAGAGTCTCAAATCCTGTATCCATTGTTTCAAGAACCTAGGTGATGGAAGAGCTGCTTTCAACTACATTAGCCTGCCTAAACTTATGAAGGAGCTCCTCAAAGTCATCCTACCACCTGATTATTACAGAGATAATGACTGGGAGAGAGCTTCCTCAGTGAATGCATATGGACAAGTTCATTAAACTATATTTATGACTTTCTACTGGATTTTTCTGATTCTTATGGATGCTTTTTTGTGATTATTTTAAAACTATTGTATGTAAAAGTATACACTTTTTTCAGAGAGCCTTCTGCTAAATGCTGGTTTAGGAAGAAGATAAACCACCTGGATAGTTTAAATTGGACAGCCAGTCAATAACTTCCTGGAAGGAGATTTCACTTGGTTTGGGGGCTGATCTGTGTTATGGGCTTGGCAGGTCATCAGTAGCTCCTTCCTTGAGATTTCAGGGCCAAAACCTGAAAGAAGGGGTGGATGTGTTCTAGTGATGTCACTGAGGCAGAACAGGCAAGGGTAAAAAGGTAAGCTTGGACTGCTTCTGATTTAGATAACTGTGGAAATGGGAGTAGCAACAATCTAGGTTAATGTGCTCTGACGTGGGATAAAACCTGGCTAGTCAGAGAAGGGACTGCAAGGGCCATCTAGTATCAGGAATGTGCACACCAAAGTACTTTTGAGAGATGGCCATCCAACCTCTGTTTAAAACCTTCCAAACCCTCCAAAGAAGGAGAGTCTGAGACAACCTGTTTCACTGTTAATTGCTCTTACAATCACGAAGTTCTTCCTATTGTTTAGATGGAATCTCTTTTCCTGTAACTTGAATCTATTGGTAGATTTCATGTTCTGATCTCTGGAGCAACAGAAAACAGGCTCACTCCATCTTCTACAGTGACCTCTCCATTTTGGCAAGGTTTCAGGGTGCACAACCCTCACAAACATAGAAAAATTGTGAAGAGCTCCCCTTCTGTGATCCTCCTCCCATTTCCTTGCCTTTTGCCCTAGTGCACAATCCTTCCTTCTCAGTACCGGGGCCAAAGGCAAGAGAATGGGAGCGGGGAACTTTGGAGGGGAGAAGGAAGGTGCGTACATGCTTTTCCCTTCTCTTACATTTTGCCTCAGCACATGTTCTCAGTGCTGGGGTTAAAGGCAAGGGAATGGGAGGGGGAGCTCCGGGGGAGAAGGAAGGCATATGTATACCTTCCCTCCATTCCCTTGCCATTTGCCTTGGCACGAGCTCTCAGCACCAGGGCCAGAGGCAAAAGAATGGCAAGGGGGAGCTCCAGAGAGAAGAAGGAAGGCATGTGTGTGCCTTGTCTCCCATTCCCTGGCTTTTTGCCTCTGCACCAGTTTCCTTCTCCACACCTGGCAAAACACAAGGGAATGAGAGGAGAAGAATGGAAGGAGGGAAGTATGCACATGCCTTGTGAATAATCAAATTTGTGAAGGTCAAGCCCACAAATGAGGAAGGAGGACGGTACATGATACTTTAAGATGATTGTCATGTCATTTTTATTCAGATATTTAAAGATGACTATCATGTTGTCAGCGGGCTGGCCATCCTCACATTTGATATGGCTTAATTGATATAAATCATACACTGCTATGGCTGAAGGCTGGGCTAAATAAGAGGCCTAGACATTTTTAAAAAACAAAAACTTAAAAATCAAAATTGGACACAGACAGAAATCCACGCCCCCTAGACACACCCCAGACATGCCCCAGACACGCCCCAGACACGGCCCCAAACATGGTGGCCGCTACGGGCAAGGATAGCCCTCCGGATTATCCGACATTTTCGGCTATCCGACTATCAACCCGTCCGTTTATGTCAGATAATCGAGACTCTACTGTATTTCAAACTAGCCCTATTTATTTCTTTTTATAGACAAGTCTCTGATTTTTAAATTTATGGCCCCACAGGCCTACCCTCACAGCATTCCATGAGCTCTGATGGCCGACTATATCCACTCTTGCCCAGCTTTTCACTTCACACCTGGGTCAAATGTGCATCACTAGGAAGTTAATTGGTAATTCTTAGTTAGTTAAGAACATGTGAGCAGGTGAGGTCTCTACCCTGACAGCTCTGTGTATTCATTTCTTTTTCCTTCTTCCTCTTTACCTCTGTCCTGCTATATTTATCTCTCTGTGTTAGATAATTTCTGTTGAGAGTTTCCTTCTATTCTCAGTTGCCTACTCCACCCAGTACAGAGCGCAGAAGACCATCTTGCTGATTATTAATTTTTGTGTGTGCGCGTGCGCTCTTTATATTGGACGTGGTGTATGTAGATTTCAATTGGTCTTCAGACCAAAAAACTGCCCATAACTTGAGATGTAGCCTTAGGCACAGATATGTTAGAGGGGAAAAATGAGTGGGAAAGCCAACCATATGAGAGGGGTTGGTCCTTTGCCAAATAGGATGGAAAGAACTGGCACTCAGGAGTCACTTATGACTCCCAATGAATACAGTCAGCCCTCCGTGGGTTTCACTTTTGTGGATTTGATTATTCATGGATTATTTGCTGTCACCCCTGCTGCCTTCCTATGCCATTTTCAATAGGGACTGAAAGCCTTGTGAGACGAGAAACTGAACGAGGCTTGTAAGTCCCTGTTGAAAATAGTGTGGGGCAGCAGTGGAGGTGGCCATAAGCTCCACCAACCACCCACTTCTGCCTTGTGAAGGAACTCTGATGCCTCAAAGGAATCCATGGTGGGTTGAATATGGTGATCATACTTTTTTGTGAGTTCAGTGTGGCTTGGGAGAGCCTAGAGTTATTCATGTTTTTTTCACTTTCACGGAGGTCCTGTGCCCCCAGTCCTAGCGAATGTGGAGGGATAACTGTATTTCCAAAGTTAGGGTTGAATTCAACAGTGATTGCTTTTTCATATGAAGAAGACAATTTCCACTCATAGAAATGCTCCCTTTTGTTACTGTTTTTACACCATCTACACCTTAGTTTTACACTTTATTGTTAGGCATAGCGTTGCTCTCAGATCACAATACTTCAAGGCTATTTTTGACCAGCCTCTTTTTTCTGCCCTCAAAAGGTGAGCAGACATTTGCAACAAATCTATCATTAAATAACTTTTAGCCTCACACAGCACTCTTTAACATTAAAACCCTCTGTTTTTCGAATCTAGAGGTTGACTTCCAGTCATTTTTGTTTTTTTGTTTGTCCTGTGGCATTTTTGGCAGTATGAGAGACAGCCAGAAGGTACCACAAACAGAGAATTGGCCCCTAGACCTGACATAGTTGTCAACTCCCGTGCTAGAGAGTTGTGTTGGAAAAGGAAATATATACAATAGAAAACTTAATCCAAATATGTTTTGTCTGTGTAACAGCTCACAGGTGTTATACTGAGGATGTACAGAGAACCACCATTTTGGAGCATTTAAGAGGGATTTTACACTAACGCTTCCAGAACAGGGCTAACCACAATTTTATTGTTCTGTTTATGGTTTTAAATGTGGCTATATCAATTTTTTAAAACATGGCATACGTTTTTTTCCCCATCCAGTTCATCACATTGTTTCTAAGTATGACATACGAAACTGGGATATAAATGATTTCAGCAAATGTTTCTGGGTATTTTGGAATGTGAAACTAAAACTAAACTGTAAGTCACAGCAATGATGCATGTAGTGATATAAAAATATTAAAAAGCATATTAGAACAAAAGTATTAATGGCTGGAACTGGTTGCAAAATGTAGTTTTTACTACAATGGTGAAAAACAGCCTCACATCCTGCTAAAAAAACCACTTGAGTAAATATTGTATTAGCCCTGTAAAGCTGCCAGCTTTTTTTTAGCCTGACTGTAGTTATTCAGAAAGCTAAGTACAAAAGGCACACAACAGGTGCAGCTTTGCCTGATATGGGAAAAGAATGGTGGACAAGTACTCAAAAGAGATGGGTACATTTAATCCGGGAAGAAAGGATTAATGAAAAACTTTAGCCTGTTTAAGCATTCACATGAACACATACAGGGTTAAAAGTGGAGACAGAGATGAGAGAGGTGCATAAGTCCTGACTCCAATGTTCCCCAGCATCCAGAAGTAACTCATTGAACATGAAGTCCTGAAGAAGGCTCTGTAACCACATTGGCTGATAGTGATTTACAAAGCACTCATGATCAGGAACCCAACAGTTTCAAGGTTCCTGCCCAACGTTTTCAGGATTTTGCTGATGGGAACCTTGTAACTATATTAAACTGAATGTGGTTACGAAGCCCTTCACACACCTTTATGCTCAATACACTACTGCAGGCTGGGCAACTGTGGAGGTGGTAGGGTCCATCTTCCATCCCTTGTGTCCGTCTGGGAAAGAAGTCACATTGGTGTGTTTTGGCACACTTCTGGCTACAATTTTCACTGATTTGGGGCTGATTTTTAATTTTTTGGGTTTTTGGGGGTGGGAGGAAGGGGGTTTGTGGGAAAGCAAACTGCTTTAATTGTAGATAGTTTGGGAAGCTTTTGGTAAGTTTCTGAGTGAAGAATGCACCCCGCCCCCGATTGACCCAAACATAATTGAAAGTTTTCGGAGGTCTGGGATTTGGGGGACTTTAGGGGATGCATTTAGAAGTCTCAAGGGTTGCGTGTGACCCATAGGCTGCAGTTCCACCCCTCCCCCATCATATGGTCTAACCTACGTCCAGGAACTTGGGAACATGGCTTATAGAATCATGGAAGAGGCCCCATGGGCCATCATGTCCAAACTCCTCTTCAGGGCAGGGTTTCCAGCTAGAGCATTCCCAGTAGGTAGCTCTCCAGCCTCTTTTTGAAGACATCCAGAGAAGGAGACCTCCCCACCTTTTTAGGCAATTGGTTCCATTGCCAAACCACTCTATCAAGAAGTTACTTCTAATGTTCAGTCATATTCTGCCCTCCTGTAACTTAAAATCATTAGACTTAGTTTTATCCTCTGAGGTAGCAGAGAACAAGGCTCTACCCTCCTCTTTGTGGCAGCCCTTGGGGTATTTGAAGAGTGTGATCCTGTCACCCCTAATGTGGGTCCTCATGTCCCTGTCCCCAGTTTTAGATCTATGATGTTCAGGCATATGTTTGAGCAGGTCTCTAGTTCAACTATACTTATAGTTGAAGGGCTGCCATACAGAAGGAGGAAATTTGACTTCTTGTTGTTTCAAGGGCAGAACTAGAACTACTGGGCAGAAACTGTAAGGAAATAAGTTTTGGCTGAATTTTAGGACAAAATGTCCTCTAGAGCAAACAGTTCCATAATGAGTTAGATTAAGTCATATGTGGTCTTAGTAGAGTTTTCTTGAGTAACTTAAGTGGACACTAGAAAATTTGTCATCACCATGGCTGGGGAATTCTGGGAATTGTAATTCAGGAAGTGATTTTTCCAAGCTCTGGACTGTACAACCATATGTCAGGGGCTGTAGTTGAAAGATAGCTGTAATGGCAGAAGGTAAGGCTAGAGTTATAGGCCCTTTTCGCATCTCAGCTGTTTGTGCGATGGGGAAGGGCGGTTCACGTGAGAAGCCTCAGCTGAAACGCTGCCGCTTCCCTGCTCCTTCGTACCGCAGCTGGCTTCTTGGTGCCGCTTCCGTCGCTCTTGAGCCCCTCCCCTTCCTTCTGCAGCACAGTCTGGGAGCTGTAGGCTGCGCTGGGGGAGGAAGCGCGACCCGCTCGCCTGGGACGACGCACCGCACGGAGGTAAGTGCGCGAGGTCGCCGCGAGCATTGAGCGAGCGCACATTATTTTCGGCTTAAAGCCGAAAATAAAAAAATGCACGGCCGCCCCGCTTGAGCCTCATGAGCGCCACGCGAGTGGGAGTGTGTTGTATGGAGCGACGCTCCCACTCATGCGAGGCTCAAGGGGCTCTCGCGCAAAAAAAAAAAAGCCATGCGAAAAGGGCCATAGTTGTTAACTTCTGGTTCTGTGAAGGTTTGGACTTCAACTCCCAGAATTCCTGGCCATTGGTTATGCTGGCTAGAGCTTCTAGAATTAATGACTAGTAACCACTGGACTGGAGGACCCCTATGATTTGCTTCCAACTTTAAAATTCTATGATTCTAGCTACTGAATTTCTACTTGTCATGTTACTGTTAAAGAAACAGAAAGAAAACAAAGTTACACCTTGATTCTTAATCATTTACTTGTGAGCAGGAAAAGTACTTGGTGACTAATCTGTTTAGCTTTTATATTCTGTATCCAAACAATAAGCAGTTATTCTTTGTTAATTATCATATTGTTTGCAACCATGCATGTCACCTGCAGACATGTGAGTTTGTTATTTATATTCAACAGTTCACTAGTACATGGCAATATTGGAAAATCCATTGCAAAATGGGCATTAACAGAGATTAACCAGGTGTTACAGAAAGGAGGGGGGAGAAATAAGGAACAATGAGGTTGTAGGAAAGGTCAAGGAAACAGCATAAGACTCTTCGTTACCAACTGGGGTAGTGTAGGCATCAGTGTCTTTTCAAACAAAAGGGACTATGGTCTTTGGCAGGCATACCAGAGCTTCAAAAGGTAACTTTTTAAAAAAGCGTTATCATAATAATAATCGTAACATTTTCAAGCTCTAAGGTATACTTAGTAGACGATATGCCAATCAAATTGTTTATAACAGAAGTCATTGTGTATACACTGCTGCATTTTGATTTCTGAGTCTCTGTGTTGTGAAATAATTATGAATACCAGTTAAATCATCAGCCAGCCTTGCTATGCTACACCTCCCAAGCTCTGCGCATTTAACTGTTACAGGATAAATAGGCTTTAACCAGTGCAAGGTCTTTCTTGCATGGAGCTATAACAATAGGAAATACTACCCAGAGCCTCTGTTAGAGAAAGGGAGCGCACAGATCTCTTTTGCAGATCATTAGGAAGTAGGTATTTTAGGACTGTCACATTTAAATAAGAGAGGGGAAGATATTTGTTGGACTGTAAGTCCCCTCATTCTTTACTATTGGCTGTTGGTAGACTGGAGTAGCGAATGAATGAGACACAAGGCTGGAAACAGACACAAGGATCTGTGAAATGGTGGGAGAATCCAAGCGTAGTGCTTGGCTTGAATCCACACCTCCTGCCAGTTCACAGATCCTCATGTCTCTCGCCAGCCTCGTGTTTTGTTTATTGGCTCGCCACTTGTGTGTGTATGAGACGTGAGGCTGGAGAGTGAATGACAATCTGAAAGACTGAGGATATAAGGGGCCTGTTACCTGTATTGGGGGGGGGGGAATACGGCACTATACAGAGCATCTCTGGGAATCTGCCAGATGCCCACTTCTGCCTATGGGGCAGCAGCTGCTCATTCATTTGTGGGCTCCCCAGAGATCTACTGTATAGTACTGAATTTTATATATATATGCAAAGACACATATTCCAAAATCTGAGTCATCTCTCCTGAGCTTTCAGTTCTTCAGACACAACTCAGAATTCTTTAATCTGTTCTTTGCTTTTCTTTTGTATATTTTATTTGTAGTTGAATTTGTTATTTAATGTGGTCATGCCTTTAATATGTTACTTGTAAAGACATTGCTTAAGCTACACCTCTGTGCACTGAGATGTAAGCCCTGTTGAACATGCTGGGATTTCCTTCTGAGTAAATATACACTGATTGGCACTGTGTACCACAGGGCTGGGGAAATGAGGCCCTCTCGACGTTGTTGGACTGCAGCTCCCCTTGTCTCTCACCATTGGCTATGCTGGCTAAGGCTGATGGGGGTTGCAGTCCAGCATCAGTCCTAGCCCTGAGTTCTAGCAAGGACCAGCCAAGAATTTAAAGCATTTTATGCATATGGAGAAAAAAGCTTAACTGAACAGTGTCCTATGTGGTGGCAGTAATTTGCACAGCTATTTTTGTATACCTGTTTAGGAAAACACACACTATTCATATTACTGTTTGCTTAATGTACAGCCAATGGACAGAAGGGTCAGGGAGAGGAAAGAGCAGCCACTAGCTCAGGACTTTCCAAACAGTATGCCGCAACATGTTAGTGTGTTGTCTGAAGTGTGTAGGTGTGTCGCCTACAATCTCGGAAATGTATGTTATTATTTATAAATCATATCTTTTTAAAAATATATATAAAAGGTTTTCAGTTCCTATATACTTTGTTATTATAATTTATGTATGTGTCTGTATCTCTTATAAGGGGTTAGTTTAACCTCTGCTTTGCTGGTAAAACTGAATTACTGTGCTGTGAAATGATGCATGTCTAAAAAGTGTGTCATCAACGTGAAAAGTTTGGAAAGCTCTCCACTAGCTATTGAAACTGGCAGGTCCTTTTTAAAAATCATACTCTCCATTCCTCTTATAAATTATCACTGCACATAAACTGGATGTGTTTTGATCATTCCATATTGAATATCTTAAAAAGGCAGATGTGAGAGAACTTTAGTTACATAATATTCCTGGAACCCTTGAGGGAAAAAAAGAATAGCAAATATTTAGCCAGGGAGGCAAACACTATAGTCCCAGGTTTCAGCACTAAACATAGAAGCCTTTCCTGAATGTTCCTCTCTTATTGCTATGTTTAGACTCAAGATTGCACACATACACACTGTGGCTATATTAGAATAATCAAATATGGGCTTTATAAACCACATTTCTGCTATGTCCCTCCCTTTATAAGAACAGGGAAATGAGTCAAGAAGCTGTATTCACCTGAAGTTTCCTATTACATGCAAAAAGGGAAATGATGGTTATTGGCTTCCAGTCCAAACAAACCAGGAGATGAAGCCATGGTTTAACTCTGGCTTTCAAATCCTGGCTTATTTTGAAGCCATTAACTCTGGTTTACCAATCTGCATATAATGGGAAGTTTAGGGTAGCAAGCATCCTAGCTACTTCGCTCACTTTTGAGAAGGGAAGAACAAAGCAGCAGCAAAGTGGTTGTATATAGGCACATGGAATTTGTGAATAACTCAAAATATATTGTCTTATGGGCCCTGGTTGGTTGAAAGGTGATAAATAAATAGGCCTTCCTTTGAATAAATAACTTGTTTTAGAAAGAAAGTATCTGACCAACATCTCAAAGGTTGGGAAATTACTTTTAAAATAATGAAATATGTACTTTGTTCGAATCTTTTGAGCAATTTTTCTGCCTTTAGAGCTTTAAATATAGCTTGCTTAAAAATACTTGGTATTTTTTTCTGAAAAGACAATCTTAACATTGATAATACAATGGCTCAAAGCTTGAAATTTTCACTGAAAATACTTCAAAAATGTCTTTAAGAAGTCATTTAAAAATAGCCTTTTTAAAGGAATTAGAAAATGTTCTTTTCTTACCCAAAGAACATTGTTTCCACTTGTTATATTATTTTTGAAACATAACTTTTATCATGTGCTTGTTACAGAAAGTAACTTACAGAACATAACTACATTACAGGCCGCTCTCCACATTTGCAGGTTTCATTTTCAGCGATATGATTATTTGCGTATTTCTCCAACATCTGCCACCCACCACAAGTGCTGCTTTTCCAGGGGAACCTTTCCTCTTGGTAGCTCCAATCGGGCTGTGCAGCCCTTTAAAAACCAATCTCTTGTCCTCCTCCTTCTCCTCCATCAGCTGCTGCCCGGCCAACAAAGGATGGATCACAGCCTGATTTCTCAGCACCACGAACCCTTTCCTGATGTGCCCACACCCCCAAGGAAGGAGATGGGCAAGAGAGAGGAAATATAGGGCCACCATGCTGACTCATCCCCTTTCCATCTCCTTTCACTGACCTGGTTTAGATCCTGGGTGTACATTTGCTCCACCATGCCTCAGTCCCCTCATTTTGACAATTGTGGTTTTTCCACTTTTGTTGAGTCCCTGTGCCCCTAACCCTAGCAGATGTGAAGAGCCAACTTGTAATTCATTATTTCCACACTCTTCATCAAATGCCACCTTGTCATGATCACAGAGTAGTACTTCGTATAAACCACCTTTTAAAGAAATTCTTCTTGTACATTGAAGTTGATGTAGTTGCTGACAACATATCCAGGGACATTCTTCATGTGCTTGCAACATTCCTACAGTCGCATATCAAGGATCTCTGCCTGAGGGCCTCCTCCACTTATTCCACAGGGAGGAAGTCTTTCTCCTACTTCCTCTGTTTTGTGCTCATCTATTCTTCACTTGCCCTGGCTCTTGAAACAGGGTGTGTTATTGAAACTGGCCATTACAGATTATGTGTGTCTCCAGTGATAATGTTTTAACTCAACTACATTTAATAGTAGGTTTAGTTGTGTTGTGAATCTGCTTGTGCTTATTACAGACATGTTCTACTGTTGATCACAAGGGTGGCAGGAAAAGAATGCCTTGGAATTCTGTTGTTATGCACATGTATTTCCATGCAAATATACTGCTACACTAAATACATGCATGCAAAGATGAATCAACGTCCTCTCCCAGGATTTAGTGTCTACAGCCCTGTGGGAAATGGACAAAAATCTTCGAACATGCATGTCCTCAGGTGTAAAGACAGTGAATACTAAAGTCAGGATTGTCCAAGCCAACACATTTCCAAGTTCTCTGCATGGTTATGAAAGCAGAACACTGACAGGAAAAGAATCAACACATCTGAAATATGGTACTAGAAGAGAATTTAATGGATGTTGCAGAGTGCCAAAAAGACAAAGTGGTCCAAGAGCAAATCAAACCTTGCATCTCTCTGAAAGCCATGATAACTAAGTTTGCAATACCTGAGGAGACCTGTTGATAACAGCTTGGAGGATAACAGGATGATTTAGAGGTCATAAGATTCATGTTCATAGAATCAGTATAAGTCAAAGCTGACTTGATGGCAATTAACAACAGGAAATTAACTACAACTACAACAACAACTCTTGTGCATTGTATATTTAGTTACTATGTGTGGAGCCAATGTGCCCATATTTTCATAAAGCTCAAACAGGAAGACCTTTCTGAAGGTCTTCAGTCTTTGATAAGAAGACTTTGATAAGAAGATCAGCAGAACTACAGTAACAATACTACATTCTCATTGATTTGTCTAGATAATACCTAAAAACCTTTCCATCCAGAAAGTATAAGAGTAATACATAGTTTCATCTACAGTACTTTACTCAGCTTTAATATCTTTTGAGTTTCTTCAAATCTCCAAAGGGAATAACTTATAGACAAATAAATACTATATTATAAATAAACACAACAACCAAAAACATGACAGGACACAGAGCACATCAAGTTAGTAACTATGCCATTATGTTCTAAAAGAAAGAAGGGTAACCTTCTGCAGTTCGTTGCCTTAAAAACACAACGAGATCTGTGACACTTTAAAGATTAACACATATTATAGTTTATTCTTTCATGGATTAGCGTCAGATGAAGCCTGGGTGAACTCAAGTTTATGCCATAATAAACGCCTTTTCCCCCCAGTAGTGGCTTGTGGCTTCTATACGTTGGTGAGTGAGTTTTAATCTGAGTATAGGTAGCCGCTTTAAAATCTGGACTAAAGCTGAGAGCAAATTCACAAGACCACTCACATGGCAGGCAACAGTCACTCTCCTTATATTTCTATCCAAACTGTCCTCCAAGGGCTCAATGTAGATGTTTGTAAGCCCCTTCTGTTGTCACAACAGCCCTACGGAGTTGGTTAGGCTAAGTGAGAGTGACTAGCTCAAGGTCAAAGTAACCCTGTGAACTCCAAAGGGAGTGGCCATTTCAACCCAGTGTTCAAATTACATTTGTTCTTTAAGGTGTTGTTATTTTGGTTTTGATCTCCAAAATGGAAATGAAGGCAATTGTTCAAACAGAGGGACAAAGACCTCCTTGAACCTTAGCCCCAAAGTAGATCTGAGGAATACTTCTAAAAGGTGATCAGGCTTGGACTTGGGCAAACAGGTTATGGAAAGGGGTCCCTTAGCTTGGGTGTGATGAGATCAAGACACAGAGAAATGCTGAGTTATTCAACTACCTGTAATGGTGGAAATATGTCACCTTTCCCTGATACTTTTTCTCCATGACAAATACATTTTGAAGCAAGCATTGTCCATTCAGAGAAAAGTGATATACTCCACCATTTGTGAATGCAATTCACAAATTCTTGTCTCTCACACATTCCTGACTTCATATAGTCTCTGTTCACCTTCTCACCACTGCTTAACCCGCCCCCTGCTACCATCACCCAAATTTCTCCTTTGCTCCTGGCCTGAAGGCCTGTCACACCATACATCTGGGAGCAAATCCAGCAACTAAAAATCAGTACCATATAGAAAGTTTGCAACTGGCTTGCATTTCCTCCTCCTCCTCCTCCTCCTCCTCTTAAAAAAGGGTTTTAGAAGGGTAGAGACAACCATCAAGATCTGATGGTTTCCAGAAAGGTGACATGACTAAAAGTTTCATGGAAACAGAGTCAGTGTGTGAAACTGCTTCCTCTCAAAGACCTCTCCTATCAGCAGTTTTCGTTTCTCCCGAAATTGGTGCCAAAGCTGCAGAGCTTGGCAAAGTTTCCAATTTATTTTTTTTTGGACGCAGCTGAGGGACTCTGAGAGTTGTTGGTAAAAACACAAAACAGAACAAAAATTGCCAAGTTCTGCAAATACGTTAAGTTTTAGCAACCAACAGACACACACACCCCTTGCATGGGGTTTGGAATATTCCTCTCTCTAATCAGCAGCCTCCCTGAATCGTCTTCTTTCTATCCTGTCCCAGTCAGGTATGTTCCTGAAGTTTCCCCCAGATTTAGGCGATCCGCGTCGCCTAGGTACTGTTGCTCGTTTGGGAACAGAGGCGAGTGAAGTGCCCATGCAAGGAACAAGACAGCCCCCAAAAGGCTCCCATCCCAAGGAAGGCTAGCCACCGATCTCCCCCGCCAGGTGTCCCAGGGCCATTTCCGCACTAGACTATTATCGCACTATTAGTCCACTATCAACATCCTATGGAATCCTGGGGTTTGCAGTTTAGGGAGGTTTAGGGACGCCCGGCCCCTCCCTAAACTGCAAACCCCAGGATTTCATAGGATGTTGACAGTGGAATCATAGCGCGATAACAGTCTAGTGCGGAAATGGCCTCACGCGCGTCTGGCACGGACTGTGTCCAAAAGTTTCCAAAGTGTCCAAAGAGAGGCGAGCGCGGCTTCCGCCTACCTGCAGCCTCTGCGCCGTCTGGGAAGCCAAGCCGGCTCCAGCTCAGGCCCTCCCGTCGCTGCCGTCGGGCTGGCCCGTTTGAACGCGAGAAGGAATTAAGCCTCCTTCAGCCGGAGCGAGTCTGCATGACCTCGGCATGAGAGACACTGCCGTCGGTGTCATTGGGCACCCAGACGTCATGTGACCACGGATGAAAAGAAAACCCTTTTTTTTTTTTAAAAAAAAGTTTGCGTTTCAGACTTCCCAGGAGACTCTCTGGGTAACCCTTTACCTGCAAGCTCGAGGGAAAAGAAAACAACACAAAACCTGCCAAACCTCCTGGCGGCTCCCATGCGGGGTGGAAACAAACGGAGACAAAACACCCTCCCACGTGATGGTTTTTACTACACAATGGACAGGTTTGGCAGCACCGTCCAAGGGCAGGCGCTTGGGATGGTGTGTGCAGCTGCACCCCTGGGACCTGGTTCTCTGCCAAAAAGTCACAGAAGAGAGGACACCCTCTCCTCCCTTACTTCTCATTTTAGGTGAACTGAGCTGGAAAGTTATGGGGCTCTTTAACATTACGCACTCATAGCACTATGATTCCACTTTAACCGCTATGGGAACTTCTTATGAAATCCTGTGAATTGTAGTAGGGGGATGCACTGTAGCACTCTGGCTGAGAATTGTAAATACAGTCATCTCTCCCCAGTCACTAGGGTTAGGGGCACAGGACACCCATGAAAGTGGAAAAACTGTGAATAACTCTAGGCCCTCCCAAACAATATTGAACACACACCAAAAAAGCATGATCCCTATATTCAACCCACCGTGGATTCCTTTGAGGCATCAGGGTTCACTCACAAGGCAGAAGTGGGGGGCTGGTGGGGCTTACTGCTATCTCCACCACTGCCCCACACCATTTTTAATAGAGACTTACAAGTCTCATTCGCAGTTTCTCAGTCTCACAAGGCTTCCAGTCTGTATTAAAAATGGCATAGGGAGGCAGCAGAGGTGACAGCAAATAATCCACGAATAATCAAATCCGCAAAAGTGAAACCCGCAAATGTGGAGAGTTGACTGCAAGTCTAAACTTCAGATTTCAGTACTGAAAAAGCAGTATAGGTGAAAACATACTGCTATAATTGCATAGTGTGATAGGACCCAATATTGGTTACAATGCTGGGTAGAGCAGTCTTAGAGCTATCTATTCTGAAATCAATTCCACTAAGTTCAGTGGAGTTTGCTCGCCTATAGTACCATAGTAAGAACTGGAACAAGTAGAGGGTGGTTGCTTCTATGTCAGCGGGGTGGTGAATCTATTCCAGGCTTAAATCTAGACTTAAAAGGAGTTATCCAAGGTCCTGAACCCTATCCCCCTCCACGTTACAGTCTTGCAACCCCAAAAGAAGGCAATGGGAAACTTCCACTGAATAAATCTTGCCAAGAAAATCCTATGATAGTGTCACTGTAATCCAGAGTTGCGCAGAAGGCACATAACAAACTCCTGTGACTTCCAGATACAGTATAGCAACAACATCCTCAGGGATATTCTTCCAAACTATGGCAGACAGTACAATCACTTGATCAGCAGAGGAAAACACTGGCTCAAAATTGCTTCTATACAGAACATCATACCTTTGGAAAAAAGCAGTTCCAGCCCAATAGGGTGGGGGAGCTTGGTACTCATCTTAGGTACCAAAATGACCTTGGTGACCCATTTTTTTAAGTGGTGGAAAAAACAGCCTGTGTCTAATCTCTGCCTGAAGTGCCATCTATACCAGGAGCAGGCAGACGGCTGTCCTCCAAATCTTGTTGGATTCCAGCTCCTATTCACTCTCACCATTGCCTATGCTGGCTAGCAGTCTTAGGACTTCCAATCAACAACATCTGGAGTTGTGTACTCTGCCTACCCTTGTACTATATAGGTTTTTTGAATACTAATGGCAACAACCAATTTCTATCAATTGGTTTTAAAGCTGGTATGGACAACTACAGGAATCTGGGGGCTCACTGGCCCCAGGAGATCTTGGGGGAGTTGCATCCCTCTATCACATCCCCCATAAAACCCATACTTTTTGCCCCCAGATGCTCCCTTACACCCTCTATGGCAGTGGTTCTCAACCTGTGGGTCCCCAGGTGTTTGTGGACTTCAGCTCCCAGAAGCCCTGAGCATTGACTATAGCGGCTGGAGCTTCTGGGAGCTGAAGTCCACAAACACCTGGGGACGCACAGGTTGAGAACCACTGCTCTATAGACTGTGGAGGACATTTTTGTTGTGTTTTAGCCCCTCGCACCAAGAGAGGCCTTTTTCAAAAACAGGAAGTGACCTGGATTATTTCCATTTTTTAGAAAGGCCTTCCCTGGGCCCTGGGTCCCCAAAACATAGCAAAAATCCCCCAATACACCCTAGAGAACAATCTGGGGAAACTAATTTTGATGCTGGGGGGAGCCCAGGTGGCCCGTGGGTCCTACCTTTCTCCATCCCTGCTTTAAAGCAATCTCCCACCCCAGTTTACAGTTCAATGTAATTAATTCTACTTTACTTTGAAGACAGCATTACCAAGCACTAAAATATAGTAGAAGCACAATATTCAAGAAGCAGCAGCTAAAGGTTGACAGAAGGGGGTGCACTAAATGTATTCCTTGCCTAGAGTGCTATTTATCCTTGTAATCCCCGTGAATACCTGCATATAAAGCTATTATGCAAAGTTTAGCTATGGGGTGGCTGAATGGTTGGCAGCCCTAAAGGGAAGCACAGGCTTTCACAGCCTAGACTAATGGTTCTTAATCTTTTCTCTACCAGGGACCCCCTGTAAATATATATATATATATATATTTTGCCAGGGACCCAAAGACTTAACTCATGATTTAACTATTTAAATTTAGATTTAAATATTCAATATCTATTTAAATTTCCGAATATATACTGGAGACTAGGATTCAAATCTCCGCTCAGACATTGGGCGCCCTTAGGCAAGTCACGTTCTCTCAGCCTCAGAGGAAGGCAAAAGTAAACCCCCTTTGAACAAATCTTGCCCCCTCCCCCAAAAAAACCCAACCCTGTGACAGATTCACTTTATGGTTGCCATAAGCCAGAAGTGACTTGAGGGCACACAATAATAAAGTGCTGCTGATGGAGGAGGTTCTCACAACTTTGAAAACTGACTTATCGCAATTTTAAGACAAACTAACCATGGGGTTTTTCTTAGCTAGGTTTGTTGCCTTTGCCTCAGAGAATGTGACTTGTCTGAGGACTCAAACCCTGGTCTCCAGAGTCAAAGTTGGCAAATGAGGGAACAGTTTCAGCACCTGCACGTACCCCAGCTGCCATGGCCCTGTTACTGCTTCTGGTGTCCAGCAGGAGGGCTCTGCGGACTTCCAAGAACCACTGGCCTAGGCCTAACTTGAGTGTAGAACTAGGGTTTTAATCCCTGTTCAATCACGAAAACTGACTAGGTGACCTTGCACATGTTACACACTCTCAGCCTCAGAGAAAGGTGAAGGCAAACGTCATCTGAGTATCACTTACCACGAAAACCCTGTGATAGGGTTGCCATAATTCTGTTATCTGCAAGGCACCTAACAGCAACAACAATGTAGACTCTACAAAGCAAGTCTTTATGGTTTCAGTCACAGAATTACTTCCATGTTAGGATTGCAGACATGAAGAGACATACTTTAATGAATGGAAGAGAGGCTTATTTAACTGTAGGACTCAAAGTAAATGAGGCCAAGCTATTTTTTTTTCCTTTGTCTAAGTACAACTCTAAAGGCCTTCTCATACCGCACAGTAATAGCATTATGATTCCACTTTAACTGCCATGGCAACATCTCATGGAATCCTGGGATTTGCTGTTTAGGGGAGGGAGTTTAGAATTGTCAGCCAGAGAATGTTAGCTAGCTCCATAAACTACAGATTCCTGGATTCCAGTGGATATAGCCGTGGGAGCTAAAGTGGAATCACAGCACTACAATTGTGTAGCTCACAAGGATTCTGAGACTCTCTCAGCTAGCATGGGCTGTCTTGAAGTGCTATTAGTGTTTCAGGATGCAAGAATTTTCTTTTGTTGAAAGCATAGTATGAGAATGCATCATGCACTGGACCCCTTTCAGGATGCTTGGACGCAAACAAAACAGAACAGTAGGTATGGTAAACTTAGAGTGGGTGATGGCTCCAAGGATTGGGGAGCCAACATTCTCAAAATGGCATTCCTTACAACTTTGTCTCCATTATTGTAGCCCCAGGTGGATATCATGCGGTCCTCCAGATGTTGGTGAGGTGCAACTCTCAGCACCTTTTGTCATTCTGTCTGCTGGTTCAAGCTGCTTAGAGTTGCAGTGCAACAATATCTGGACAGCCACCTGATTCTGATCCCTGTTGTAGACCATGGATGTTTCACTCATGGGACTTAAAGCAGTTCATGTTTTTAATTAGGTTTATAGTGCAAATGTAAAATCTATATTAGTTAGAATGCTAATTTACATGCAAACGTCTTGTCTTTTGGTCTTTTTTTCACATGGTCAGAGGCTAACATATTTAGCCAAGATCTTTTAGATCAGTGATTCTTGACTTTTGGCCCTTGACATATTTGGACTTCATCTCCACAAGGCTCCATGCATCATGGTCAATGGCTACTGATTCTGGGAAGTGAAATTCAAAACATCTGGATAGTCACTGCCCTAGATTTTTTTTCCAGGCACTTTTCTGCCCCCCTCCCCCCAAACAGTGTGTTTTCCAAATAATGGGATTGGCTTCAGATATACAAAACTGGGTAGGCAAAAGCAGACCCCCTTTTACTCTCAAAATGCAACACAGTGGAATGAGAAGCTGCTGAACAGAATAGGTTACAGTGAGAAGGGCTAAGGAGGAGTTCTGAAAATCAGATGGAGCCACATTCTGTGAGCAGAACTTGATTTGTGGAAAGTGCTTCTGGCTAGTTTGTAGAGAAGTCATCTTGCTCCCCTCCCACATTACAGGCAATCCCATTCAGTAGTCACCTGACCTTATATGAAACTCACATGATGGTGGTAAAGCAGCTGCTATGCAGGTGATCGGAGGAAGAGAATCAAATTCCAGCAGCTGAGTTACTTGCACCCAAATCTGGCTCCAGACCAATGTGTCAAGAAATCTAGTAGTTCTTGAGCTTACATAAAAAGATTATTCAATATATACATGTTGTAGAATGCTGAGGCTCAGCTCTAGAACACATGGGCTCCTGATCCAAGTTGGGGGAATGTTTCATTTTCCTGCAGGAACTATTCCTCTCTCATTGCTTACATGTACCTGAATGTGCTATTTACTGTGAACACCTTTGGGACAAAATAGGAGCTGGAAGGGTGGATGGGATTATTTTCAGCCTAAAAAATCCATGGAGCTCCAATCCAGATTAAAAATATGATCTGAATTAAGGGCCACACAGCTGTCAGTTCTTGAGAAAATCAAAATGACATAACTACTTGCAATTGGTCCAGAAATGGCAGAGAAGATACCTGAAGGACTGCCATGATCCATCTTCTTTTCCAGTGTGAAGCTGCAGGGTATTGATTGTTGAGTGTATTTGAGGAAAGGCTTACTTTCAAACTAGGCTCAATAGGTGTGGCCAGCAATTATGGAAATTGATAAAAAGTGTCCTAAGACTTAGCCCATAAGTGTTACCGAAAGTATTGAAAGAAAGAAAGTTTTGAAGCCTATGTACTAACTGGGATGGTTCATCAGGGGTTGATTTTGAAAGAGCAGTTCTTTGAAAGAACTCACCCATTCACTTTCATCCATAGTTTCTTATCTGTAAACTACAGGAATACTTTACAGAATGCTTCTCATGATGATGGGTAAAGGATGTCATTTACCCCACACCTTTGAAATAAACCAGTGAGTGTTTAGCTGTGAGAATTTTTCTTTTTTTAAAACAAATACACTGAATTGCTGGGTCTCCACTGATTGCATCCTTGATGTATGGGGAAAACAGGAATCATGAAAAACTGTGAAAGATAAAAATGGGTTATGAATTTATTCTTACATTCAGATCTGTGGGGTGGTTGCAACAGAGACTATCACAATAGAAGAGTGATTAGATTTTGATTTCCTCCTACCAACCCCGATGTTACAGCTGTTTCCAATGGCATGGTGTTTTATTTGTGACACCACAGAAAAAGATGTCCGAGGGGGAAATGTGTGCAAGGCTATTGCACCATCTAGTGGTAATACTACACCTACATAAAACACAATGTAATTGTTGCAGAGAATTTGCTATTTCTCAACACAAACAAGTGATCTCAAAACAAAATTGACATTCTGACAAGATTATTCCCAGAAATTTCCAAAGAGGAAAAACCATGGTAATTTTGTCTTTGTCACTTGACCTTGCTGATGATGTATGTGTTCATCCACAAAAGGTTTTGCCCTACCATGATGTAGGCTGAGGCTGCCACCTCAGGTAACAAACTTTGGGCAATAAACTTACACTGTTACTTATATTGCCATGAAGGATTAGAAGTCCTTATGATCCTGCCTCATGTTTTCAAATAAACTTGATTGGTTTTGGGTACTACACACTTGGACGGGGTGGTGGTACAACTTGATTTGCTGTTCTGCCAAGGCAGCAAAATATCTTATCCAACCTTGACCTGGAGATTTCCACTGCACAAAATCTTTGTTCCACCTTCACCCTTAAACCAACTGCTATTAGCCTGATTGTAAGTCTTCCAGTAGCCAGTTGTTTTATAATCTACCTCTTCAGATACCTCCAGCTTAGAAGTTTTTGCATGTGAACTATGAAATGAAAGTCTATGTTTTGATTTGTACCATGTTAAGCATATGAAGAAGCACTGCATTGCATCTTCAGTGTGTCTCTATCTCTCTTTGAGGAGGATGGCAGGCCTTTTAGTGCCATATACAGTGGCCACAAAACATTGTTTATGTCCAGTAACTTTTCCTCATAGGACAGAACAGCAGCTATTCACATAGTGTGGCGGGGGGAGCCGGGTATTCATGTTTTATAGTAAAAGCTCTGTAGTCAGATGGTGTAGGGGCTCAGCTCACCCCTGAAGCTGGTATTCCCTGTTTCTAAGGAGACAAGTACTCCCAGCTCTTGGTTCAATCTGTGATGTGGTATCAGTAAGTGACTAAGCCTTGGGAACCAGTTTTATACAGAATGATTATTATTGCTCATTCATCAAAGCTGGAGAGCACCAGCACAGAACACAGCATTGAAATTCCATCCACTCTAGAAAGACCCTTTCCCAATAAAACCAGAATGTCTGAATTAGTTTCATTATATAGTTCATATTTATTCATACAAACAATGCATACACAAGACTGTATATTGTTTGAAGACAGCAATAGATTTCTAATTTAACAACTCTGTAACAAAATTTAACTAAATTTTAACATTTATGAAAATATAAATCTCTGATTGGGTAGTTCTTCCCCAACAATACAAAGTTTACATAAAAACATTCAATATGATCTATTAGTTGCAAACGAGTTAGGAAAAATCATTCAAGTCACTTGATATATACTACATTGGCTTTCACACAGAGTATGCACACACTGTAGTTATTCTCTAGCTAGGGTGCTTGCTTTGTCAGAAAATCGATCACTGAGGCTCAAAACACAAAAGACTTTGCAGTCTCATTTATTAAACCCAGCTCTGCCCCAATAAAGTGTATAAAATGAATGTCCTGTGTGTTTAATTTTCAAAGCAAAAGGGGATTGGGGGTGCCAAGCCCTTTCTGCATCCACAGCTTATCTCCCCTTTCAAAAGTTTTCTTTTTTTTCTCCCATGCAGAATCAGAGGTCAACTGGGTGAAGGAGATTGAAAGCAGAGGGAAAGGGCTGTGGGAAAGGAAGGTTAAGTATTTCTATACATGAAACCCTTTTGCTCTCAAAATTAAGCCACTCTATACACAACTGGGGAAGATTCCACTTTAAACAAACAGCTCTCTCAATCTCATACGTAGTTTGAACCTCAGAGTTCAGTTGTCAGCAATCAAAAAGAAAAGGAAATCTGTTGAATTTGTATTCTTTGAAACATGTCAAGGACATGCCATGTTTGAAATACTCAGTTAAGGAATCCCACAGCTCAGGTTAAATTAAAGTATCTGCATATAAGTCAGGTGGCATTCTGATCTTTTAATACAGAAACATCGGTGTGTAACATCAGCATTAAATCCTTATGTAATGCCAACTTCATGTTGCAGTTTTTGACACTGAGGTGGAATAGCTGTCGCTATCATACAAAAATTGATAGGAAAGTCTTAGGGCTGGTTCATACATGCATGTACATTGTTTGACTCTCGGGCCAGAATAACTGACCATTTAAGCAGTCTCAGTGGAATGTATGAAATATCTGCATTGAAAAATGTTGAGTTGAGACAGAGTCAGTTATATCTCCTGTCTGTGGTGATGAATCTGTGAATACAGTCAATGAGTGACATGCATCAAAATGCAAACCAGCACTCCAGAGATGTTGCGTACCAGATTTTTTTCAAAATTATTTGTTCTCTTGTTAAATACTGCCTGACAGGAGTGAGATGTACATCTGTTTTTTGCATCTCCGCTTTAAAATACATGTGAAGTGATCCACATGTCTTTTTAACAAGAACGCATCATCAACACACACACAAGTCATTTGCACCTGTAGTGCCTGTATTTTGTACCTCCTGGGAGAAATGGGAAGAATTAGCCACCTTAAGCTCATGTACTTTACTTTAATAGAGCTGTGGATTAGAACAGAATGGGTATTGATCATCAGATCATCGTTAGGTTCAACTAAGTGAGCCAAGTGATGAGAAATAAAGGACCATATTTCACAATTTCTGCATTGAAATTGATAAAATACTATAAAAAGGCCATGAACAGTCCTTTAGCAGGAAGTGAAGAGGCATAAATACTGTATATAGAAGTAAGAAATTCATTATAAAGTGGAACAGTAAAGAACCCTTTGGGCAGCTGGAATTTTCAGCACATACATAAGCATAATGTTAGTCCCAGAGTATTTGGTCATCTGATCTGTGTTTCACACAGGAAATAACAGGAATGACAGTAAGGCAAACACTACGAGTATCAAGAGCAATACGCGGCATGTCTGTATGCTTCTTGTTGGTATTTCTGCAAGGACTGGAAAAATTTGGACTTTTTTTTACAACAGAATGAGATATATATCTATATTTCAACATAAAAAGAGAGAGTAGAAGGGGGGATTTGACTGTTTATCCCTAATGCCCCTTTTTCTTTGAAAATGCTTTTTTTCTTATACACAGTACTAAAATACACTGTGAAAGAGACAGAAAACAACAGTTTCAGGAGTCAAGACCCTTTCTTACTTGATCTATAGAATCAGCAATTTCTATCATTTGTACCTTTGTAACAAAAGAACAGTAATACAAGCCTAGATGTACAATTTACTTAAAAGTGGTTTTGATTATCAGATGATTGTTTTGCTACCTCTCTTGTTGCTATTTGCAGAGTCCAGCTTCTACCCTATTTCCATTGAAACAATGGATGCCATCCAAGAAAAATGAAGTAAAGTAAAAATCTAGTGTGATTTCTTTCCAATCAAGTAAGTTGGACTTAAATGTGTTAAATGCCAGTTGGATTGTGCCTCTCCTTTTAATTTTCCCAAATAACACTAATAACTATTGATTCAAATGTTACGGAATGCATCAAGTCTTCCAGGCTGGCATGTGGCATCCCGTCATGTACACCATTAGAAAAATAACATTCATTTTTGCATGGGATACCTATTCAAGAGAGCTGGGGAATTAGGCTTACAGCCACCTGGATTTTTTAAAAAATGACTGGATTGCCTTGTTCCAATATGAAATGTAGCTTCATTTCTTGTTAAAAAGCTTTAAAACATTTTTTCTGAAAATTGTTATACTGTCAAAATAATTATGATGATATTGCTAGCAATTTCCAGTCAAGGGTCTTGGATCAGGACTCATATTTGAGTATTTAAACTTGTAGCCCATTTGTTTTAAATTTTCTCGTTCCAAACTTGTTATAACAAAAGATAAATAAGACAAACAGAAATTTGTTATGTGGAATGGTGAACTATTTTGTCAATAATATATATGTTATATAAAAATCAATTGTCAGCAGTGAACCCATGCCCTCTGCAATCTATGGCCGAACACACCTTGTCATAGCAATAGGTGTGTTTTTTGGTTGGAGTTGCTTCACTTGCCTCTGGGTCTGTCACTGTGATGGGACTGTCTCTTGCAAACACTTCTGTAGACTCTCTCCATATGCAGTCTGCTGTCACCTTGAAGCTGTAACTGTGACACTTTGGTCTAATCACTTGTGTTGCATTGTTGAAAATCTGTCGGCTATTTGAAGTAGCAATTTTAATTTTCAGTGCTGCATCCACTCGATCCACTACAGTGTAAGTGCCTATGCTTCCATCATCAAAGCCCACAATAATGTTCAAATGCCTCTGGGAAAGAGCAAGGAAAGTTGGAGTTTTATAAAGGGAACAGGCACCAATATTTTTGCCATCTGCCAATCTCATTACAATTAGGATAGAAATTGCACCGTTATCATCCTCCTCTTCACCACTACGAAAACAAATGTATACAAGGTAGCGGCCATCCTGAGACAACTTCTGCCTCCAGATAATGCCGGAAGCATGGACAACACGAAGCTTGCCACTGTGAAGATCAAGTACATTGATATTCTCATCACCACGGGATATAATCCCCAGTTTTCCATTGGGTGATATTTCAAAATCCTCTAAAGTCTTTAAGAAAGTGTTAGGGAGTTGCACACGTCTGCAGATCACTTCTTCTGTAAGACTCCAGATGTTCACAGTTTCAGTAGATGTTATAAAGACAACTATATCGGGGCAATCTGGGATCAGTTTGATATCAATAATGGTTATACCATCATCGCAACAGAATTTCTTGGTTATACTCCCTGTCCAGAGACTCACTGCCAACACTTTATTTTTTGTCATTCCAACTACAAAAGTATTAGCAGTGGTTATAAATGCATTCTGTAAGGCAACAAGAATATTGCAAACTCTATGGCCTGTCGCCAGTCTCCAAACTCTTGATGCATTTTGCTCACAGAGGGAGACAACAAACTGATCATTGTGTGTTATTAACAGCTGGCTTATCCTTTGTCCATTAATGCGGAAGAGATTTTCACCAGAACCAGTTTGCCATACGTACTGACTGCATCTGTCATCGGATGTAATCATCAATTTTCCATTGGAAGTCAGCACACAGTTTTCAACAAGACTTTCATGCTTAAATATAGCTTCAATGAATCCAGTGCCAAAGTTCCACTTGTGTATAACTTCAGTCCCATCAAGTGTGTAAATCACTTCACCTTTGGCAGGCAATATCAGTCTTTGGATTGGTTTGCCAGTTTTGTCAATATTGGACATTGCAGTTATAATATCTATATCCCAGATAGAAAGGACACCACTGGTAGATAAGGATAGCAGCATGTTATGATGATTTGACTTAATTAATCTGACAATGTTTCCTGAGATTTCTTGTAAGCTTGCCATACACTGTCCTGTGTCTCTCCTCCAAACAAAAATGGCAGAGGTATTTTCAATAGAAGCAACAATGCAGTCACCATTTTTGGACAACACAGCTGATACAAAGCGTTCATTGTGTTTAGCTCTAAACTTTTCAGCTACTTTCCACATACCAGCGTCCAGAAGCTCTATACTGAGTGATTTACATATTAAAATTGCACTTTGGTCTTCAGCTAGCTCAATACTGACAAACTCACTATCCCCCTCTTGCAATCAAAGTCATCTGTCAGTTGGGGATTGGTGATTTCTTCAGTGTTCCAAATAGAAAGACCACCTTCACTGTCCACCATCACCATTTCTTGAGCTGTATCTAGGACCAGAAGAAATTTGACAAACCCACCAGAAAATTCTGAGGTCACAGTGGCCAGCTTGTCTCCACTACCTAAATGGAATATAGATGCAGTATTTAAGTATTGTCCACAGAAAGCATACATTCCATCTGGGGAACACTGAACACAAGTCACTTCATACCAGCAATGGAACTGATAAAGTGGCCATCCATAAAGTAGATCTATCACAGTAATGTCTTTGCTAGCTTCTAGCCATGAAAGTGCATGGTTTACTGATAGAGTAAATCCATTTATAAAACTGGAGCCTACACCAATTCCACCATGCTTTGATCCCTTAATCTCTACCTCAGACAGAAGGCAGGAATTTAGGTTGTCATAAATCAATAGTGTGTTCTTTGTTGTGGCCACAACAAGGTATTTTTCATCACTAGTGAGCTTCATGCCCAGGATTACTGACTGAGCTGTTGTAATTTGCCGTAATAGCTGACGAGTCTCCACATCCCAGGTACTGATGGAGCCATTTTCTAGAGCTACAATGACTGTACTTGGATTAAAGGTAGGCAGGATTTCAGTGACTTGAGTGCAACTGGAAGACAAAGGCAATCTCTCAGGGCTGTAAGTTACATCCATTGAAGAATGCAAAGGAACAATGGAGCAATATTTAGGACCATCTTTATCACATTCCAGAAGAAGCTGTCTCAGTTTAGGCAATGAACTAACAACTGGAAGAAGCCTCTGCTGCAATTCAGCAGAGAGGGTACCTGGATATTTTATCACTTTGTATTTTATGGCACGAAGTGTGTTTGCAAGGAATTTTAGTTCTTTTTCTTGTGAATGGTTATAGGCCAATTCCACATCAGAGAGAGCTTTGTCAAACTGCCCAATTTTGATCATGGTGTACAGCCAACTGAAATTCATAATGACACCATACAGCATGTCATCTGTTTTCCCACATTGTGTCAAGTGGTGCAAAAGCTCTGTCATTTTTCTATGGTTGACAAAAAAGATGTCAGGCTCCAAAGGGTTACACTGGAATACCCAAGGCTGATCAGGTGACTGCCTATCAAAATTTGTCTGATCCATTATGTGCTTCTCTTCATCATTCATGCTCCTATTGTCACTATCAAGGCAACCATTCAAATACTGGTCTTCACTGTAAAGAGACTTTCTTCTGCCTCCTGACCAGACACCCAAAAAATATTCAGCCATTACAGTATGCATTTCATGGACATCTTCTTCATTGTGGAGATACATCTTTTGGGCAATAAGTTGCAGATGCCTGTTTGCCCATACTAACAGGGTAACATTTTTAACTTGTCTTTCTATCAGGTATCCAGTTAGTCCTTCTTTCAGTCTTGCAATGTAAATGTAAGGTACTCTCAGTGGGTTGTGTTGCCTGATACTCTCATTTAGTTCAAACATAACTGTGTTGTCTAGAGCCAAAATGTCTTCCAGTTCCATTTCACTCAGACCAGACTTAGACATGGTAATGTAACCAAGGGCTCGCGACACAAGTCTGGGTCCACAGTTGTTTTCTAGTGACCAGAACATTTGCTCTATGCTATCATGAACAGTCACACAGAGAGAAGACTCATCAACATCTTTGTGAGATCTCCAGTTTCTGACCTCTCTGAAGGTCAAGTTTACAAACATAGGCAGTGTGCATCTAGAAAAAGCTTCATTGACATAGATTTGTTGTCCTGATGTTACTTTTCTCTTAACTTGGAGCAGCTGATGCTTGAGAACTTGACTACACGTCTTTCTGTCCCTAGAAGTCAATTCAATGTATTTATCCTCATCATGTATAAGGCACCTCAGTTTTTGCAGGATTCCATGTTTGTTTGGCAGTGTTGACAAGATAATTCTCACTGAACGGGGCAAATGAACAGGCAGCCACCACAACTTTCTAGCATCATCATTATCTGAAAGCTGCTCTATAGCATCAAATATCATAACCAGAGGTCTATGAAATGAAGACTCATTCAAAAGGTTTATAAATAACTCCCGGAGGTCGTGGATTTTTTTGGGATAATTTTGTACGAGGCATCGATAGTTAATTGCTAATTGTTCACAAATACTTTGAAGCAGGTTCCTAAGATCTGTACTCATCTCAGTGGATCCCAAAAATCTGATAATAACTACAGGGTCAGATTCCGGTCCCATTTCTTCCTTCAGCCAAGTGTAAGCCTAAAAGTGTAGAAATATAGATAGGTTATTATCTGAACTAGCCCAAAAACCGTGAAAGCACAGTAAAAATAAAACAAGAAATTATATGTAAATATTAAGGAGAATAGAATTAAATCTCTGTATTGGGATTTTCCAGTCCACAGAAGTAAAGGCTAAACAGCTGGCCATCAATTTAGTAAAAGCTGTTGTGTTCCCTTCTCACTTTCCTTTTTCTGCACATTTTCTCCTCCTTTACCAGTAACTGGTGAATGGGAGCCTGACGAAATAGCAAGGATGGCTGATACAGAACTACAGACATGATTATTTTTCTGTGCATCCTAGAAAAACGGCCACTGTCTGGTGCTATGTAATTTCTTAGCCAGTCCTAATGTGAGATCTAAATGAAGTTTTGGGATCTTTATTTCAATACAAAGCATTTGTAGGTCTTGTGGCTCACCCCTTTAATTTTTCTACTTTTCTGTTTATTCATTTTCAATATTTCTAGGCCACCATTTAAGGAAACAATAAACAGTTAAAAACAGCCTGGCACAACAGGATTTTAGGGCCCACTTAAAAGAAGGGAGGGAGCCATGTGCATGTTTCTATTCTATAAGGGAAGATATTCTCTCCTGTCCCCACTAATCTACTTGAGCTTATTGGTGGGTAAGACTGATCTGTTTAATGTTAATGAATGAAAAAAATTATGCTGTTCTATAAATAAGGGGAAGAGAAGGACTGTACCAAATTATGCTAGACATTCTGTGAATTTCACTTTCTGTAAAAGACAGTGGTGTGAATTCACATTAGACTTACTTAAACAGAGGTTTGTTCACGAGGGCCTTCAAGCCTCACACTTCTACATATGTGCCACTGAAGTGAGAATGTGTCTCAGTGCGCATTTTTCCTCCAGGAAAAATCCATGACCAAGTGGTAGAGGCAGCATTTGGGTAAGACAAATGGCAGTTTCAGAGCAAGAGGCTCACCGAAAGATGATGCCCCTACCAACATTCACATTAAAATATTTCATTGTAGAAGTGACAGTGAGCATGGTTATCTGATATTTTTTACACTACCACTGTCATCAGATATATGGAGTTTTATTGAGAGAACCGTGTTGGCTTTCTGAGCCCTTTCAGTACTTTCTCTCTGGAGGCCCTGCCAAGGAAGAGCACCACAGCTGCAGAAGTGGAATTTAGGTGTGCCTGCTCCTCTTCAGCCTCCTCAACAAGTTGACTTCTCAGCTTTTAAATGAAAAGTGGGAAAGATTAAGATTGCCCTTGAAACAGCAGGGGGATTGGATAAGAGGGCCTTACTAGCAGAAATAGTTTTATAAAAGTGTTTAGAAACACTACTGTAAATATCCATGCGTACGTAACACATGGTGGAATTCTGTTTTCAGTGATCTAAGTGTTACCCCACCTGCATGCTATATCCTGAGGATCATAATTATTTTATATCATAAATGAGCCAAAGAGATCTACTGGAAGGACATGTAGGTAGTGGAGCTATGGAGATAGGTCAAAGGGCAGCCCTGTTTTCTGTCACACATCCTAGGTGAATCACGAAATGGTTCTCACATTCCATTGGAATGGATTATCAGCAAGAATAACACCAACAGGAGGCAGAAGGTCTCTGGGAACAAATAAACAGTGCAAACAGCCTGGAAAGTGACACTTGGAGGCAAGCATCCCCGGACAAAATAACCATCTTGCAGGGAACTACAAGGATGTCTGGCTGTATTTTCTTTGAACTAAAAAGCTGAGCTCCATCTTCATAAAAATGCAGCCATCTGGTCACAAGGACATATTTTAGTGTTGTTCAGAACTATAACTAGGACCCCGTTTGTTGCTCTTTTAGTGAGTAATCCCCTCAACTATTTCTTTGCTGAGTTCCATTTCTGCCTGCTGCTTCCCAGACGAAAGACTTCAGGACAGGTGCAGTATCACCCCACCTTCAATCCCTCTCATTACTCTCTATCCAATTTTCCACCCTTTTTCTTCTAATAGGTCTTGTATGAGAGAGTGAGTGATTGTGCTGGTGTGTGTGAGAACATTATCATTCAATAAAATTATTTATTTGATACATTTATCTGGTTTTTGGCTTGGCTTGACCCCGTAAAAACTGGGTAAAAAGACCCTGCTAGGTTATCCTGCCTCTCATATTGTTACCGCTCGTGGTTCTTTAAGTTCCCCACCCTGCTGTATGTGGAACATATTGAGGTGTCCCCAAGGGACCCCCAGAAACCAGGGTAACATAGGCAGGGGTAAATTCCACTGAACTCAATGAGATGTTATTTCTGACCAGATGTGGACAAGACTGTGCTGTTAGCCACATAACAGAAAAATCACTTGAATTAGCATTTTAGTTTTTCATGCCTCATGTCTTTGAATCTGTAGCCATTGAAATGATCAACAATGCTGTAAAGCATGGGTGGAATAAGGAAAGAGAGTATGAAGGTATATTGATAGGCCAAACTCCTCTTGCTGGCTTTGTGGTAGTGTAACTCTTCCTCTAGCTAAAGCATAAATACTCTTTTTCAGATACAGAGAAAGGAGTTATTCAGCACTCTTTTGTGTGACAATTTTGGTCTGGGTATATCATGGAAATTGGAGGCCCCTGGGCACAACTCCGGTCCCCTCTCAGCTACTGGGGTAGTCTGGGTAGCAAAATCTACTCTCAGACAGAGAGTCAATAGAATCTTGGCTGTATAGTGGGGAGAGTGGGAAATCTCTAGGATGATTTAGTTATATCTTGTTATAAAATACTAGCGTATATAGTCAGTGTTGCCTGGGACTTTATTTTCTCATAGATAATACTTGTTAGGAAAATTTGAGATCCTGTGTCTCTAATTCCCCAAACTGTCTTCTCCAGTACCTGTAAGTTTTCCCTATATTCCCCAATCCAATTTGTATTCCGAGTTATTAACATACAGAAGTTGGTTTCCTGAGGGAATACACTGCCCTCCTCCTTGCTGCTACGCCTTGTCTCTATAGCAACTGGCCTATTCAAGAGACTGAGGCCAACAAACAATCTGACTGAGAATTCTAAACTGCAAACCCCAAGATTCCATAGAATCTTCATAGGCAGCCAATTATACGAATTCTTTGCTTGACACAACCAATCATATGAGGTCTTTGCCTGACACAGACAAACAGACTTTGACTTTTATATATTAGATGGTTGTAGAAGTACTTAAAATAAAAAGCAGTTTGTATTTTTGTAGCTAAGTTTACAACAGCAGAACAAATACGTATAGGTATATGTACTTTACCTTCTTTGCCACTTCTGCTAATAAAAAGGTTTTTCCAGTGCACGGTCCTCCGTATATGACAAGAGGGTTAATGTGGCCCATTTTCCTAGGCAGAATGTATTTGTGCATAATATTCCTAGCATCACACTTGTATTCATAGAATGAAGAGTAGGTTCTACATAGTGAGGAATGCTGAAGGACTTCGTCATAGAGCCAGTCTGTCTCTATGTCAAAATTCTGTTGCACGGTTGCTTGAATTATATCAACCATGTCTTCATAAAACTGTTTGCCAAGCCCTTCAATGTAGTGGTTCTCCACCTCTTGGGTGTAACCGTATTTGATGTCACAATGGGTAACAGAAGTATAGACTCTCAAATTAGATGATGCAACAATGGTAGGAACAAATTCATCCCTGAGTTTGATGAGTTTCTCAAGTGCCTCTGGGTCACGCATATACTTTCCACCTGCATGAAGTACATCCATGTATTTCTCCATCTCTGGAACTTTAACAAAACGCTCTATGTTTGCAATCTTCCGAATGTAGCAAACGCACTTCTTTAGGAAAGCTGGGGTTTGTTTTCCTAATGCAAAATCAAATTCATCTTCGATAGCTGGGAGGGGAATAAAAAGAGGACATCTAAAGTTCCTACAAAACAGAGTGAAAAAGTGCTCTGTTGAATTTAAATCCACAACAGGTCACATAACCTTCCCCATACTCTGTTCCTGGTGTCAGGGCCCCAAAAAGAAAAAGCAATGCACTTTGTGATTCTTTGTATTATCTTCCCTATTTCTGAGTCACCCAGGATCATGATAAAGAGCATGGCAGAAACTAGGAACTGTTATATTTGGTTATAAATTATACGCATGATTAATTATTAGAATTAAAAGAAAATAAAAAATGTTTCCTGCTTTTCGCATACTTCCCGGAGCATGGAAGTATGCTACAGTTGATTATTAATGTACATCTGTCTGTGCATTGTGTGCCTGCATTTAATGTTTACCAGAGGAAAGATATCTCTTTGCTTGGCTGTGTTTCATTTTCCCCTTTTCATACAGCATCTTCACAGCTGTCTTAAAAATCATCTTAATTTCTTCTGATATCTCCTGCCATTTGGTTTCACTTACAGGGTTTGAGGATGCTTCCATCTTAAAAACAACAAAAACAAAAACAAATCATTAACTAGTGTTGTCAAGGCCAGCACTTGCACTTTTGCAAATACTGAAGGTTACATTTAAGCTAACAACCAACAACGATTCAAGATCTAGCTTAAATAATTCAGCAAAAACAAAGTTGCCCTAGACATCACCGGTATCCACTCATTTCTATGTATTTCACAGAATGTCTGGAATAAACATTCATGAATGTAACTCATGATGATTAGGTAACAGGGTGCATAACAAACAAACACTCCATTACTATACAGAATAGAATGTAAACTGAAGTAAAGACAGGTTAACAGTTTGAACTATGAAACAAGAATGTTTCTTCAACTAAAAACTGCCTGAAAACAAAAGCTTAGGAGAGCAGAAGGAAAAATCTGTAAAGTCCAGCTTTTTTAAAAATTCAAAAGGATATTTTTAGCAATAAAAAAGTAGTCTCTCCCATTTAAGTCTTCAGCAATGCCAACTATTCTTTTAATTTGTGTGGCTGTGTGAGGAAAGTAATGCCAAGGGCAGAGATATGCAATAATGTGCACACAAATATGAACCAGGCCTACATTTAGGGAGAACAGGTGTAATGGGCCTGCCTCAATATATATTTAAAATAGACATTATTGACATATATCAGCATAATATTGTAAAAGTACAGTATTAAGAAATGATATACAATGAAAGACATATAAACCTCTGTTAAAGCTGTTCAATTAAAATCAATGACACAAAAAACAGGTACTTGGTTGGATCATGTCTATTCAAAATGTCTAGTTCATCATTTGGTTCAAGGTGGTTTACAAAAAAAAATACAATTTCTGTAAATTTAATAAATATATATAAGAATTGAATGTTCAGGTAAAAGATAAAGTTGCCTGCAAAGTGATCAATTTCTGTGCATGAAACAAACGTGCATGTCCCCTCCTTTTTTCTTCAGTGCCTGCAGCTCCAAATCTGAGCTGAAAGGTTCCCCAACTCTATGAAAGATACTTGGAAGGCATGGGGTGGCAGGGGAGGAACTTCACAATTCTCCCTTAGTTCACTCTGCGAAGTCACTGTATCAACTGAAAGTACTAATTCTCTACAAGATTATACCAATAATGAAAATGGACCTTACAACTTTTAAACAGCAGCAAAGTGTATCAGCTCACACTTATATTAGCCAAAATGTAAGAATGGAAAGTAAGTTTGGAACTCCTGAAGCCATATTTGAAGAAGATATGTCATAAAGACCAATAGATAAAAACGGTGATCTAAGTTCTGTAAGGTATACCAGTAAAATGCATTGGCAGAGGCAGGCAGCTGAGGGAGGCTTTATCCAAATCCAGTCATGGATGGAATATGTGTTCTCCAGGCCAGGTTCCTCGAGGTCACTTTGAGAAGTTGAAGAACAGGGAATATAGCCTCTATTGATCAAGCCTATAAAGTTCAGACCACAGCCCTAATTTTTATAGCAAGCCTGGCTAATCCAGAGGTTTTCTGTTAATTATAGAAGCTGCTGATACATACAGGCCTATGTCCTCTGGGGCCTGAGTACACTGGCATAGGCTTTTGTTTCAGGCCCCAGAGGACACTTTCTGGATCCAGTCCAATGTCAACCTGACTAAGCCTAGTTTTCAGACAGCTACTCTTGCATCTATAGTGCACTATAGTGGAAAGTTGCTTTGTGTTTTCCTAAGAGGTGAAGAATTTCATCTGAATAAGTGCTCAGTTTGAAATCTGGAGATCTTGAAATCTTCTGCCTCTATTGGTCTGCAGAATGCAACCTTGCTACGGGAGGTTCTGAATGGCTTTGGTTTGAGATCCCATTCTATTTTACAAATTAACTCTGAATGCTGTAGCCAAGGAGTAGGATAATTCATTTTCATAAATTACTGGCTGTTCTGCTGACTGCTAGGAAGAATGCCAAGTGGAATGGTGTGTATGTTTCTGTGTGTACTCTGGCCTCCTGCCAGCTTTGAACTGGACTGCAATCAAAAAATTATTTTGCTCAAGACCCTCTAGGTATGAACGTCTCCTTAGCTCTACAAACCAGTGGAGTGTTTGAACTTTTTATTTAGGGGTGGCCAAACTTGTTCTCTTGAAATATACACAGCTCCTGGCCAGTCAACCAACAGAGACACAGAGGGAAGAAATAAGAAGGAAATGTGGCAGTATGAGAAGGGTCTATGGAAATTAGATAAGGATAGCAACAGGGCTATAGGATGTATCTGCATGAATCTATATCTACATTATGCACTATAAATCTAACTGTCATGACTTTCCCAGGTGAATCTTGGAACTGCAGTTTGATGAAGATGCTGAAATTTTTTTGTCACACTTTCCTAGCATACCCATGGAATGACAACATCCTGAACACAATGACTATGAAACAAGTCTAAACCTACACAGTGTAGATGTACCATAAATTAATATTACATGAAAGTGATTTACCGTATTGGGATTGCTCTTCAGCATCTCAGATTTTGGTTTGAGGTAATAAGTTGGTGGCACTGCATTCTCATCTCTGCAATACCACTCTTCCAAAATCCTTGTTTCCAGTTTTGCCTCAACAGCAGCATCCAGAATCATTTCAAATTCTGATGATTCCACTTCTCCTGGTATTCGCATACTTCCATATTTTTCTCCCAAAAGGCCCTGTGTGTGTGCAAGAGAGAGTACAGTTTAGTAACAATGCTAAAGACATATTTACTGATGGTTTGCCCCTTAATCTGGGAATGTCCACCTGCTAATAAGGCATACAGTAATATCTACAGTCCACTTCTATTAAATGTATTCTCAATTATTCAAGAATTATTGGAACTAATACTGGATGCAGCTGCAATTTCACACATTTACATGAATGTAATCCATACAAACCCAGGGAGAGTAACTGCTTAGTAACTTTGCATAGGCTCAGGCTGCTTGGTTACAAAACCACAGCCATTTATTTGAAAGTGTGTACCACTGAATGAAGTAGAAACTTAAGTAAATGTGTTTAGGCCAGTAGACCGCACACCTGAAGATGCTGCACTAAAAGAAAAGAAAAGAAAAGAAAAGAAAAGAAAAGAAAAGAAAAGAAAAGAAAGCAGAATGCAGACAAAACTCTGCTTTTTAGAAGTGTCATTCTCCCGTACCCCTTGTTGTAAACTCTGGCCTGCTCAGAACTAGATAGCAGACAACAACAACATACACAAGATATAGGTTTCTGCAGTGTTTAAATATATTATCTAGGGCAGCTAGCTGTGGCTCTTGAGCTGGATGCAGTTTGTTGCTGCTAAGAAGAAGTAGAAACTGAGGAGGAAAATGGAGAAGGGACTGGAAACATGGCAGTGGGGAGGGCAACTAGGCCAGTCAGAGGTAGAAACAGGGCAGCAGCAGGAACCTACATACACATACTATAAGTTCATGTCAGTTTTTAATTTTTTTTAAAAATATTATTCATGTATTTATTTGATATCCCCCATTTCTTCCAAATGGGGCCCAATACCAGTATATGTGCTCTGACGTCAACCTTCCTATGTTTTCCACCCCAATCTATTCCCCATCTCATGCTGTGTATAGCCCTAGCACTGAAGGCAGCATGCATTAGTTAGTGATATGCTAGAAATTACTCTGTGGAAACTACACAGCAATGGTCTGCACTGGATCAGAACACTTAAGTGCAATATGTGCCTCAGAAATCAAGATGTTGTCCCCTATTGTAAAATTATGTATAATAAGAGAGTTTAATAAAGAGTTTGCTGTTCTTTTATGCAGCATTGCAATTAGGCATATGGGTACGGTACTTAGAGGCCAATTTGCAACTGTGTCTTCTTGACTATCCACTGAGCAGCACTTTCTTTCCAATGCTTTGCCCGTCATACAAGGATATCAAAAAGAAAATGGTTCTCCTGGGTGCCAAACCAGGTTGGATCCAACCTCTGTATGTTAACAACAATGAATACAGAATGGATTGGGGAATATGAAGATAAGTTATAGGTACTGGAATAGGCTGGTTGCTATGGAGACAAGCCCTAGCAGCAAGGAGGAAGATAGTGTATTCCCTCAGGAACCCAACCTCTGAATGTTAACAACTCTGAATAAAGATTGGATTGTGGAATATGGGGAAAATTTACAGGTACAGAAATGGGCCAGCTGCTATGGACATCAGGTCTATCAGCAAGGAGGAGGACAGTGTACTCCCTCAGGAACCCAAACTGTGTATGTAAATAACTGAATACAGATTGCATTGGGAAATATGGAGCAAAGTTACAGGAAATGGAGAAGACAGTTTGGTGTGTTCTTAAGAAGAAAATAAAAGCCCAAGCATTGCCAGATAAATATGCTAGTATATACATAAAATGAAGATATTTAATGAATGCACTTTCCCAGGAGTACTCAAATCTTTTATACACGAAAGTTATTGTTTGTCTGGATGACTAATTTAATGGCCCTTCTTGACCAAGATTTACATTTTTGTAGTATTTCACTCATGGAGAATTTTTATTTAAATTACTTCACTCCTTCAATTAACAATGTACTTCAGGCAAGAGGGTTTCATCCACTTTCCTCTGTTTGGTATCACAGAAAATTCTAAAAAAATATTGTGTGTTACATCAACTACAAGCATTGGCAACAGATATTTTGGGTGGGAGAAATGTGTATTAAAATTAGTTAAAATAGCCTTTTAAGCCTGATAACGTGTGGCACATAAAGACTAACTTAATGTGACCAGGAAAGACAGATTTACAAACATTGTTATTTATTTCTGTTCATTCTTATACCTAACAGAAATATGCATGTAATGGTAGTTAAAAAGCAATTTTGGGCTACTTACAGGATTAAAACCTTAAAAATGATACAATACAATTCTATACAAATTTACTAAGAAATAAGTTCCACAGTGTTCATTGGGAGTTAGGACTGCAGCCAAAATAATTGGATCAAACATAATCATGAGAAACAAACTTTTCTTTCTTGCTTGCTAGAGGAGAAAAATCTTTGCAGAACAATTTATCAGTTGATTCTCTCAGAAATCATTACTGTATGTATATCAGGAAAATCTGTGTGCACTGAATTTTCTGTTTGCTTAGATACACAGAGCCAAGCAAGTAATAAGAATTGAGCTCCACAGATTTTAATCGCCAAAGACAATAATGACTAAATCTATAAACAGTTACATTTGAAAATACACTACTAATTACAAGTAATTAGAAGGCACTGAATTCCTGAGGATTTTTATACGGTCCCTGCTTGTCTTTTGGAACAATCAAACTGTTGATCTTGAATTATTTACAATGCTAAGAAATTATGCTGGGTAAATAGACAATTATTCTAAGTAATTAAAACTGAATTATTGAGGAAAGTTGAAAAAATAATACAGGTGGAATATAAGAAGACTTTTATTATGGGATTTTACTATCCAGGAAGGATGATGATGCTGGTAAAAAACATAAGGCAGTCTACAAATGTTGAGCAGGCATATTCCCAATTTATCAAGAGAATAGAAGGTTTCTCTTGTCTGGTTTCCACTATTTTATTATTAATAAAAGTAATCAGCAGCAAAAGAAAAGGGCACAACAACTTGATCTCCAGAATAAAAGCAATCACAAATGTTTCTGTACATAGAATGAGAACAGATTTGAATAGATTTCAAATCTTCTATTTTATTGGGACGTTTGTGTAAACATGTACAGGACTGAACTGAACGCATTTTTATTCTTGAGAGCTACTGTTTCTTCTAGATGTTCCTGTACATGATTTTTTTTTATTGTTTGCTACATTTTTATTCCACTATTCTTTCAGGAAATCCAAAGTCCCCTGCTGTGATATCTAACTGCTGGACTGTAACAACCAATAATAATTGCTTTATTTTCAATTAGTCTGGCATGTGGTGCAATCCTAAACATGTTTACTCTGATACAAGATCTTCTACGTTCAATGTGTCTTGTTAAGGGTATATATGGCTTCAATCTTACTGTCCCATGAACACAGGCATCACTAATTTGGAGCTGCCACTAGCAGCCAGTCAAAATTTGTGTTCGTCAATGAATCCAGTGATGTTCTAAGTAGCTTCAAGGCTCACCACGACACTGACACTGTGAGACATCTTAGGTCTTTCCAGTTTTTACTAAAGGTATTGCAAGGTTCAGGAGATTCTGGCCTGAGCAAAAGGCAGAAGATATTGCTATAAGAAATGAGTTAGCAAGCATATTTGTGGCTTCTTGCCTATACCCCAGAATGGGACATCTATCATACTGGAAGGATGGCATCAACTTATATGCCTAAATACCTGTTACCAATTCAACTGTCACTGGGGTATTCATGCTGATGGAGAGCCCATTACCAACACTCCTTACCCTGCAACTGAAGATACTCTCCAGCAGTGTTAGTGCCAGGATGGATTTGACTGGCACTGTTTCTTTTCTTTTTTTTTCTGTTAGTACCACTCTCCCCAAAATGGTGATAGACAGTGTTTTGGTATGGGAATGAGGCAACGTGCTACATGGCTCTGACTCACCACTGGGGGTTGCTATCTTTGGTTCCTCCAAATGCAATGCAATGACACCAAGGTGCTTAAGCTCAGTTTCTGATCAGAAATACTTCTGCCAACAGGAAAAATGCATTCATAAGGGTGGCTTCAAGTGGCAGAAGTGTAGGACAGCCCTCCTATGGTATTTATGACCCTGAATAAGATCCTCAACGGTCAGGTGAGTAGGGCTAGCGTAAGAAACAACAGCATCTCCTTCCATTAAAGCAATGCAGACTTGCCTCAGTGGAGGAAAAATAGAATTCGTATGACCTGTACAATATAACTGGACAAAAGAAAGTTGTATTGAATAAGATGACATGGAATAGTCAACCTGAAGACCACAGATTAGTCTGAAAGAGATATCTATCCTTTTGGGGGTCTTCAGAGGCAAACAGCAGAGTTTGTCTACTGAATCAAAATGGAAATGAACAAAGTAATTTAGAAAGATAGATAGAAGAAACATAGTATTTGTACATTCACTGATAGAAATTAATATGATGGTGTTTAAGGCAGAGCTTGAAGAAAGAGGGACTGACGAACATTCCTTTCAAATAAAGGAACTGATGATTGTCAGACTGTTGCTATTTCCCCATGTTTTTTTTAAATCACAGTATGTTGGTTCAGTTCAACAGAATGAAAAAGACAGGCTCTTTTGTTTGTTTTACTCATTCAAGAATTAAAGGTACTTCAATATGATGATATTTATATGATATTTATATTATATGATGTTTTGCATTTGCATAAAGTTAGAAATGTATGGAAGATTTTTACCCTCATGTTGAAGCTAAGGAGAAAGTGGGTTGTTTAAGGTAATATAGTGGATTCGTGGCAAACCCAGAGGTAAGAGTCAAATAAAGAACTTTCGTGATTTGTAACTCTTATACTATGCCAGAATATTAAAACAGGTTAAGTGACTTAAGTGGAGTGGAGCAGAGGCTATCATTGCCACCCTCCTAAAAAACAGAATCACTCTAGAGTCTTTTAAGGGTATACTGGATGGACAAAACTTCCAAATACATTTTTCTTTGGAGCTGCAGTGATGGGATAATCTTAATGTAATGAATTTCTGGAAGTCAGTCAAAGCATGCCAGTGAGGTAGGAAATCTTGTCTAGGCATGAGTTTGAACTTTAAAAGAGATAACCAGAATGCTGGTCCCTACCTTCCAAATATTTAAGAACTTTGGACAGCTCTTTTGAAGTTCGCGCTAAAATTTGCAAATTTATTATCCCACCGACATGAGAGCCACCATGACAGATGCCCACGAACAAGTGAGATTCTTAACTGTAATTTATTTTCCTTTTTAAAAACATCTTTTAAATATACATAAATAAGGCCAGAATAATTATGATGACTTTAAGGACCAAACTGTATATTACGATAACTACACATTCATGAAAATGCAGTTTTAAAGCATAACTGATGCTCTGAGGAGCCTGATTTATGTCAATATTATAATGTGCTAGGAGGAATTACGGGTAAAACATTACCTCCTTACCAATGCCCCCAACTAAATACACACTCCCACAACACAATATGCTTTGGATAATGAAGTCCCTCCTGAGGCAAGATGCAGGAATGATATTTAGTACAATATCCACAGAAGAATGAAAAGCAAACTCCCACAAGCACTGGTCTGGATCTCCTCATTGCCTTGACAGCAATTTTTGTTTAAAAAATATACTTACATTAAATGTTTTAGAATTAATTTAATGCCAATGGGCTGTTTGGCCCATAAATAATGATCTCTCTCTCTCTCTTTCTCTCTTCATACATAAAAATACTGTGTTATATTTCACCACTAGATGGCAACCTGCTAGAACAAAATTTTCGATTTTTTTTAAAATAAAAGATATACTTAAAATAAGAGAGAAACTTAGAATACATATTTATTTACTCTACTGTATTTGCTCTTGTAGAAATAATTATACATTTTTAATTTAACTCAGCAACTGAGTTACAGACGTGGAAAAGAAACAAATCTCCTTTTGAAATCATTTTGTTATATTCTTATTTCATTATTCCCCAGTAAGACCAGTATAGCCTACATGGCCCTGTTTACCCTCTGAGCTGAGTTTAAAAAAGAAGATGTAACAATACTGCCTGCTGAGCCTCACAACTGAGCAGGGACTGAACACAGATCCTGGAAGACCCCACTATTTTAAAGAATGCCATTTCAGAGATGAAAACCAAGCAACATTAGAGTGTGGTCAAGATGGCAAAACTTATTAATGAGGACAAACAGACAAGCTAGAGAGGCTACAGCAGTTTGCCTCTGCCTGCTGGGGAGGGCAAGATTCCTCCATTCTTCTCCTTTTATTGTTGAGTTAATTACATGTTTGAATTCAACCTGCAGCAACTGAAGTAGGCTGAGGGCAGAGGAGGGATGGGGGGAGAGGAGAGAGAAACTGGGATATTTCAAAAAGAGGTGAAAATATAAGATGATAGAAGAATAGTTGGGTCTGTCCTTGCCAAACTGGGACAACTGGAAGGTATGGAATGTTAAAATTAGGGTCAAGTTTACTATATGCAACAGAAGGAGATATATAAGATAGTCCCAAAGATTGCTTTTCTTATAAAAATTGTATATTTTTGTATATTTTGATAATTCAATTGGGACAATATAATATACAGTTACCAAATGTGGCATGTACTAAAGTGAGCTGTAAATAAATGTAAATAAATCTCCAACTGTATCCTATCACTTTGCTTTTTGTGGTCTATCTGACTCTTAACAGCCGTTAACAGGGACTTATTTTTACTTTACAATATCTGATACAATAAGTTATATGACTGCTACTACTGCTATCACCATCATCATCAATTTCATGTTTGAACTTTTAATTTTTCAACTCCCAAACAGCTTGTCATGGTATGCAAAAACAAATATTTCCTTTGTCATGATCCAGAAAACAGTTACACTGATACTGCTTCTGGCCAAAACCAGAATGGGCAGTCTCTTGACATATCTCACTAGCAGATATGACAGAACCGATGGCTGTGTTAAAATTGGTAAGTTTATTTGTAAGAGTTCTTGGGTACCATGGTTCACATCTCAATCTCACAGGGAGCTACTGGGAGTGATTCTTTCTAGCAGTGACGTATTTAAGTCTTTTACTCCAAGTCTCAAGTCTCTATCTTCAAGTCTCAAGTCAAGTCTCAAGTCCTTGAAGATACTTTCAAGTCAAGCCCCAAGTCAAGTCTCAAGTCTGGAAGCCAACTTTATACCCTGACCAAAATTCCAGATTTATTGGACAGAGTCAAGTCAGTTTTAACAATTTAAGAAGAGTCGGCCCTCCACATTTGTGATTTTGCCATCTGCAGCTTCGGAAGTGGGGAACGGGATCCTTCTTACTCCCCATTACTAAAGCTTCAAAAACTTTAGAAGGAAGGATCCCTCCTCCTCAAACCTGTTGCCTAACACAGTTGCTGTTCCCCTCTGAGAAATGCACCCTGCACTCTGGGGGCAAGTCTTGTCTTTTGCTCTTAGTTTTAGAAGGCTCCTCTGATATGCAGTGGGAACGGGCCACTGAGCAGACCTCAAGCCCATTGCCTAACCTGTTTGCTGTTCCTCTTTGAGAAATGCACCCACACTTTGGGCTTGAGACAGATTTTCATGTAATCAGGCGGCAAAAAGAGATGAAAGTTGTTCAAAGTTGTAAGGTTTCTGGATGAATGTGTTATGTTACTGAACTAAGGGCAGCAAGTCAGCCATTAAAAATATACAAGTCCCAAGTCAAGTCAAGTCAGCGCATCATTTATTGCTGAGCCAAGTCAAGTCATTAAAGTGACTTAAATCTGACTAGAGACCAAGTCTCTCAACTCTACACCACTGTTTTCTAGTGCCTCTGGTTTTCCAGTGGCTATGGGATCATGGAGTCCCCTGATTCCAGATATGTCTGGGAATTTGAATGGTTTAGGGAACAACTCATTCAGCTGAAGAGCTGTTACTCTAGTTTCTTGACTTGAAGCATATTCTGGGTTGGTTAGGACTGAGAAACTATTAGTACCTATTTACTTAGGACTTCTCTGTTACTGTCCAAGCCAAGATTCAAGGGAGGCTTTAAGTAGCAAGATATGGCTGCAAAATAATACCCTCAAAAAGCATAAATATGCTCACAAAGACAACAGAGAGAGAGAGAGAGGGACAGAATAATACCCAGCAGCCTGTGCATTTCAATTTAATAATGTTTGCTTTTCTTAAAATCTAGGCACATACTGTCTGAAAAAAATTTAAAGTGTTTGCTTTAGTGTTTTGACATTTGATCAAAGTGAATGATTGCTAGCCACTGACCTTTCTGCTGCAAGGAAAGATGGAAACACTGGAGTGTCCTTGTAATGTATGGGCATTGGGCAGGGGGAGAGGACAAAAGAGTTCAGTAGGAGTTGAAAAAGAAATGCTGCAAGAGCACATGCTGCTGAACAGTAAGCTGCCTGACAATGGGACTAATGTCAATCCACAACAGTATGACCAAAAGCATGTAGAAAACAGCTATACAACTTGAACAAAGCTACTGGAGCCTTCTGAGGAAAGAAATACCTACTACTAAAATTAAATTACAGGCAGTAAAGAAGAAAATTGCTTTAAGTATCAACTCTACCTCAATGGATAGTATTCTCAACCAAAGTGCAAAAGTAGTTGCTTAGCTGCAGAAGACGCTGCATCTAAGAATAGTACTAATGCCAATTACAATGAATCTTAAAGCTGTAGAGGCAGTATACACTTAATGAAGACATTTTAAAAAAAGACTTTGGCTAATCAATGGGAACCAGTTTTCCTTCAGTTGCAAAGCTATTTCTTTACTCTAGTTGCCAGTTAATGCAGAAAGAGTATTTTCTTCATGCAACTGAAACAAGATATGTCATATAGCTAAGAACAGGTCGGAAATTACATACACTCACAATTTCCTTAGTAAATCCATCATGTACTAAAAAGAAAATAATTCATAGAATTTCTTCATATATCTTCTAGTTATGAATGATTGTGGAAAGCTCCTCTGATTACAAACTAGCCTCTCTCAATCTTTTTAACCTGGAAGAACCCTTGAAATAATTTTCAGGTCTCAGGGAACTCTTGCATAACAATTATTATGTCTATTTTTTTTAAAAAAGTTTTTTTTTTCAAGCCCAACCTATTATGAAACCCCTAGCAACCTCTTGGGTAACTGAAGGGTTACAGAGAACCCCAGTTGAAAAATCCAGCTGTAAACAAACATTTAAAAGGCTACTGGGAGCTCTGCCAATTTCAAATAAATCTTTGTCATGACCTTATTGTATGTCAGAAATAGCTTAGAGACATATATAATGTCAGGATGGTGAAGACTGCTATCACCTAGGGCAACAGCTCTAGCAAGAGAAGATACTTTGAAGCACAGTGACAGTACTTTGAGCAAAATAATATAATAATAATAATAAAAATAAAAGGTCTTTCATACGAAGTGAAACCATACAGGATTCTTTATTCCTTTAGTTCCCTAGCTTCAGCAGTGGTTAGCAATCCATTTAATGTATTTATAATTTTGTGTACTGGCCTAAACTAAAACAACAAGTATACCATAAAAATTCAGGTCCCAAGCACTGCAAACCAAAATAACAACAGCAACACCAAATATGAATAAATAAGACAATAATGGAGCAAAAAGCTGTTTTGAGAACACAAATAAGACAAAGATCTGTCTTTGACTCCAGAAAGACAACAGACATACAGTCTTTCAGCAAGATTTCTTGCGCCCTAACAACAAAGACCCACTCTGAACTCCACATAAGGTGGTATTTTCAACAGGTCCTCAGGGACAGACTTGGAGGGCATGGGACATCAACTGAAACATTTATAACTCAGGATCTTTAGAGCTGTATACATCAGAAAATGCCATTTGGAACTTCTCTCAAAAAGTGGATTGCGACTTCCGGTCTTCATGGCGGCGGGACCGGCAACGGAGTGACGATTGCCATCAAAAGTGGTGTAGCTGGAGGTTTTTCCCCTCTGGTAAAAGAGGTGCTGAGGGGGCTCGCTGGGGATCCCATACTCTCTAACTGCTTTTGATCATAAACAGCAGATCGGGGCAGTGGACGAGAGGGGATCAATGAGTGACCACAGCTGCTTCTGACCGCTAAGAATTTCTTTTTCTTAGCACGACCGCAGCCAAAGACTTTTTAAAAATAGCTTTCTTAGAAATATACTAATAAGAAGAGCTTTTCCCTGCAAGGTATGTACCTCTAATGGAACGGGATCACCAGACAAATGTGAAATAAAGTCTTTAAGGTTTTTTTTTACACTGTGCAGCTATCATGGCGACTTCTTCGGCTTGAGCTCACACTTGGGGGCATTTGGGGGCTGAATACGAATGGTGTGTTGGAGCTCACCAAATAATTTGGTTCTGGTATTGAGAGACTTTGTATCTTCAAGATTCTTATAAGGTGTCAGAGACACTAAAGCGGCAAGGATTTGATTTTTATTATTATTATTTTTGTTTTAGAAAGGACGTGAAAAGATGCGATCGGAGAGAACGGAGAACGGAGGGATAGGATTTTGAATAGGGCGTGAAACTCTTAAACCTGTTTAAAAAACTTTCTAAAACTTTAAACCAACATTATTTAACATTAACACTAACATTAACAAGAAGACATAAGACTTTAAAAAAAATTTATAAGACATTACATAACTGATTGGTGGAATTGTTATAAGAAGAATTTTCTTTTCTTTTTTTATGAACTTCGGAGTTCTGGAGAAAGACGGAGCTGGGGGATCTAGGCTAGAGCTTGCTATTGGTTTAGCAGAGCTCACCGAAGCAAGGACACCGGTATCTGTTTGATTACTTTTTTTTTATCGTCTGGATGGTTTGGATTGCACAGATGGAATATTTCTATTATATATTTTGACGGATCTGACGGTCAAGAAGGAAACCCACAGGCTTCAGTTCGAGTTTTCTTAGACACTTTAGGAGAGATTGTAGAAGGGATAAAGACGAGACACTGCAGTAAACATTGCTGTATAGATGTCAATCAAAGTAGGGGAAAAAAAGAAATAAGATACATAGATATAATATACTAACTATATTACTTTATTACTTTTATATATTACATATATTAAAAATTGTTTCATGTTATATAATTATAGAATAATTATTTTGTTTGCTAAGTTTGATATTGGTGAGTGAGAGAACGAATATATTGGACTGGATTAAAAGGGGGAATCTTAGGTGTGATTATTTACTTTAATGGGGCCTTGGAACTCTAGATTGCTGTGCTGACTGGGTTATATAAACATTACTGATAAGAGTTGAGACTTCAAGGTGAAATCTTAATGTAAGCTTTAGCTGGCTCATTTTTGGTGTTAACTTAAGAGTAAGATAAAAAATAGAGCAAGGCTCCCATCTAGTGGTCTATATTTGTATTACACCTCATACTGTTGAATTATATTGTTTCATATTGTTGAATTATTTTTGAATCATAAGAGATTGCAGTGATTGTAACAAGAAAAGAGATACAGGATAGCAACCCATATGACGATTAAGAAAAAAGCAACTATACAAGCTGAGGCAAAGCTGACCCAATTAGCTACAGGAAGAAGAGGATCAGTAGAAACATCACCCATGACAACTAGTTCAGCAGTAACTCAACCAGATTTATCTGTTCTACTACAAGAAATCAAAAACTTGAGAGAGGACATAAAGCAGGACATCAGACAAGAAATTAGACACGAAATGAAGGAACTAAGAGCAGAAATAAAAATGGACATAAAAAAAGAAATGGACTCTATAAATAAGAAGATACAAAAAGTCTACAAAGACATTGCAGAAATAAAAGAGGACGTTATGAATTTGCATACTAGGTCAAGACAATTACAACTTGATCAAAAAACAATGAAAATGACTCAACAGCAGCAAGAATCTGTGATCAACATGCATGAATTACGATACCGAGACAGATGTTTGAAACTGAGAGGCGTGGTGGAACTAACTGATGACAGGCTTTACGACAGGATAATACCCGCCTTGGCAGCATATATAGAGACCATGGAAGAAAAGCTTGAAGCAGATATCGACAGGATTTTCAGGCTGAACTCGAAACTGGCTCAGGAGAAAAAAGGGCCTAGAGATGTTATAGTTTGTTTTACTAAAGTAAGGACTAGGGATAAAGTGCTCCAAAAAAATTATGACTATAAATTAATGATTGAAAATAATGAAATTAGAATTTTTAAAGATGTTCCTTATTCTGTCATAAAAAGAAGACAAGAATATAAATTTCTTACACATGAGAGACGTAAAATAAATTTCAGATGGGAAAGGACTGAAGGAATCTCTTTATATTATAGACAAAGATGGTATAAAGTGACAACTATCAATAGAGCTAAAGAAATGTATGAAAAGATTAAGAGAGATACGGATACTGTTGAGCAGGAACGTCTGTCAGAAGAACCCTCAGGACAAGAGAGAAGAGCAATGGGAAGGGATAAACAAGTTGAGAAAGACACTGAACAGAGTGTGGAAGGAGAAGGAGACGAATCAGAAGAAGAAGAGGGAGAGATAGAGGAAGCAGCTGAGGAGAGAGAACAGGAAAATAATCAGGATTTGGAACCAGATCGAGAGAGAGACAATTGAATAAATAAAAAAGATGACGATAACAATACAATCGTGGAATATTAAAGGAATCAACTCAAGTTATAAGAGGAGACAAATATTTCATCTTTTGGAAAAAAAGAAAGTGGATTTGATTTGTCTTCAAGAGATTAGAATTCGAGAAACAGACATAAAATATTTGAGAAATCCAAAGTTGGGAAAACTGTATACCTCCACATTTCAAAAAAAGAAACGAGGCGTGGCTTTGTATGTTAACTCAAAATTTAAATCAGAAGAGTTATTTGTTGATAAAAATGGACCCTATATAGGAGTTGAGATTGATTTCTTAAGCATAAGAATTCTTGCTGTTGGAATATACACCCCTATTGATAACAAAGACAATTTTTTTGGCAAGTTAGAAAAAGAATTGCTGGTATATACTCAAGAATGAGACCAGCATAATATTCTTTTGAAGGGGGATTTTAATGCTGTTCTTAATCCAGCTATAGATAGAACATCGTCAAAGCCAATGAAAAAATCTCAAGGTAAACTTCCAAAAGTTTTTTTTTAATATTATGAATAATTTCACGTTATTGGATGTTTGGAGGTATACATACGGAGATTCCAAAGGATATACATTCTATTCTGAACCACACAAATCAATGTCTAGGATAGACATGTTTCTGATTTCAAAACATTTAGACAAATATATTAAAGACATGGAAATATTACCAAAATTTATTTCTGACCATAATCTAATTCAGTTTAAGCTTCAACCATACAAAAAAAAAAAAAAAAAAAAGGGAAAAAAAAGAAAAAAAAGGCTGGAACTGGAAATTGAATGAAGCTTTACTTCAGAATGAGGACTATTTAAGTCGAACTAAACAGCAATTGAAATATTACTTTGAGGAAAATATGCATTCAGAGGTTAAAATGAAATCAACATGGGACACTAGTAAAGCTGTTATTAGAGGCTATCTAATTAAATGGGGTATGGAATGGAAGAAAAAGATACAACAGAAATATACAGAAATGGAAGTCAATTCGCAACAAAAAGAAGAGGGCTTGAGAAATGACCCAACGAATAGAGTTTTGGTAAATCAGATAAAAATTTTACAAGACCAACTTAGAAGGGAAAATATGCATCATACAGAGAAAAAATTAAGAAGAATCAAACAGAAACATTTTGAGACGGCTAACAAATCAGGAAGATGGTTAGCTTACAGATTGAGAAAGGAGGTAGAAAAAAGACAAATAACAGAAATTAAAATGGGAGAGAAGAGAATAACAGATCAAAGTTCTATTCAAAAGGAATTTGTTAAATACTACACAAAATTATACAAACAAACGGCATTAACTGAAGAGAGGACACAGCAATTACAACAGTACTTAAATACGAGAAATATAAGGAAATTCTCAAGAACAGAAGGAGACATTAAACGCTTCTATTACAACTGCAGACATATCAGCGGCAATAAAGAAACTAAAATCAACTAAAGCGCCCAGACCTGACGGGTTCTCAGCATTATATTATAAATTACTAGAAGATCAACTGATAATATCCCTTCAAAAAACCTTTAATGAAATAATCGCAACTGGTATACCAGAGACGTGGAAGCAAGCCAACATAACGCTGATTCCTAAAGAGGGGAAGGATATCAAGAACCCTTGAAATTACAGACCCATTTCTTTGCTGAATGTCGACTATAAAATTTTTACCTTAATATTGGCAGATAGATTAAAAAAAATCTTACAAGACATTATCCATGAAGATCAAAGCGGATTTCTCCCAGATAGGCTTTTAAGAAATAATATTAGGTCATTGCTGAATATGGTGGAACATTTTGAAAAGCATAATGAAAGGAAATTGGCGATGATATTTATAGATTTCAAAAAAGCGTTCGATAACGTTAGATGGGACTTTATGATAGGAGTTTTACAAAGAATGGACTGTGGTTCAAATTTCATTAAATGGGTGGAAGAGATATATAAAGACCAATCAGCAGCTCTGATAATAAATGGAGAAAAAAAATATCTTTGATATTCAAAAGGGTACTAGACAAGGCTGTCTGACTTCGCCGTTATTATTTATACTTGTTTTGGAAGTCTTCTTGATGCAGTTAAGAGAAGACAAGGAGATAAATGGGGTTAAAATTAAAGGACAAGCTTATAAACTACAAGCATATGCGGATGATCTGGCCATCTTTTTAGAAGATCCAAAAACGTCTATTGAAAGGTTAGTGGAGAAGTTAACAGTATTTGAAGAGATGGCCGGATTAAAGAGGAATACAGATAAAACAAAAATGCTCACAAAAAATCTCAATTCTTTGAAAGAAAGGGAGCTTACAGAAATCTCAGGATATAAAACAGAAAAGAAATTAAAATACTTAGGTGTGTGGTTAATGAAACATAACACAGAGTTGTTTGAAAACAATTATAAAAAGACTTGGACTGAAATTCATAATGAATTATATTCCTGGAAAAATTTGAACCTATCACTATTAAGTCGGATAGCCGCAGTAAAAATGAATATTCTTCCAAAGATGAACTTTCTTTTTCAAAATCTCCCAATAATTATCAACGAGAAATGTTTCAAAAATTGGCAAAAAGAAATTTCTAAATTTATATGGGAAGGAAAACGACCAAGAATTAATTGGAAGATACTTACAGACAAGAAAGAAAGAGGAGGATGCGCTCTCCCAGACTTAAAGTTGTATTATCAGGCCGCATGCCTAACGTGGATCACAGAATGGATAACTTTAAAAAATGAGCGATTATTGAAATTAGAAGGACCAGATAACAAGTTTGGATGGCATGCCTCTTTATGGTATGGGAAGGAGAAAGCCAACAGAGAATTTACAAATCATTATATAAGGAAATCATTGTTGATAATTTGGAAAAAGTTTAGAGCTAAAATATACCATAAAATTCCACAATGGATCTCCCCACATGAAGCTTTATTTGGGAGATGGAAATCGGATCAGGAAAAATGGATTTTTTACAAAGATAGTATAATTGATGGAGAAACTTACATGTTTAAAACAAGAGCAGAATTGGAAGAAGGCGGCTTTCCCACTCAGCGGTTCTTGTATTTACAATTAAGGGAAAGATTTAAAATGGATATGAGACTGGGAGGTTTTCTTTCAAAAAAAAAAAAAAGAATGACTTTGAAAAGGCTATTTTTGAGAACCAACATCACTTAACATCTCAGATTTATAACTTTCTCGTAAGCAGAAATTTGGAAGGTGAAACAGTAAAGCAAACAATGGTCAGATGGTCCCAAAATATAGGCAGAAATATTAATCTCGATGATTGGCAAAAAAGTTGGAAGAGGACGCAGAAATTCACTCTCTCTCAAGATCTAAAAGAGAATTACTTAAAGATGTTCCGCCAGTGGTATTTGAGTCCACATAAGTTAGGTAAAATGTACAATACTGGCAAGAAAAACTGCTGGAAGTGTAATGGGGAAGAAGGTACCTTTTACCACATGTGGTGGACATGTCAAAAAGCTAAAAAGTTTTGGAAAAATATTAACAAAACTATGGGAGAAATGCTTGGAATTAATATACAATTGACACCGGAATTATATCTCTTGAACATAATCCTAAATAATCAACATTTGATTGCTAAGAGTAGGTGGAGAATCATACTCTATATGGTCACATCTGCGAGAATCGTTTTTGCAAGATACTGGAAAAATCGGCAAACCGCAGAGCTTGATGAATGGTTATTAAAACTTAATGAAATGAAAACTTGTGATCAGCTTACAATAATGCAAAAGGGTGCAACAAACTTAACTCATGATACAGAGTGGAAACCTGTTATAAACTACTTGCAGAAAAGATATGATCAGACGATGATTATATAAAATATAAAATATAAAAAGATGAAAGATTAAGATATTAAGGTTAAGGTAGATGAAACAGTGGATAAATGTAATTTTGGTTTACCCTAACCTGAGACTGGAATAGGGTATCAGAGATAGGAGGAAGTATTGGTGTGATCTTACATGGGTATGAGGATAAAGCATGATTTGTGTTCGATTAAAAATAAAAATCTGAAATAATAATATAGAGGTAACAATGACATAAATATACAGGAATAAACCGGAAAAGGATTAGTGGGAAGTGATATAATTTGTACTGTAGAATATATATTTGAGGAGAAGATGATTTTGGTAAGATTCTACTATTGACAGGTACAAAGGTTGTATGAAGAAGAAGATGAAGAACAATATGAAATATATAATGTAATGCTTTTGATAGTCGTGGACATGTGTGATTGGAAATCACTATTGTTACTTTATTTGATTCTATTTTCATTTTACTATTATTCTACTGGATTTTATTATTAATAAATTTTAATAAAAAAAAAGTCTGGTTTCGGTGAGTATCATTCTGGCCCTTGGTTCTCCCTGAACAGCTCCTCCAGGGGGTGGAGCTTCTGTTGATTGCCTGAGTTGCTTGGGGATGGTGGTCGGGGCTACTAGGTCTTAGTAACTGCTACCTTTGTCTTTCAGACTTAGTCCATCATAGGGAAGGAGAAAGTGAGTGGTGTCCACGAGAACACGGTTGCAGCTTAGACTCCGTGTTTTGTGAGGCTGTTGTGGGTGAGCTTGTGTTCAACGGGAGCACCTGGTCTAAGTGGGTGGGGCTTGTGCTGAATTTCTGAATTGCTTGTAGGAGGAGTTAGCAGTGACTACCCTTAAATAGGAGCCTCCTCTGCCTTTCGGACTCATTCCATCAGTAGAGAGAAGGCTGTTCAGCTCTGTTTAGGAGTTCATTTTTATCGTTTTCACTACTTTGAAAGGGTAGTTTCATTGACTTTTTTTCTGACCCTGTCGTTATTTTGTGTACATGTTCTTAGGGGGTGGGACTTTTTCTATTTGCAACCTTTCTGAAGTGAGCAGTCATCTGCCAATAATTTTATATTTCTGTTGCCTTTCCTTTTCAGACTTGGTCTGTGATGAAAGAGAAGGTGAGCCTGGTGTGTGAGGACATCCTTTTCTTTTCTCTGAGTGTCTTGAAAGGTGCCTGTTGGTGAGTTTCCGTCCAGCCCTGTGCTCTCCCCGGAGACTTGGTGTGAGGGCGTGGGGCCTTGCTCAGTTCCAAGCGTGCTTTGGGGTTGAGTTATGGGCCACCAACTGTATTGAACTGTTACCCCTTTTTCTTTCAGACGGAGAGAGCAAAGAGGCGGATTGTCTTGTGGAGGAAAGCAGTTATAGTTGGATCATGTCTTTTTAAAGTCTGGTTTTGGTGAGTATCATTCTGGCCTTTGGTTCTCCCTGAAGATCTCCTCCAGGGGGTGGAGCTTCTGTTGATTGTCTGAGTTGCTTGGGGATGGTGGTTGGAGCTACTAGGTGTAACTAACTGCTACCTTTGTCTTTGAGACTTAGTCCATAATAGGGAAGGAGAAAGTGAGCGGTGTCCAGCAGAACATGATTGCATCTTAGATTTCATGTTTTGTGAGGGTGTTGTGGGTTAGCTTGTTTCTGGCCTTGTGTTCAATGGGAGCACCTGGTCTAAGTGGGTGGGGCTTGAGCTCAATTGCTTGTAGGAGGAGTTAGCAGTGACTAGCCTTAAATAGGAGCCTCCAAACGTGCTTCGGGGTCGAGTTATGGGCCACCGACTCTATTTTTTTTATAATCATTTTATTTTAAAAAATCAGGAATAAAACAATTAATTGTCATTGTTATTTCTGTTGACAGATTCTTGATACTTCCAATCTGATCTGGATTTCATTTTTAATATCTCATATCCTAACTTTATCATTGTACTGCATTTTACAGCTACATCACATGTTAGAACTTGTATTACATTCACCATTTACCAGCTTCATGATAACAACCGCAATCATTTAAATCTTTTAAACACATAGTACCATGAATTACAGACTTCTATCACAAGTCATCGAGCAACTACCCATAATTTGCCATTCTTTCTGAATTTTGTCATCTGATTTCCCTTTTAGTCTTTGAGAGACCATATCAGGAGTTTTATTTTCAATAAAAGTCCCCCACCATTGCTCTATTGTCGGTATTTGCTGTGATTTCCATATCTTTGCATATTCAATGCGTGCTGAAGTTATCATATATAATAACATTCTCCAATATTTCTTGATATTAGTACCACTGTTATCCTGTAAATTGGGGGTCCCATGAGGGGCGCCCAGATACCAAAACAAACCTAGCAAAGATGGGGAAATTAGCTGGAGCACTCTCTTGGCTAACGAGAGGCAGGGTAACACAGCAGGATCTTTTGTCCTATGTATACAGGTGCAGGTCAGTGAGGAGTCAGGCAGTTTCAAAATAACTAACAAGATTTATTAAACAGAAATAAGACCATCAGCTATATCTATCATATTCAACATTTCAGGCATTTCAGGCATCATAGCAAATTGTACCTTCAGTATTTCACAAATTTTGTTGTGTATTCCAGTCCAGTATTTCTTGACCTTTGAACACGTCCACCACATGTGGTACTTAGTGCCCACCTCTTTCTGACATTTCCAACATAGTCCAGTACCTGTGTTATAAATCTTTTTTAGTTTATCTGGAGTTAGATACCATCTATATAACACCTTATAATAGTTCTCTTTCAGATTCTGGGCCACTGTAAATTTATTTGTCTTTTCCCAACTCTTTTCCCAGAAATCTAACTGGATTGTATGTCCAATATTCTGTGCCCATGTGACCATAGCCTCTTTAACTGTTTCTTCATGCTTCTCCTGCTGCAAAAGTTCTTGGCTTAATATGAACTAATAGATGAGAAGGGTTTTCAAACAGCCTTTTAATCACTCCAGTTTTTCCTTTCTTTCTATACAGTATGTCTTTACATCCATCTGAAACCTTTCAGTTAGTTGCCTGTAGGGAAACCAATTTAAAACTATTCGTTCTTGCTCTAATTTTCCTCTTGTTTTACTCTGAAGATTATTTGAATCTGACTTCTCAATTATGTCATCATATTGAAACCATTTCTCAGATTCAGTCCATCTGCCAAAGAAAGCCTCTTGAGGGGAGACCCAGCTGGGCAGCTGCCTAATGTTTCTGGCCTTATATTTGTCCCAAATTTTCAATAATGATTTCCTGATGTAATGATTTGTGAAGTCTTTGTCTATTTTTGCTTTATCATAGAACATATAAGCATGCCAACCCATCCTCAGATCTACTCCCTCAAGTGCCAACATTCTCATATCTTGTAGATCTATCCAATCTTTTATCCATGTAAAAGTCACTGACTTGTAATATATCTGAAAGTCAGGTAGTCCCAAACCTCCTCGAATTTTCTGATCCATCATGATATTCCATTTAATCCTAGGCTTTTCCCCTTGCCATATAAATCTGGTTAATTCTCTCTTCCATTGTAAGAAAGGTTTTATATTCATTATTACAGGAAGATTTTGAAAGAGAAAGTTCATTTTTGGTAAAACATTCATTTTCATTGCCGCAACCCTCCCCATCATTGGTAGACGCATCGAAGTCCAGCTTTCCAAGTCTTTTGTTATTTCTTTCCACTTTTTCTCATAGTTATTTTAGCTATCCAGATACCAAGATATTTTACCTTTAGACCTCTGTTAAATCCTGTCTTTTGTATTATTTCTGTCTCTTCTCTCTCAGTCATATTTTTTGTTAAAAAGGTTGTTTTTTCCTTGTTCACTTTGAATCCCAAGTACTCTCCATATTCTAGAATAGTTTTAAGTAATTTTTCAATGCTTCTTTGTGGATCATCCAGAAAAACAACTAAATCATCAGCAAAAGCCTTTAATTTGTATTGGTATTTCTTGACTTGAACACCTGTAATCTCTTTGTCATCTCTTATAGCATTATTTAGTATTTCCATTGTCATAATAAACAACAGGGGAGAGAATGGACAGCCTTGTCTAGTCCCTCTCTTCAATTCTATCACCATTTTCACCATTTACTACCAGTCTAGCTTGCTGTTGTTTATAGATTGCTTCAACCCACAAGATAAATTTCTCTCCAGCCAACATCTGTTTACAAGCCGTTATCATAAATGTCCAATGAATCATATCAAATGCCTTCTCAGTGTCCAGAAATATCATAGCCATTTTACTTTGTGTTTTTCATAATACTCAATTATATCTAAAACCATTCTGATATTATTTCTCTGTGATCTTTTAGGTAGAAAACCGTTCTGATCTTCATTAATAACTTCAGACAGCACTTTTTTTAATTGGACAGCAAGGATTGAAGCAAATATCTTATAAACAATGTTCAAAAGCGATATTGGCCTGTAATTTTTTACATCTGTCAAGTCTCTGCCTTCTTTTGGAATCAATACTACATTAGCTTCTTTCCAAGTGTCTGGTATCCCTTCTTTTATTATTTCATTTATTGTATTCTGTAACGGTACTGAAATCTCATGTTCCAAAGTCTTATATCTAGCAGTAAATCCATCAGGTCCTGGAGCTTGGTCACTCTTCAGATCTCTAATAGCTTCAACCACTTCCATCATTGAAATAGGCCTGTTCAATATTTACCTTTGCTCTTCAGTAAATCACATTTTGTTCATTTTCTCCAAATATTCTTCAATTCTTTGTTGATTTATCAACTTTGGAGTCTTACCCATCAGCCTCAAGTAGTATTTATAAAAAGCTTGTTTTATGCTTTGTAATCTTTTCTTTTCCTACTCTTTTGCTTTATGTACTGTATTAATCCGATATCTCCTCTGTTTATTTGTAAATGACAAGCCCTCAATTTTCTCCCATCGATAACTGATTTGACACTTCACCAAAAGGTTTGCCAAAGGTTTATATTCTTGTCTTTTCTTTAGAATTTGAAAGGGAATATCTTTAAAAATTCTGACTTCTTTATCCTGAATTTTCAGCAAGCCGTCATAGCTTCATTGCAGTACTTTATCTCTTATCATTGTCCTTGTGAAAATTATAATAATATCTCTTGGTAATTTCCTCTCTCTTGCCACACGAGAAGAGACTCTAAAGATTCTATCAATATAGCTTTCCATCTTCTCCTCCTCAATGTCAATAAATTCCGCCAAAGCTGGTACTATTGTCTCAATCAAATTTTCCGCAGAAGACTCTGGTACGCCTCTTAAGCGTAAAGATCTTTCTTGATACTGCAACTCCTGTAGGGTAGTTTGAGCTTCATCATCTTGTTGTCTCTCCTTCACCTCCGTCATATCCCTTTCCACTTGTTTAATTTGTTGTTTTATCTCTTTAGTATCAGTTTTTAACTTTGTCACATCCGTTGTTATGTTTTCCAACTTCTTGGCCAGTTTGTCTATTTCTTGTTTCATGTCAGCTCTCCTCTCCTTTCTTATTTCTTTTATATCATGTCATATATCTTCTTTCATGTTTTTACATTCTTCCATCATTTGTAACATGAAATCTTGTGACTTCTGGGGTATATCAACTGATGTCCTCCTAGATGCCCGAGAAGTTGTTGTTGTCATCGTGGTTGTTGCTGCAGTGGCTGCTGCTCCCTTTCTTGTTCTTGGGTCCATATTACACTCCTTTTGAAGTATCCAATATTAATGTATTAATGAAGACTGCTCCAAAACTTAAACTCCACAATTATTATATTATTCTATTATTTTGTTATCTGAACTTTGCAATATTAAGTTTCCAAAATATCAAACTAAACCCCCCCAAAATGCTTTCTTCAATTTACTTATAGTCGTATCTTGTAAGGTACAAAATCATATGCAAAATTATAAAATAAAAATTATAAAAATTTCATTATGTTAGATTAAAATCTCAATCTCAAATTACATTTCATTAAGTATAAAGCTTTCAAAATATTAAATGAAAATATATTTTATATGAACTGTTTTATATGAACTATTTAAAACTCTAATACTATATTTTCAATAAAAATCAATAAAATGTTTAAAATCTATGAAATTTATAGAAGTTAAATACTATTATATTCAGTTCATTTCACATTCATATATTCATACAATCAAGTTATACCATCAGCGTTTAGTTCATGATTTAGACTATATACTATTTTTTATACAAAGCAAAATTTATGTTCCGTTCATTCAGCAGTGACTGTCTGACGGCTATACCTAGGCCCAGAAATGTCTGAAGGCTATGTCTACACCCAGAACTCTCATTTCCCCCACCCAACCGAAGTTAAGACTTCTTGTTCTCAGCACTATTGCAAACCTTGTAAACAAATCCCAAGCCGCTCCACTGCGTGGGGGTAAAAATTCTCAGCGTCTTGTGTCCTTTCAGCTCATCACAACAAAATGCTCCAAGTGTATTTTTAGATCCACATTCAGTTCTCACAATACAAAGATAATAGACTCAAAAAACGAAATTAAAAATTCATAAAAAAGTTCAGTTCAAACACCATGATACTCCACTCGCAGTCTAAAAAGAAAGAAAGAAAGAAAGAAAGAAAGAAAGAAAGAAAGAAAGAAAAGACAAAACTCCCCAAGACACCTGGATATTTCCCATCTCTTTTCTTCAGAAAAACAAGAAAGGAAATTCCTTATAATCCAATATATACTCCCGAGTAGTCCAAGTCCAAGTCCAAGTCCAAATCCAAGTCCAAATCCAAGCTTAATTCCACAAGAATACTAATAGAATTCTAGTATCAGGAAACAGTCAAAATCCAACAGTAACTCTTAATCAAAATTCATAAGTTTCCAATAGGTTTCCAATCTGGTCTTCGTACGAAAATAGCAACCGCCTCAGAGGGTCAAGTGATCCTCCTGGTATTTTACAGTTCAAAAATCCACAACACCTCTAACACGTTCCTTCCCAGGGAGAAATAAAAACCCCTTGAAAAATCCAAAGAAATCAGAAAAAGAAACTGCTCCAGCTGACTGCTCCAGCTGGCTGTAATTGTCTGCCTTAAAATAGAAGCCATAAAAAAGCCATAAAAAGATAAAAGTAATCCATCACCTCGTACTTACTTTCAGCCAGATGTCTTATTGTTATATCTCTGTCCAGTGTTACTAGTCCAGTATTTTGTTGCAGTTTGAAAATGAAAAGAAATCCAAAATCAGGTTGCTTACTAGTATTTTTAGTGAATCTTCTTCTTTAAAAGTCATTGTCGGCGCTTGTGCCGCTTCTGCGGCATCCCTGTTGGATCCGTCGTGGCTCTTCAGCTCCCCTGACGTCTCCTGCTCGCTCTTTTCAGAAGGAGCTCGATGTCAGGCTAGGAGTCTCTTTGGAGCCACTTTCGCACCCCCTTTACCGGGGGGGTGTCTAGCTGCTTAATAGATGTAATAAAACGGTTGGATTCCAAATGCAGACAACATGGGGAAGCGGAGCCTCACTTCGTGCTGCCGCTCACGCGCGCCATGCGAAAACAGATTCTGGGATGGCCACCCAGATTGAACTGTTACCCCTTTTTCTTTCAGATGGAGAGAACAAAGAGATGGATTGTTTTCTGGAGGAAAGCAGTTATAGTTGGATCATGTCTTTTTAAAGTCTGGTTTGGTGAGTATCATTCTTGCACTTGGTTCTGCCTGAGGAGCTCCCCCAGGGGGTGGAGCTTCTATTGACTGCCTGAGTTACTTGGGGATGGTGGTCGGGGCTACTAGGTGTAAGTAACTACTAGCTTTGTCTTTCAGACTTAGTCCATAATAGGGAAGGAGAAAGTGAGCGGTGTCCAGGAGAACGCGGCTGTCTCTTAGACTCCGTGTTTTGTGAGGGTGTTGTGGGTGAGCTTGTTTCTGGCCTTGTGTTCAATGGGAGCACCTGGTCTAAGTGGGTGGGGCTTGTGCTCAATTGCTTGTAGGAAGAGTTAGCAGTGACCAGCCTTAAATAGGAGCCTCCTCTGCCTTTCGGACTCATTCCATCAGGAGAGAGGAGGCAGTTCAGCTCTGTTTGGGAGGTCGTCTTTATTGCTTTCACTACCTTGAAGGGGTAGTTTCATTGAGTTTGTTTCTGGCCCTGTGGTTAGTTTGAGTAAGTGTTCTTAGGGGGTGGGGCTTTATCTAGTTGCAACATTTCTGAAGTGAGCAGTCATCTGCCAATAATTTTAAATTTCTGTTGCCTTTCCTCTTCAGACTCGGTCTGTGATGAAAGAGAAGGTGAGCCTGGTGTATGAGGACATCCATATCCCTTTTCTGAGCGTCTTGTAAGGTGCCTGTTAGTGAGTTTCCTTGAAGCCCTGTGCTCTCCCCGGAGACTTGGTGTGAGGGTGTGGGGCCTTGTGAGTTCAAAACGTGCTTCGGGGTCCAGTTCTGGGCCACTGACTGTATTGAACTGTTACCCCTTTTTCTTTCAGATGGAGAGAGCAAAGAGGCGGATTGTCTTCTGGAGGAAAGCAGTTATATTTGAATCATGTCTTTTTAAAGTCTGGTTTTGGTGAGTATCATTCTGGCCTTTCGTTCTCCCTGAGGAGCTCCCCCAGGGGTGGAGCTTCTGTTGATTGCCTGAGTTGCTTGGGGATGGTGGTCGGGGCTACTAGGTCTAAGTAACTGCTACCTTTGTCTTTGAGACTTAGTCCATAATAGGGAAGGAGAAAGTGAGCGGTGTCCAGGAGAACGCGGTTGTCTCTTAGACTCCGTGTTTTGTGAGGGTGTTGTGGGAGAGCTTGTTTCTGGCCTTGTGTTCAATGGGAGCACCTGGTCTACGTGGGTGGGGCTTGTGCTCAATTGCTTGTAGGAAGAGTTAGCAGTGACCAGCCTTAAATAGGAGCCTCCTCTGCCTTTCGGACTCATTCCATCAGGAGAGAGGAGGCAGTTCAGCTCTGTTTGGGAGGTCGTCTTTATCGCTTTCACTACCTTGAAGGGGTAATTTCATTGAGTTTGTTTCTGGCCCTGTGGTTAGTTTGAGTAAGTGTTCTTAGGGGGTGGGGCTTTATCTAGTTGCAACATTTCTGAAGTGAGCAGTCATCTGCCAATAATTTTAGATTTCTGTTGCCTTTCCTTTTCAGACTTATAGAAGATTTTGGTAAAATTCTACTATTTACAGGTACCAAGGTTGCATGAAGATGAAGAAGATGAAGAACAATATGAAATATGTAATGTAATGCTTTTGATAGTTATGGATATGTGGAATTGGAAATCACTATTGTTACTCTATTTGATTTTATTTTCATTTTACTATTATTCTGGATTTTATTATTAAGAAATTTCAATAAAAAAATTGGATTGCAGGTATTTTGAAACAAGTTAAGAAAAGCTGCACCTTAAATGTGTAAGAGACAAACTGGCAGCTAGTACAAAGATTTCAAGATAGGTGGAAAACACATATGTCAAAGTGTGTCTACTAGCAATCAAATGGTGACTGTGCACTACAGTACTGCAAGCATCTGAATTCCTTTCAAAATGGGAATGAGAGTTTTAAGGTCTCTGCTTTCTAGTTCTGTCTGTACTTGGTGAATTAATTAGAGGCAACCTGTTACTGTTTGGGCCACAGCTATAATCTGAGAAGAGCAGGGCTGAGTCTAGAAAATTCCTTATGGTATGAACGGGGTCAAGCCAAGTGGTGCTCTGAGTCCTGCACTATCAGCTTTCATGCCCCCAAACTGTCCTGGTTTGGCAAAGATACCCCAATTAATCTTCTGTCATCCTACCTTTTAAAATAGTTTTAAAATGTCCCAGTTTCCCTGTCTTTCTCCCCCATTTTATCCCTTTGCTCTCAACTTACTTCAATTGCTGCAGACTACAACAAAAATAGTTTGTACTCAAAGAACTTAGTGCTAAGAGCAGAGAGAAGGGGTCAGAATCCTGCCCTTCCCAGTAGGCTCAGACACAAGCAAACTGCTGCAGCCTCTCTTAGCTTGTGAAGTTTTCCTCATTAACAACTTTTGCCATCTTGACCACATTCTGATGTTACTTGGTCATATATCCCCAGTTTTCGTCTGTGAAATGTTGGAAGGTATGAGCTCTCACATACAGAGGTTATGTATTATTTATTTACTTACAGATTCAAATCTTCTGTGATGATAACTGATAGATCTGTGTTTTCACAGGGAAATACATAGGAAGTTAAGGTAAGTTAAGGAGATACTTAGCTGAAGAAGAAAAAACCTGAGAAATTGAACAGACTCCTACTGTCTGCCCTCCTTCCATTCAGGTTCATAACCTACGCAGGCTGCTTTTGATTTTAAAAAATGACCAAAAAAAAAGAAAGTTTCCAGGAATTTTTTGTAAGTTCTGGTATGCTCCTAAAATATTGTTTTCCCCCCACATACTTTGCTACATTTGTGTCTATTAATGGAAATGTACTTTTTATAATTTTCAAATTCTTTTTGGTATACTACATAATAGGATGAAGAAGACAAGAAAGCTAGCACAGAACTCTACTAAATGCTTATCAGTGTCCCTGGATTATGAGAATACCTGCAATTCTTTCTCTATTTTCTCTGCATGCTTTTAACTGAAAGGAGCATGTTGCTTACAACCTTGTCCAGGACGTTAATTAACAGATCCAAAAGGGAAAAAAGGACCTCCACAAAGCAGAGGCTGTTTTATTCACTTCTGAATATGAATCCTATTGTTACTATTCCTTTAGCAACCACCGTGATTCAGTCTGCGCTTTGAATACTAAAGCTTTTGAAATCCAAAACATGATTGGAAAATTGTTAGAAATGAGCTACTGTTCAACTTGTGTGACTGTGTTGTTAGAACCAGCAATCACGAGCATGGCTTTAGCCCACATATTACAGAAATTGCCAACAAGTAGCAAAAACAATTTCTCTGAAGTCGGAAAGTATAGGAAAAATTCGTGAGAGCACACAAATGTTTCAGTGCTTTCTCCACCTCCCTCCCAACTTCTCTTCCCTCTCTTTATTCTTTGCATTTTTATTCATCTCTTTCTTCTTGAATGTTGTATTTCTTTTAGTAACTACTCTCCAATATCCCTCTTCTCTTGAACTCCCCACAGATTCATGCATCATTTCTGCTGGAGCTTCACTGTTGCAAGCGCAAAGAGCAATGTCATTTCAAACCTGTGCACCTTTTAAGAACTGTCCCCATTTTTTAAAAAGAACTGCTATATCTATAGTTACAAAAGCCGAAGTTTGCTGTTCCTGGTAAGGGTTACACAAAATATTAAGCCCTCTCCATAGCTTAACATAAGTTCAGGAATTTACCTTAACTTACCACTGAGTACTTAATTCAATGGGCTTACTTGGAGTTGGGGCAAACAAGTGGATTTAAGCTAATAGATCCCTCTGGCTAAGTATAATTTATTTTGAATGTTAGTGGCTCCAAGGTAACAGCCAGCCAGGGGCTCTTCTATAGCTTTAAGATCCTACCACCTTGGAAGATGCCAGGAATTCATAGAATTCTTAGAGTTGGTAAGGGCTGAAAGGGCCATCTAGTCCAACATTGTGCCGTGCACAATTGCAGTACTTCTGAAAAATGGCCATACAACCCCTGTTTAAAGACCCTAAAAAATGGAGTCTATGGTGACATGTACCATCGATACGTCATCTTATAAAAATCATTCCTCATTCCTCATGAGGCTTGGCTTCCAGATCTTGCACAACAAGTGCTCTTTGACTGAGCTGTTTCACTACTGAAATTATAAGGAAGTGCTTCTCTGTTAACTCGTTGTAGGAGCACTTTTGCACTAGTGGCTAAGAGAAGAAGAAGTTCCAATGTTAATCCAGTGAAAGGAGGGAGGGTTCCAGCACACACCAAAAAGATGCAAAATGCAGATAGAAGCCAAACTTTTCTGTTATACTCATATTTCAAATCTCATGAGCTAACCAGAGGGCTTGTCGTATCTGCTTGCCCTAATCTGTAATATGGACTTGATGATGATGATTATGATAGTTATTAATCACAGCAATATATAAAATGTATACAAAATACTAAACAGCATCTGTAGGACCAGAACAGAAAAATATAAGAATTTTTTGCAGCTGTTTTACTAATACTATGCCCTAGACTAGAAAAGACATAACTACACTATAGATTCTAGGTTAATTAGGTAAAGCATTATTTTTATACCCACAACAAAACATGGACCTGCAGATGTTTTCAGGCAATCTTCTAATAGCCTCATACGGGTTTTCTGGAGCTCTGGGCTATCCCATTCCTCTGGTTCTACGCCCCAATACAGATCGATGACCTGGAAAATCCATAAAACAGCATTATCATTAATATGCCATATAATATAACAATCTGAAACATAGAACACAACAGTTTAGAAATCTTGCCCAGAAGGCTGTTGGAGTGGTACACTAGTATAAAAATAGCTGTGTAAGATATTCCATTTTTCTCAGAGGTTGTGTAAGCATGGTCAATAAGGCAGCCCATCATTTCACACTGCCCCCTTCTCCCACTTTTCTCTTGAAGGGTGAAGAATTAATCAACTCTTGTACAATGGGTAAATTGAAGACCATGGTCCCTGTTCCACAACTGGCTGTGCAGCTGAGGAATTAAGCATTCCTCCCTCCCTCCCTCTAGTTATATTTCACTGATATCCCAGTCTGTATCAAATCTCATAGTTGCTTAAAGTAATTATACATTATTAGAAAGCACACACATTATACATACGTTATATGTAAACGTCAGAGATCCTATGGAACCACCCCTTTGGAATTTACAAAATCTGGGCATGCTTTGAGTAGTAAGTGTGGAATGACCTTTATGTTACTATCAATATTATACCAGCCAATATGTACTTTTTGGGGGGTCTGCGGATAGAGCATGTATTTGTGTGCATTCGTTGCTTCTCAAAGAAAACACACAATGGCTAGAATCCTGTATCAGCTGGCCCAAACCCCACCTCAAAACCTGACAGAAGTATCATTCACACATACTTCAACTGCTGACAAAATAGGTCTCTTTCCCCCTATGCAGCTGATGCCCTGTAACGTAGGCTGGGTGAGGGGTTTACAATCATGGCAATAGTGTCACAACCATGATTAAATAGTGGTCATGAATATGGAATGGTTACATCGATTTACTCATCCATAATTGTTTTGTATTCACAACTACTTCTTAGTCACAAATGTGACACTATTGTCACAATCATAACTCCACCCTCCCCCCAAAAAATCTATTTGTGGGGGCATCAGCTGCATGGGAAGAAGGAGGTCCACTTTGTCGGTGATCAGAGCATGGGTGAATGATCTTTCTGTCAGGTTTAAGAACTAGGAGAGATCATTTGTATACTTAACTAAGTGGCTGATACAAGATTCCGGCTGATATCATTTTGTAATTACTGTTCTTCACTTGTATACCTTTTCCAGTTTAAGGGAGGCATAATGTAAATAGAGGTGGCAATAGGGAATAAATGCATACCGGATGTGTACCATGAGCCCTCTCTCTGAACTATAGCAATCTAGACTTATTCTCTGTACACAGCCCTAATTATGATCAAATCTTCAAGCTCTGATTGACAACTATGAGGGCAATCATCTTTCAAAATAAAAACAGATAAATATTCTTAATATTCCAGTTCCCTGCGGAGGAAATAGTTCTTTTCTACATTTTGCATTTGCCAAAAGAAAATAATCTTTTGTGCTATACCCAGATGGGCATATCTTAGGGCTAAGGATCATATTGGTCAAGAGAACGTAGAATCACAAAGCTAGTTTTGATAAGCCATGGGGTAAAGTCCTGAATTTGAGGGAGGGGCCAATTTACATGAAAAGTTTGGCACTTGGTGGGTCCAGGACCAACATGCATCCTCATATCTGTCCAGCAATCCAGCGATACTGATAAAGGCAATATCTGACAGGTAGAAATGGCCATGTCTCCTTGCTTGGCTGGCAGCTTGCCCCTAAATAGAAGATGTGTGTGTATGTGTGGGCGGGGAATCAAAGACCCGGTCGAAAACTGTCACTACGTTTTCCAGAGAAGACAAACTAGTGCAGCAGGATCACATACTCCGAATACCACTCTTATTCTTGCTCCATAATACTCTGCATTTTTGGAAGCAATAGTGCTGATGAATCTAAAATGACAGATGGCTTGTTGTTCTGAGTTTCTTTTGTGCCTACAGGACCAATCTGAGTAATGTTAATAAGATTCAAGGTAATATGTGTGGAGAAAAGATGCTATATTTATTTAAAGAGCTTAAGTGATACAGTGTGCTTTCACTTCATATTTTAACTCAGATGGATAGGTGGTACATTATTACAAAGCATTATTTTAAGTAGGAATATTGAGTGAAGTAATTTTGGTCACTATATTTAAAATGGTACCAAATCAGATATCTTCCTCTGTACCTGCAAATTCTTGGAGATAGTCTGCATAACTGAGCTCCAATGTGGAGATCAGCCCAAGTCCTTCTAACCCGATATGAGATCTAAGTGGAGTATTTTCATGGGGAAAGACACAGTACTGAGAGATAGCTAGAATAAAGTATATATATGGAAACACGAGGTAAAATAAACAGCATGCAGAGTGCCCTGGGAAGGGATATGGTAACTATTATAATCATTTTGTTATTTTTTTGCTGCCAATAATGTCCCGCTAGAGAAGAAGAGCAGTAAACACTTCAGTCAGCTCTGTGTTCCAAGTGCCTATGGTGAAATTCTCCTCTATTATTCACATGATACTTTATCTATATATAACTAAGAAGAATTTTTTTTTTTTATTATTATTTATTTATATGCCACCTTTCTCCCAGCATGGGACTGTGTGGAAGGATAAGGAATTGGATTGTCACATCATTACTGCCTCAGGCCCTGAGTAAAAAAGACAAAGTCAAACAAATGAGGAACACACACACACTCACACACTCTTTCTAAGGAGGTGCTCTTGCCCTAAGACTTCTCTCCCTTGCCTTGAAGACTGGAGAAGAGGCTGCCTTGGTAACATCTGGGCCAGACTCTGAGATCTGGTATCCCTACTAGGCCACGGGAGACTTGGGAATGCTGTACCACCACCACATCTGCTCCTGCAAAAAAAAAAGAAAAAAAAGCCCTACACACCTTCTGGGGCATGGGGGACATTTTCACCATGTATCTGGGCCCTCCTGGAGCATATTAGGCCCAACAAAAGCCTTTTTGAAAAACAGAAAGTGAGTCAAAGTTACTTCTTTTTCACTTCCTATTTCAAAAACGGCCTCTTTCGAGGCTAAAATGCTCCCAAAACATGGTGGAAATTCCCTCCACACAACCCTAGAGGGCATTTTGGGGCAAAAAAATATTTTTTTTTGTTCCCTGGTGGGCTTTGGGGGCCACAAAATGACTATGCCCCCTGCATATGACCCATGGGCTGTGCTTTGCCCCATCTCTGCTCTAGAGGGTGTGTAGTAGCAATTTTGCCATGTCCCTTCCCTGGCTGTTTTGGGTTTCTTTAAAGCCATAAAGTAATCTCCAAGTCATTCTTGGTTCTTAAAAAAGGCCTAAAACGCCCTGCAATATAGGGGAGTGGTAGTAATTCTTCACCTGCCATAGGTTGTAGTAGAGTCTGGGCTACCATGTTCATAAGAACGTGTGCCAAATAAAACTTATTAGTCTTGTTGCTGCAACAGACTAACATGTCTAACTTTCAGAGAAGTTCACAAATGTTCCTGTATGTAAGACAATATCTATCTTTTAAAGCAAATACCAATTCAAAGTTGCAGACCTATTTTTTTGTTCTTAACATCACCCTCTCATATTTTACTCCTGCTTTTCATAGATAAAAAACTTTTCTTCACATTCACATCCAAACCTGCCTCGCAGCTGCTGTTTTGTTTCCGTGCTATGTGATATAGGATAGTTCTTAATGAAAACAAATATATAAATCTTCTATGTACAGTTAGATATAAAATCTATTTAATTTAGCAGATATCTATAAACAGACCAAAGGGCTATACCATATATTCAAGACTGTAAATGTGCAGTTTGTCTATTTAAAAGTACTTTCTAATTTCTTATTTAAAACCCTTTTTGGAAATTAAAGATCTCAAACAACAATCTTTCTGCCTCAATAAGCTTCTTTCCATCCCTCTGTCTGTCTATATGCCTATCTATTCTCTTACTTTTTCCTACCTCCTTTTCTCTTGTTAGCACACTGCTCAGATTCCTAAAAACTTGGGGAAAACAAAATGAACTGTGCATTTTTATAGAAACTGAGTGAAGATAAATAATATTTTCATTCTTAAGTATGTTGCAACAAACACAACAGAGTCCATGGCACCTTAAGCACTAATACTTTTATTATGTGATGTTCCCTAGATTCACCTGGCTGCTTTGTTCTGATGAAATTTCCCCTCATAAATTCTTATGGCTCTATTTTTCTGTGCACTATTTTCAGCCAATTCTATAAAAACTGCCCTCAGTTCTCTGCCGAGGCCTCCCACAAACTGTTAACATTTATCTGAGGAATTGGTCACTTTACAATTCCTCCTCTCTTTCTTTTCTACAGTCTAAATCTATGAAGCTGTGAGATGTCATTCATGCAGTAAACACGTAAAGACAGTAGCAGAATTGTTTCTTGTAAAACAAAAGGGGTCACTTTTCGCCAACTGCCCCTGCTATCAGAAGGAACAGAGACTAATTTCTCTTTCAAATTGGTCTCAAAGTAGGTTCTGGGTAGTATGGCTAGAATCTGGAAACAATTCAACTAATTGGGAAACAGAAAATAAACAGAGCCAATGTTGCTGGTCTTTCAAGTCCTTTCGCAATTAAAAACATGATCACCAAAGTTACGAATTTTTAGTCACTATCAGGGCAGTCTTACACATATTTACATAGAAATAATCCCACTGAATTCAAGTGGGCTTGGTTCCTTGTTAGTATGCATAAATCAATAATCTTCACGGGGGTCTAGCCTTGCTATGATATGAACTGCAGTGCAATTATGCTAAATTACATTTCTTTTTAATTGTACAGACACCTACTTGCATATACAGGATTCATTTTGTACATGAACCTGTATTATTATCATCCCTTCTTTTCTTTCCCTCCTCGCTTGGCCAAATCTGCTGGAAGCATCCTCTTCCTTGTTTATATTTATACCCTTACCTATCGCTGCTCATCTCTGTCTAATGTGAGAACTGAATGTGGTATTCCACTGTATTCTCAAATATTGATTTTGTATTAAAGAGATTCCAGCCATTCTGCTCAAATTTGTGGGTTCAGAAAAATTTGAATTAAGCATGTAGAAGGATTCATTGTCCACACTTATCTAAAGGATGAAAAATACATTTGGTCAGTAGGAGGTCAAAGAATTTGTTGTGGCCAAGAAAGAGGCGAAAACCAGGTTTCAGGGAAAAAAAATCAAAAAGCCATTTTATTACAATACCTTGCGCAAGGGCAACAGTTATTTCAGAACTGTTGTGTCGATTAATTGAGGTAGCATCACTATATACCTTTTGCCTTCTATGTCAGCAATCAATCATTTACTTAGCCCGCCCATCACTGGAGAAAAAGATCTTTGGTTAACTTTCCATTACATCATTGACTGGCATACACGTGTACAGAAGAGAACAAAGGGTTAGTTTAGAAGATGATACAAAATAATGGTAGGGAGTATAGTGCCTCCCTGTGAATTCCCAGACCTTTTGCAAGGCCATTCTATAAAATTTGAGATAAGACAGACATCTGCAATTTACTCAGAGGCACAATTCAATTCGCTTATTTTTCCTATTCAAGTGGTATTGGATTTAACCCCTTCAAATTAAGTTTCTTCTATACACTGAAGGAAGGACTTCCTTGGGAAGGCAGAGAGGGCTGCATTTCTGTGTTAATCTGTCAGGGCCCACACAATGATAGTTCGTGGGTTTGAAGCCTGAAGTAGGCAGGACCACTTTTCCCGCCAATTTCTGACACTTGTTTTCTCTTTTCTGTCCCCACTGGAGTGACAAATCACTCTTGACAAGATGTCTGATGATCACTTGTGGAAGGCTTTTGAAATTCAGATGAGGGCCACATGTAGCCCTGGAACCACAGATTGCCTACATCTGCTCTACATGATAAGGAATTGAACTGCCCACAGCTCATTGCAATTGGCATTTACCCTATTGAAATAATTCTATTTGCAGCCTAAAATTAATGTATCTGATCAAAACCTATGAAAATAAATATGCATGTATGAAAGCCACTGAAGTACCCATATTAATGCCTTGCTAAAACAATGCAGAGTTTCAGCATACCCAAAGGAGGTAGTTATAAAACTATTACTGAAGAAGCCCTCCCTGGGTCTCACCATATTGGATTATTATTGACCCATCTCCAACATTCCATTTTTAGCCACATACTGGAGTATGTGGTGACCCCTCAGCTCCAAGAGTTTCTGGATGATTATCTAGATCAATTTCTATCTGGTTTTAGGCCTGGTTATAGGACAGAGATGGCTTTGGATTCCTTGGGGAATTCCTGTGCTGGGAATTGAACAGGGTATGGTTCTCTATTTTAGTTCTGCTGGATCTCTTGGTGGCTTCTGATACCATCAAACATACTATCCTTCTGGGCTGCCTTTCTGAGATGAGTCTTGGAGGCACTGTTTTACAGTGGCTTTCCGTAAGGGCAAACTCAGAAGGTGGTACTGGGGAACTCCTGTTTGACTCCTGGGCCTTTGGTCTATTGATAAGACAAGCCTGAGAATTATGAGATTTAGAGTAGCACAGAATAGTATAAAGGAATTAATTAACCAGGCCTCTGCAGAATTTCCTCAATGCCCTTTGAGTTGCTAGCCTGCTTTGTTATTAACAGCTACATATCAAATAAGACTTTTAAGCTGCTGCCTGGAAATTGGGATACCAATTTGAGAAGCAGCAGCTTGACCTGAAAGGTATATAGGCACAGAGAATGGAACTGATAACAAAGGAGAAGTATTGCCAAGCTCCCAGAGTACAGAACATAAGCAGGTCTCACTTTGGATCAATAACAGATGGGTGCCAGGTGACTGATGTATTGGGAGGGCCACTACATGACAGGCCCAAAGCGCATGCTCTGATACTGGAAGCCAACCAGATTTTATGTAGAAATGATATAACTTAGAATACTAATTAGTTATCTTATGGACAAGTATGTGTATGCTGTCCTTTGTTCTGGCATGTCTGAGTTATGGAAATCTCCCTGGACCTCAATCTTTCTTTTGACTCAGGCTGAATAAAAATTATTACTTTTTTTTATCTTAAATCTCCTCCTGGTGTGTAACTTATTGGCTTTGTTGCACTTCAAGGAAAATCTGCCCATTTCCACTATCATTATGGGATCAGAGCACAGTTCTGTCCCCCATGCTGTTTAATGTATACAGGAAACCACTGGGAGAGGTCATTCAGAATTTTGGGGTTGAACACCATCAGTACACAGATGACACCCAACTCTATTACTCAGATTCATCTCAATCCAAGAAATCTGTTTTAGTCATAAACAGGGATATAACACTTCACTAAGCTTCTTCTTGAAGGTAACAATAAGCTATTTCAGCAATTTTCTTCTCACTGCAAGAAATTCTTCAAAATCCACACAGTTTCTGAAGGCTATTCACAATTCAGGACTTACTCTGCACAAAAACCAGCATTTTCTGCATCTAAAATAGTATTTCAAAACAGAAATATTAACTGTTGTACAGAAAATGCTCTTTTTTTTAACAGAAAAAAAGCTGCAATTGGGGATTCATTCTAAGCAAAATTCACGCATGCTTGCTTTGCATAGAAAACAGCATTTTGTCTTTAGAAAACAATATTTAAATACAGAAATATTAATTCCCTCACAAAAAATGCTGTTTTCTGCATAGAAAGTGTTGTTTTCTATGCAAATCAAACATACACAAATTTTACACAGAACAAATCCCCAATTAGAGCTTTTTTCTGCATTGAAACCAATATTTTCTGCACAGGGATTAATATTTCTACATAGAAAATAATAGACAGAAAATGCTGTCTTCTGTGTAAACCCCTTGTGAATTTAATACAGAATAAATCCCAAGCTGCAAAGATCCTTGTAAGTCCAGAAGTCTTTTCATCAGAGTTTCTCAGCTCTTGAAAAACATGTTTTTTGACCATTTTTGAATATTTTTTCCATCCTTAGTCACAAACTGGTGCATATTATCAGTAATGGACTGGATCAGTAAAAACAAATTGAAACTTACTCCAGACAAGACAGAGGTGCTCCTGGTCAGCCAAAAGGCAGATCAGGGATTCAGCCTATACTGGATGGGTTACCCTCCCTCTAAAGATGCAGATCTGCAACTTGAGTGTTACTACATGGGTTCAACTCTACTCCTGGAAACTCAGGTCTTAGCAGTGGCCGGGAGTACATTTGCATGGTTAAGGCTCTTATGCCATTCCTTGAGGTATCCAACCTGGCCACAATGACACATGTCTTAGTTACATCCTGTTTGGATTACTGTAACATAATCTAGGTGAGACTTCCAGTGAAGAGAATCCAAAAAATCCAGCTGGTTCAAAGAGCTTCAGTCAGATTGTTAACTGGGGCTGGGTAAAGGGAGCACATAACTGCACACAACTCCCTTGTTGCAACAGCTCCACTGGCTGCTGGTCCCTTTCCAGGCACAATACAAAGTACTGGTTATGACTCATAAAGCCGCATATGGCTCATGTCCAGGTTATTTGAAGGGTCATATTTTCCCATAAGCATCTGCCTGTGCTTTGAGATCTTCTGGGGAGGCTCTGCTTTCTGTCCTATCACCCTGACAGGTACATTTGGTAGAAACACAGGAGAAGGCCTTCTTAGTGGCTCCTTCCAGGCTCTGAACTGCCTTCTCAGAGAGGCTAGTTCTTTCCACAAGCAAGTAAGAATTCTTTTGATTCCAGAAAGACTTTGAGAATTGATTTTGAGAATTGATTTTTCAGGGGAAACTAATAGGCCTTATAACATGTGGTGGACTTTGTTGTTGTTTTAATTTGTTTTAACTGGTTTTACTCTTATGATGGTTTAATTGCTTCTAAACTTTGAATCAACTTGAACTTTTAACTGTGAATTTCTAACAATGTTTGTTTTAACTATTGTAAGGTGCTTTTATTCCCAAACTGGAAAAAGTGGGATATAAACATAAATAAATGATGAAGATGATGATGATGATGATGGTGGTGGCGGCCACCATGATGATGATGAATGCTATACCAGTTAGTTAAGAATATACACTCATGCCCAAAGCAGGGCTTAAGTTTGGGAAGGATGAAGTCTAAGGCCCTTTCCACAGCTTACCTTTTTTCGGTGCTGGGGGCAGGGATTGCACAAGCAGCCTCCAGCGAAAGGTTCTTGTGTCCCCGCTGCTTCAGCTCCGCACAAGCTGCCTGCTCCTGAGCAGGTAGCATGGGAGCCCTGCCTCTCCCTTCCACAGCACAGCCTGGAACTTTCCCAGGCTGCGCTGGGGCAAGAAGCGTGACTGCTGTGGCTCCAGAGGCTCTGTACACATGGCAAGTACGTGTGGGGCCCTGGAGCAATGTGCAATCGCGCACCATTTTTGGCTGAAAGCCGAAAATGAAAAAGTGCACGAGCGGCGCCTGCTCTACCCTGGAGCATTGTGCGATTGTGAGTGCGTTGTGCAGATCGCTCCTCACAATTGTGCGATGCTCCAAGCGCCCTTTCGCATGGCAAATGTTGTGCGAAAAGGGCCTGAGACTTGTGACAAATGCATTTGTCTGGAGGAGTTTAACTTACAAATATGTGGTAGTGAATTAAAGCTGAGATTAATACTGCGAATATGCAGGATTGCCTTGACGGATGAGGTAAAAGGTCCATTTAGTCTGTCAATCTAAGCCCAGCCAGGGAGATACGTCTGAGATCTGTCATGCAGAGCATGGTGATGTAGAATCCCCTTTTGCTTCTCATCAGCATCTGATACTCCATTTTCAGGAAATGGAGTTTCCAGTCAAATATTATGGCCAATAGCAACTCATGGACTAAATCTCTGTGATACCCTAATCCAGTCTTCCAGGTTTTTGAACTCCCAGAAGTCTCAGCTGCCTTGGTCAATCATCAGTGTAATTCTGGGAGCTGAAGTCCAAAACACCTGGAAGATCAGAGTTTGGAAAACACCTCCCTAACATCTAATTTTGAAGCTTTCTTATTTGCATAGCAATGATCTATATAAAATAAAATTCCTCCCACAGATCTGCTTGCTGGACTTTTATTTGTACATCACACTAAACCCTATTTCAGTGTGATCTGAACAACAGGTATGAGTTGCAGAAAAACCTCCTGTCTGCCCATATAATTGGGAGGAAGTGTTCAGGAACTCTTAATTAACAGTTTTTTTTATTAGGTTGTCCAAAATGACAAACTGTGATTAATATTAACTATCGTTTATTTCAGTTTGATGTCAAACCATAGTTATTGATGCTGAACTATTTAAACTAACCATAATTTCAAGTGAAACATGGTTGTTGGGGGTCACATGTTAGGGAAAAACAGAAGAAAAATATTCTGAACCCCTTCTCAGAGAGAGGGGATGGGGAAGTGCAAGATCCCAAGCTTGTGGCTCATTCCTGATTTTGCGCATCATATTTGCCTATTATTTTATGTGACATGGAAACATTGCAGTTTAGACACTGACTAGAATACTTTCAAATCTCCTATGGAGATTCTCCTATGGAGAATGTTGGACATTTTAATGCTACAAACTTATCAATTATATGGCTTTCTTCAAATAAATCTAGAATTGTGCTTTGGTGGCACTGATTAAAATTACATTAAAAATCTATTTTTTCACAAAATCATAATTCCCAGAGTTCCCTGAGAATAAGAAATGGCCATGTTGTCAGTAGCACAGATATGCCATCTACTTATGAGAATGTTTCTTCTGCAGGCAATATCATCTGGAACAATCAGTATCTTCAACTTCTGTTTGCAAAGCATGACGACGTTTTACCTTAATATTAAGCATTGTTATAGTTTCTCAGTCCAGAAATGCAAGAATGTCTGAGAGCCTGCATAGATTGGTGGTATGTACAATGTACCCTGTCCTAGTGTGACCTCTGCATGCACAAATATGAGATCATGTGAAGTGCTGCATCCCATTATAGTCAATGGACATGATGGGTGTGTGCCTGCACTGCCATGGGGATGCACATGTTGTGTCCATTGACTACAAGGGATGCAACACGTTAGTTTTTTTTTTAATTTTTGTTTGGAACAGAACCCCTGCATATACAGCAGGTGCACTGTACAAACCCTGTAAGATTTTCACAGTGGTAAAGCAAACAACACATGTAGCTGTGTTTTTTTTAAAAAATTTCCATTTATAGGGGAAACTCCTAATCTTAAAATTAAATTTAAAAAATGAACAATAACTCTTTGGACATTTATTTAACAGCAGTCATTCAATGACCTTTAAAAAGGAACTTGAAAAAGAAAAGCTTGGCCTTCAGCACAAGTTGGCATACTGCTGTCCTAGTTCTGGCTTTCATGTGCCAAGTATAATCACATCATTACAATTCAATATTTTTGGACACTGGACTGAAATAATTTGATGCCTGATTTGTTATGCACACAAACTATTGTATAAAATAAGAACCTTAGTTTCACTTGATTTTTTTTTTACTGTTGTTTCTTAAAATCATGCAAAGCTGATGTTTTTGCGTCATAGCTGTACAATGCAAAAGCCAACAGAAGCAGAGGAGCCTTTGGTTCTAGATAATCCATCCCTTAGGGATAATGGTCTGAATGTTTTATATATCTTCAAACCAATGACAGGTTGGAAGCTGATGATAAGCACATAGAGATAACAGACAGACAATAAAACAGTCAAAGGCATCATTAAACCAATTTCAAGCAAAACTAACTATAAAAAGTGATACACAGATCTGTTTATGCTAGCGTTGGAAGTGCTGAAGTCAACTTATGTAATTTAGAGTGCCCAACATAAGATCATAGCATAGATGTTGCAAGACTACCACAAAGAATGGTGGAATGGTGATAAGTAATGGAATACAGTTATCCCTAGATATAACATCTACTGAGCAGACTGAACTGCTAGTCCCATTGTTCTGTTCTGTTAAAAAAAGGCACTGGTTGTAATAAATGGGAAGATTGGGAAGGAATTCATTCATTCATTCTCTAATATGATTAAAAATGCAAGGACAAAAAGCAATATAGTACAGGGGACAAAATATTTGCTTGCTTTGATGGTGATCTTGAGGATGAGAAAGAAATCAGGGAAGCAAGCAGGAGAAAAAATGCAGTGTTAATGCATAACTGTAGACACTCCTAAAAAACTGGCTAAATGTACATTCCTATTATGAAAGAAAAACATTTTTTTTTACACATAATATATGATTGTGCCTCAACAGGAGGGAGGCAGCCCCTAGGCAACCCACTAATTCAGTTGGCATTATTGCTGTATCAATCATCTGTCCTGCCTGCAGCCATTGTGAAGAGCCCCAACCCGTTCCTCAGCTATTTAGCTGGGAATGTTCTTGACCTCATGTTGCACTTTGGCTGGATGCCTCTGAAGCACACTGACAGTAGAAAGAAGACCTTTTCTTCCATTTCTGAGCACGAAGCTGGTGAGAACATGAGATGAAGGACAGTCTTATTATTGTGCTATGCTTCAGATTCACTCTGGATAACCTTCAAAACTGAGAGGCAAAAAATGATACAGTCTTTTCAGCTAGCTAATAGCCAGCCACAATTTGTGATGTCTTGGATCTGGTTGTAGATATAATTGCCATTTTTGGTGGAAATGTGGGGTAGTAATTGAATAAACAAGCAATTATTTACAGTGAGAACCATCAAAGGATCATTTCAGCCTGTGTACCACATTTACTCTTCCATAACTTTTAAGAAACTACATGCTATCAGTGAACATGTCTGAAGTGGCTAAGGAGAAAGAAACATCCTGTGTCTCCTACTCTCTTTTTCTGTATAACATCCTCTCTCCCTCTTCTCTTTCTCCCTGTATTTTTCTTCCCACTCCACCATCTTCTCCCATACCTTATGTCTCCCCCATCTGTCAGTGTCCTAAAACTCACCTCATGTGATTATTAACCCTAGAAAAAAGCCCCACTTGGGGAACAGGACTTTTTTTTTCTCCAGCGAAAACTGCCACATATGGGACAGGGTACAGCCAGCCAGTGTGGTGTAGTGGTTTGTGTGTTGGATGATGAGTTTGGAGATCTGGTTTTAAATCCCCAATTAGCCATGGAAACCCACAGAGTGACCTTGGGCAAGCTGCACTCTCTTAGTCTCAGAGCAAGGCAAAGACAAATCTCCTCTGAACAGATCTTCCCAAGAAAATCCTATGATAGATTTCCTTTACGGTCACCATAAGTCTGAAATGGCTTGAAAGCACACAACAACAACAACAACAACAACAACAGATTCCAGAACCTGGGCCCATCTGGCCCATAGGTCACATGGTAAAAATACAGAAGTATAAAAATTAAACCATATCTCTGATTTTTGGTTATGTTCATTCCTTTGTCTGGAAAGCACATGGCAAAAATTAAATGACTTCATCAACTATGGACAATAAGTAGCATTTTTTTTAATTACTACCAAACACTGAAAAAATGTAACACATTCTCCATTCTAGAAAGAATTCCGGTACAAGTGTCTGTTACCTGTTATTTTTTAGACCTAGAGAAAAGAATCTGGCTTCAAGCCAGAGACCAGAAGACCAACAGCTTGTTTCATCTGGCATCATCAGTGTAAGCTGTGCTCTGTGTTTAAATGCCTGTTAATAAGTCACCTCTTTGTTCTGGCATTCTCAGACTGATACCCCTCCTCTACCATTTCCCTTCAACCTCCCTTGTGTGTCTTCTCTCTTACTTGGACAGTAAGCCTGAGGGCAAGGCCTGCATCTTTATCTTGTTTTATGTACAGTATCTTGGATACTGTTGACATTCTACTGACAACAACAGACTGGCATAGAAAATACACAGACAGACCGTGGAACCAATACACCATTAAGACTTCTCCTTTGTACAATTTTGCATTTGGTGTTCTGAGGAGCTTGAAACTATTCAAGCAGTAACAGGAAAGAAATATCTGTCTGGTCACATTCATGACCTAATTTCAGAAAATGTAAACAAAATGGCTAGTAGTTGCATGTGCATTGTCAGCTGCCCTGAGGAGGCTTTCCTGAATATTCAGGCTTATGTGAATGCTCAGGCTTTATTCAAAACTATAATGAAGGCTCTGCTTTTTGTTTGTGAATCTAAAGAAATCTTCTATGATTGCATCCAGGCAATAGCTTTCCATAAATTTTAAAATGGCAAAGATCTGAGTTCAGTGCTTATTGTATTGGATAATTAGACATTCTCATTTTATTTTAGGGAGATGTAATAAAATCCTGATATCCATAGCAAAGCACATTTAGAAGGGGCAGTTTGTATTGGAAAATTGACAGAAAGTATATGCATTCAAATATCTGCATACAAATTTGTCCGCATATACCCACTATATATAGTATACAATATGCCACATTAGATCTTGACATTATTGTTATTATTATGTTAAAAATATTTTTTATCATTTTTATTTTATAAAAATAAATTAAAAAATGATAGAAGGGAAGGAAATTCTTAAGCTTTCCCCTACTAATGGTTCTTAAGGAAAACCTACAATTCTTGCTGCTTTTAATCCACAATCAGTGTGTGTGTTTGGATCGGTGCTCACTTTATCAGCCTCTGCTCTGAAGACCTACAAGAACAAAAACACTCAGGGGAGAAATTTCAGTAGAAGAACAACTGATGGAGAAAGCAATGTATACCTTCTTATTGTCATGTGCCTTCAAGTCACCTCTGACCTGCAACAATCCTCTCCAAGGGTTTTCTTGGTAAGATTTATTCAGAGATTTACCACTGCTTTCCTTTTTGGCTGAGAGAGAGTGTGACTTGTGCAAGGTCAGCCAATGGTTTTCTATGGCTGAGTGGGGATTCAAGCCCTGTTGCCCCAGTACTACATTTAAATGACAACAATATTCTGGCTCTCTGTTTTCCTTCCATTGTTTCTCAAAATTTGCTTTGGAACAGAAAAGTGGTATTAAGATAAGGGAATTGCAGAAAAGCTGAATTAAAGAAGCTTCCAGATAGACAGTTCCTGGAGCAACCAATCAAAAAGCAGTCTACAATTATTCCATCTTTCTCTGCTGAACAGAGTTTCTGTGTTAAGATAAAAGACAGGAGAAACTGTGTGAAACTACAAGGGCATCACAAATGGAAGATTTTGCCATCTGCCCATCCCCCTTCCCATTCATTTTTGAGACACAATGAAAAAAGGCCAAGTCCCTAAGCATCCTAATTCTTTACATCTCTCTTCACTGCAGGAAATGTAGGACAGCAACTCTTGCCTGAGCTGACTTCTTCTGGAAGGGAGTATGAAGAATTAGACAAAGAGACACAATAAGAGATAGCAATTAAAAAAAATTACCAGGGCTCCTTCCACACTACATAAGTATAGCTATGATTATATTTTAACTGCAATGACAACATCCTACAGAAAGCTGAAGCTTGCAGTTTGCTAGGCACAAGAGCTGTATGGCAGAGAACCGTAAACTGTAAACAGAGAACTGTGTGCAAACACCAGCCGGCCCCTCCCGGAACTGCAAAGCCCAGGATTCCATAGGAAGTTGAAAGTGGAATCATCGTGCTATAAGAGTGTCATGCAGAAATGTTTCAAGTATTATAATTGTGTAATGTGAATTGTTTAGTAAAAGCCAAAGCTTGTTTAGCTACCCCAAAGCTATAAAATGGGAAATAGCTGATGTTCTAACAAAAGTATGTCATGTGTCTCTGAAATTGGTCACGATACTTGAGGAATTGGAAAGCAGTGAATGTAGCTCTATTTTTTTTTTATAAAAGCCTTCAGGAAATTACAGGCCTGTTAGCTTAATGTCTGTTAGCTGATTGTCTATAAAACATTTTTAAGTAATTCTCCTATGAGAAAAAGTTTCTAGAACCTGGCAGATTCAGGGCAGATGGAAGGAAGATACAAGGAAGTACTCTTTGCACATTACATACTTGATGAATAGAATTTGCTCCCATCAGACGAGGAAAAAGTCAACCTGGATGGATTATACAGATTCATGAAGTAGAAAACTACTGATGCCTATTACTTGTAATGGCCATGTAATACCTCCAGGATTAGAGGTTGTATGCCTCTGATAGGGCTAGGCATAAAAGTTAAGGTTAAGTTATTACTTTGTCCTATTTGCAGGTTTCCCAACCTCATCTGTTTAGCCAACATAATGCTGAACTATATATAGGCCTTTGGTGTGATTCAACTGGCCCCTTTCTATGTTCTTCATTAATTTACTAGGACAGGAGTAGTAGATGGCTTTCCAGATGTTGCTGGGCTATAGAGCCCATCACCACCAGTCAGTAAGACCAACCATCAGCAATGATAGGAGCTGTGGTACAGCAATATCTGAAAGGCAAAACATCTCCCAACTTACGTATTAGGAATATTTCCTTTGGTAAGTAGCTCTAGCCTAAAATGGGAGCAGATGGCACTCATGCTACAATGAAAGTAATTTGTCCTGTGTGCAAATGCTTTGGCTGCAAGGAACATATATGAATACAAGTGGTATTATGCACACAACAAAATTTTGCTCTCAGTATTGATCCTTGTGCTAGCAATTAAATCCATTTTTAAACTCGGGATGGTTAAAAATTAGCTGGGAAAGCTAGCTGAGGGAGTTATCCTGAATCAGAACATTGCTCTCTCAAGGCTAGTATTGTCAATTCTGATCAGCAGCAGGTTTCCAGGAATTTACTCAGGAATCTTTTCACCCTAAACTCTCACTATCCAAACTGCTTGAATCAAGACTGCTTGGATCATGTGTGTAAGCGTGAGAGATTGTTAATTCCCCCAATAAAACAAGTAAGCTTACTTTTGAAATTTCCGGCTGGTGTTCCTGCATTAGTACCAGTATATACAAGTGTGAAAAATCCTGCTAGATTATGCCCTCTTGCTGGCTTCCCCTTTGAGCTAATATTCCCCATTGTTTCAAGGAGGCACTGTCATCACGGGTGGACCTCAAAGTTACCCATGTTTTGGAGTAATAGGGAGGAATGGAATTTCCTACAGTTGCATGTAATGGTCAGTGCACAGAGTTATGCTTGTAGTAGTAAGTCAGCCAAGAGGGGAGAATGGAAGCTAAAGAGGACTACAGGAAACACACGACAGTCCCTCTCACATGGAAAACTGTTCCTGCATGGGAATGGATCATGCCCTTAAAAAAAAAATCTGCACACAGTAATATCTCAGTGTGATAACATTACAGAACATAGGGTGTTTAAGTGAAATTATGATATCAACATTTAAATATTTAATGAATAAACTTCTACCTGAAATTCCAGCCCATAGTTTTCCCTGCAGAATTCTCGCAGCTTAGGATACACATGTTCTCGTAATGCACTTCTTTCTGCTACTGTATCTGTAGATAAGAGAGAGAAAACTTGTTAACAATGCTTGTGTGCTTGTGACAATTTTGTATTTATAGCAATGTAGTTTTACGTAGGAGAGAAACCTAATTTTAGAAGTTGTGAGAACAAACTTAATGCAGCAATCTGGATTCTAAGCTCTAGGGAGCTGAAATATTTATTGTGTCATTTACCAATATTAACTTTAATATTCTAGTCATTCAACCCTGTTCTGTTCTGTATAAGACTCCTAGTTTGTTGTTGGTGGTTTTTTTTCCAGTTACTGATTCCTCTGGAATCACACTACTTGAAGTGATGGTCCATGGACTGGTGCTGGTCCATGAACTATTGGCTGCTGGGCCCTGGTGAGTTTCCAGGAAAGAAAGAAACAATGATAGCTGACAGCCACAAATACGCTGCTGGTCCCTATCATGTTGGGAAAAACAATTATCTGTTGATATCAAATAACTTGGGATGCAGTGCTCTGTAAAAAAACAAAACAAAAAAAAACTGTCTTCAAAAACTAGCAGCAATTTAACTTTTCAGGGCTTCTGTTATGTAGTACCATGGTGATAATTCAATATCAGATTTTAACGTCTGTTCTTGGAAATGTAAAATGTCAATAAGTGAGAACAGAAGGATAAATCCATTGTTGCACTGATGGTCACAACTGCACTTTCTCTCCCTTCACTACTCTACCGCACAGAGTTTTCCAACCCTTCATAGCCAGTTTTAAGGGTATATAGGGAGAATTACAGCAGAGAAGAGAGAACATGCCCCCATTCCACAGGATTCTGCTGCTGTACCACAAAAAATCTATGACTGGATCATGCAATTGTTTGTTTGCAGTGTAATCATACATATTTTCTTTATGTGCCTTCAAGTTAATTCCAACCTATGATGACCCCATCATAAGGTTTTCCTGGCAAGATTTATTTGAAGGAGGCTTGCCATTGCCTTCCCCTTTAGGCTGAGAGGACGTGACTTGCTCAAGGTCACTCAGTGGATTTCCATAGCTGACCACAAGCAAACCCTAGTCATCTGGCATCCTAGTCCAACATTCACACCACTTCACACTGGCTCTCATTTATCATACATATATATGCCTTATCATACACATTGATTGTGGGCCTTTTAAATATAGTTTTAGTGTCACACTTCGGTGTGCTATCAGTACTGTGTGAACCAGTTTTAGATCCTAATACATAACCTGGCCCATTTCCGCACTAGCCTGTTCTAGCGCTATGATTTCAACTTTCAATGATTCCAGCCAGCCCCTCCCGAAGCTGCAAACCCCAGGATTCCATAGGACGCTGAAAGTGGAATCATAGTGCTAGAACAGGCTAGTGCGGAAATGGGCCTCACGATATAGGGAAACAAGGCAGATTCTTTCTTTCTTATTGAATGCTTTAAAATTTTGTAAGAATTTGTAATTTTTTATAATTTATCTGAGTTCTAAATAAAATGAATGTCCAGCAAATTCCAGTTATCCACTTCAGCAAAAGCTCTTTACCTGACATTCAAATCACTCACAATGGAAGGTTTAGGGAAGAAAGTCTATCATGCATTTCACCTCAATCTTACCTTCAAGATAATGATCACACATAAACAACATTGAACAAGAGTTCAGTGATTCAGCCTATGGTGTAAAAGGGCAGAAAATGAATATCATCTTTTTTTTAAGCACTTAAAGTGGCTGAGAAAGAACAGCAATGGGTCCCTTTGGGTTTCCCTCAGGATGCCATTCCACATCCTCAGCATGTTAACAGAAAAGGCCCTGTCCTTAGTGAATCTTCAGTTTTTATTTGTTACTTCCTTGAAATAGATTTGTATATTTTTGGTGATCCAGACCTAAGGCACTGTGTGGAATGAGATGGGCATTCTGTCTCTCTTGTATTAGATCAGATGTCATTAATGAGTTGCAAAGGTAGTAATCTCAACAGTCCATCATGGACTGAAAATTTGTCTTCAGAGACATGACCCTCATCAGAGGAAAAAGTTTTCAAAAAACAAATGGGCTCCATGGATAATGGCAGACACTGGCAAATCCTGCTCTGTCTCCTCATAATGACATAATTGTCACCACCACTACATTCTTATTATTGAATTCTCATTCTTCTGAGATAGAATGCCTGATCCTCCCCCTATATTCTCATCACAGCCCTGTAAAACAGATTCAAGTGAGAATGATTTGTTCAAAGTCACCATTTACACTCTGTGGCTGAAAAAGAACTTGAATCTGGATTATCAAAGTCAGTTCATAAGAATAAAAATGTTGTTTCCTGTGCATAATATGCTGTTTTCTGTGCAAAACAACTCATGTGCACAATAGGTCTTGGACTGGTAGAAAATATGTGAAATTAGCCTGCTCTAAAATAAAAAGAAAGAAACTAAGCCAGAAGGTGTTTTTTTAAAAAATGGAAACCTTATGCAGAGGAAAAGATATACCTAAATGCCCTTTTCTTATTGCCAAAATAGAAATGGACTAGAAGTTATTTTAGATATAGTTAATTGAGTAATTAGTTAATTAGTTATTTTGAAATCTGCACATTAGTGGGGAGGAAAGTTGGTCCACAAAAATACAAAATGGGCCAGGAATCTTTTTTTTTCTTTGAAACTTCACTGCTTATGTGAAAGATGGACAGATAAAGTAGTTTTCCCAAAAAATTTTTTCAGAGGAAAGTCCCATGGGGCTTACTCTCTAGTAACTATGTTTAGGAATGAAATCTTAAAGCCCAAGGGGTGGGTCCAGACATATTCTTCCCATATATGGGAGAGCTTCAGGTCCAAAGAACACCCCCTCTGCAAAAAAAAAAATTAAAAAATGGGAGAGAGGAGACAGGGCTAACTTATCCATTCCAACAGCATGTGGAAATCTGAGGTATGCAGAGAAGCAAATAAATGAGGATAACCGCTCCTCCTACCAGAGGGTCATCCCATTGATGGAATTCTACTCACAATAAGGTTTGATCTCACAAGCTATTATTAGGGTTGCCAGCATTTTAAGTGGAACCTGGTGCTGTGGTTTTAACAGAAGCCAGATAAGCTGCAAGAGTGAATTATTTCTCCACCTAATTCATGCAGATCATCTCATTTAATACTACAAGAATTACTACTCTCTTGACAGTAAGAGACATTCAATAGTGAAAGAAAGAGACTGCCTCAGTGGGGTCTCCTTGTTTGGAAGTCTTTTAAAAGAAGTTGAGTGGGTATCTCTGGGAATGTGTCAGTTGTGCATTCCTGAACAACAAGGGAGTCAGCTAGACGGCCCTTCCAGCCCCCTTCCTGTTCTGTGATTCTGCTATTACTCCAGGCTGAAATATGGATAATTCTAAACTAGCTGAACACAATTATAACAATACACAGCAAATGATGCAAATGATGACTCTATACTACTGTTATTCCTTACAAGTCCTTACCCCAAATGGCCAAATTAACATGGGTTCTAAAGGATACGCTAATTAAAGACTTTTTGAAAGACTGGAAACTATTTATAGATTTTTTTACACAATAAGAAATCTAATGATATAATAATCTGTGGCTATGGTTAGTAATTTTAATAGGATTATTTAGTTGTATCTGTAACGGTAGAAACATACATATTTTTAAACTCCTTTTTATTACAGATGGGGGGGTTATCAAAACCCTATTGTGTACTAGTTATATCTCTTTCCCCTCTTTTTCTCCTTTCCTTCTATTTTTTGAATGCATATTACTTTGATTGTAGATTAGACTGTTTGTGTTATTATTATTATTATTATTTTAAATAAGGTGTCAGTCCAATGCACATTTACCTACGGGGAAGTTCTACTGAACTCAGTGTACCTCATTTCTCAGTATGTACATACAAGCCTATCCTGCAAGCCATAGAGGTTATGTTTAATCCATGCACACTTATTGTATGTTTCAGTACAGTAGCAAGGACTGCTGTACATCCAGTTATTGACTCCTTGAGCCTTGCTGAGTACTGAAGGGTGAAGAAAGATCAATCATTAAAAAAATAACTCATGAGACATGAGTCTATAGCAGCCGCCCATATCTTGATAAGCCAAACTTCTGGCTAACTTCGAGCAGAATGCTCAAACATGTTGCCTGATCATGTCTGCTGCCAGCAGAAGCAGTTAAAAACCACCTTTTGCATGTGCATGTTTGTCATGAGTCCAGGCTTGGCAATCTGGCTTGTTTCTCTTTCATCAAGTCAGAAACACAAACCAAGAATTTGAATTTCTCTGGTTTGTCAGGGAGAGACACGGCATATTGCCAGGTTAGGGTTTTTGGAAGGAGGGTTATTCCCATTTGCAACAGGAGCAACTGTGGCTGCCTCAGTAACAGGAAGCCAGAATGCCAGTTTACGTGACAAACACAATGTGTAGTTTATTTCAGTTTACTCCTGACTACACTGTCTGAATAACAGCAATATGTCAACTCCACTCATTGATCCTCCTCTCTATTATTCAGGCAGACTGCTTACCTTCTTCTTTAACTTATTAAAAGTACCACAGGTACTTTCATCTGTTAATTGATATACACAAAATGCTTCTTTTTAATTGTAATATCACTTGGGAATTTAAATTTTTAGTTAGATCATGGGATCCAGCTAATCATTGCCTTTAACAGCTGACACCTGCTGAAGATTTGCTGATCTGATTGTTTCAGAGCTTGGTCCTTTTGAGAAAAGATAAATCTGAGACAGATATGGAAATTTCTTTCAAATCAGCCTTCCTGACTTAAAGTACATTTATCTCTATATTAAGAATTTAAGATTGCAATCCTAAACAAAGTTATAAAGGAGTACCAGCAATACATCTGCGTAAACATGCAATTGACTGTGCTGTTAAAAAAGAAACAAAGATGCAGTTTTGTTTTGCAATAAAGTTTTAAGAAGCAATTTTGAAATAGAGGCACCAAAAGAAAAAGAATGCATGTTAAAAATACAACATGGTAATCAATAAAAGGGAAAAGTAAACTGATTGATTACAGTCCTTAGTATATTATGCTGTATATCTTCTATTGTGTGCACTGTCGTATGGAACCAGGAATCTGTAGTTAAAAATATGAGAATAGGTGCACTTTCAATAACACACAATAATGTTTAGCAACAAATTCCCAGTAAGAAGATTTTTTTCCCAGATAAATTACTCTGAATCACTGTATAAACTGCTCATGTTACAAAAAGCTTTTGGGCATCTCCAGGGAAAACAAAGCTGTCAGTCTTCCAATGTTATGGCAATGCTGTCTCTGCATATAATATAGCAATAATGATAATCATTTGCCATTTACACAAACCCTTTTATCTTATTGTCTCAAACTACTTTCCTAACGTTAGAGAAGCTTATACTTATCAGAGCTGCTGTCAGACAGTGAAAAGTACTATCATGAGTACAGTTTCATTCCTTATGTGGATTTTTGGGTACCAAAGCCAAATTCAGTCTTAGGCCATTTCAGCACTAGATTGTTATAGTGCTGTTATTGCACTTTTAACATCCTATGCAGTCCTGAGGTTTGCAGTTTAGGGAGGGGCCTAAATTGCAAACCCCAGGATTCCATAGGATGTTGAAAGTGCAATAATAGCACTATAACAGTCTAGTGCAGAAATAGCCCTAGCTTCTTAATATGTTTTCTGTTGCCCTTTGAGTTGCTCTGCAAATGTAGAGCATTTCTGACTTGAAGCCACAGCTACTGAGTAACTCTTCTGGAAGAAAGATCCTTGAAAGAGTATTAATTGTCAACGCAATTCTAGGCTCTTTGTTCCATTCCTCTTTCCAAATATCTCTAGATTTGCGTTGCCCTCAAGTCCCTTATGAACAGGGATCACAAGGATGATCCACTATAGAGAGGTGAGTCCTCTGTTGATTTGGCAGGAGTTAAGTCTGAACTCATATTATTTATATTGGATCTATTCAATCCAGAGTGTTCGTACTACTCAACAATCAGAACTGGTGACACAACCCATCTGTATTCCCATCTGTATCTTGAGATAGTGGATTCAAGTTTCTGACAGTAACTTAACTTAGTTTTATCTGCAAAACTTCTTTAGTCCAGTGAACATACTGAAAAAGAATCTCAAAGATATCTGATTGCCAACCTCTTCAGTCTAAACCAGGGGTGGACACTGAATGGGCAAGGGAGGGAGTGTCTAGGTTTAGGGGGTTATAAATGACTTATTACACCAGAGAGTCATGCCTTCCACCTTGAAAAATATAAAAATGTGCTTTCTCCTGAAGAGATTCTCCTGTACGAGGAAGCATGTGAGAACCACCACCCTGAACTCCTCTGCATCCTGGGCAGGTTTTGATACCACCCATCACAGTACTCGCCTACGGCAGCTCTTTGAATAGAAGTAAGATACTGAGTGATTTTGTTCTTAGCTGCAGAGCCAGTTACAAAGTCTGGCATCAGAAGATTTCTGTTCAGTCCCACGGCCATTAATCTGCGGAGTGCCATAAAGTACCGTTCCTCCAACCATGCTTAACATCTGTACAAAGCTGCTGAGTGACATCATCAAGAGTTTTGGAGCTGGGTGCCATCAGTATCCTGATGACAGCCAGCTCCCTTTCTCCCTGCCAGTAGGAATCTTGGAACAGAATCCCCACAGATACAGGAGGATCCACTGTATTCTAGTTTGGTAGAGACAAACATAGCAGACATTTGCTTCTTTTAAAACTGATCTCGGTCAACCTTTTCACCACTTGTACAGGAAATGACTGGAAGACCATTGTAATCTTGAGGAGGTGTAAACTATGACATGTCCTCAGTTTGTTCCTCCATGCTCTGAGTTTCTCCATGCTCTGGTTTCTTAAGCACACTGTATTTTGCTTTGATTTCTGTATCTTGCTTTTATGTAGTCTGTGTGCTTGTTAGCTTAAAATATATGCAGGATAAATTTGCAGGTGATGCCAGCTAACAAGCACCAGCTTTTGGCCTGAGATAACTAATTAATTGGTACTAGATAATGGGTGATGGGAAAAATGCAAAAGATAACTACTTAATTGGTGATCTTGATAGTTGAAAGGAGTTTAGCTCATCCCAGGTATGTAAATAATCAAAGTTTCCCTGAAAGCTGGCCAAGTCCTCCTCCACCAAGGAGTATAAGAACCCCCTGGACTGTGCCGGTCAGTGGTAGGTCACGTATGGGTTTATAGCTGGAGTGCTATGCCACTGGTAGCTACACAGGTGGGTCTTCTTCACTGCTCTGTCTTGAGCTCCTGGAGAACTGACTGAAGGAGTCTTTCTTGGTGAGAAATCCATTTTTATGTTATTGAGCATCACAGTGGGTTTCATCTGTATGCTAATAGTGCTGATGCTGTTTAAATTGCTTGCTGTTTAAAGCCTAAAAAATGTGACCATGGTTATTCTAGCACCAGGACCACTAGCATGGTGGTTGAGAACATCTCTATTGGCACCAACCAGCCTCCCTCACCCTCTTGATTTTTAAAATATTATTTCCTAAAAAAAGTGTTGAAGCCTGGAAGGCTACATTCTGCAGTGCAAATCCTAACCTCCAACACCATTTTCATTCCCCAGAATGCCTAAGGCTTTTTTCACTACAACTGTTGTAGCCTCCAGATCCTATAGAATGAACCCCTCACCTTTGGCAAATAGGTGATCTGCCTTTGGTGAAACCTGACTCTTCTTACAAAGTGGGAAACAAACATCTGACTGTTCTGCCTTTGTTTTTGTTGTGTGTCTTTTTTTCCAACTTACAGTGACCCTAAGCTCACCTACTATGGGGTTTTCTTTCCAAGATCTGTTCAGGGGGTTTGCCATTGCCTGCCTCTGAAGCTGAGAGAGTTTGGTTTTTCATGGCTGAGTCGGAACTCAAACCCTGGTCTCCAGAGTTATAGCTTGTTCATTTACACTATAGTCCATGTTGTTTTTCTGGAGGATAAAAAGGTAAGAAGGAGGTGGGTGAGAAACTACAAAACTACTCAGAGGAACAACCTGAAAGTTTTATTAAGAACTAACTCCAACAAGGGCCCACTGAGTACTACTGTACCTGGATGTACAGGTGCATTCACAGTTTCCTTCTATAAAACTAAGGCTCTTTTTAAAAAAATCATAAATATATCAAATATGAGTTAGAGGAACCATTTTATATTGCTTAACTGAACTGAGATTGGATAAGAAATAAAGTATTTAGACTGGATAAGAAAGAAAGATAGAAACATTTCTACCTTTATCAAAATTTTTGTTTCCCTCCTGGAAAAAAAAACCCCTTCCCTTCTCTAAGGTTTCAATATTTCTGGAAATTTTACATTCCTATCAGTCTCTCTCATACATACACTTTATACTGCTGGTCCATGATTCCAGCAGTGTATGGGCACGGGAGAGGGAGAGGGAGAGGGAAAGGGAAACATATGTCACTGTTCTCTCACACACCCAATCCAAATCAGAATGTACAGATACGTACCTATTCACTACTCCCCTCTGGCTTCCCCGACACACCCTACCACACAACTCGCATTCATCTGGGATGGCTGGGCACACTGCAAAAGGAAGTGCTGCACTGAAGCTGCCTGCCATTTTTATTTCCTAAGACTGCTTCTGGGACTCATATATAGGCCAGAAGCATTCTGGGGAATGAAGATGGTGCTGGAGGTTAGGATTTGTACTGCAGAATGTAGCCTTCCAGGCTTCAACACTCTGTAAGAAATAACATTTTAAAAATCAAGAGGGTCAGGGAGGCTGGTTGGTGCCAATAGAGATGTTCTCAATCACCATGCTAGAGGACCTGGTACTAGAATAACCATGGTCACATTTTTTATTACAGTACTTTGGGCTGGAGGTGTCTTAATTACTTATTTGTGACTCATGACACACTAGCAGTTTTCCATTAGTAAACCAGAAAGTCCCAGCACAGAATTTGGGAATTACTGCTCTAGGCTTTGTAACAGATGTCTCTTAAAGATTCAGGGCATAATTGATCCCTTTAAGCTAAGCTACAAATGTACAGTATGCTGAGAATACAACTGATTTGCTTTGTTTTGGTACACAAAAATATGCTGCTAGTGCTCAAGTAGATGAATGGATAAGAACGCATGGGATTCTGGAAAGGGATTTCTGTACACTAGTTTCTGACAGCCACAGTTCTGGCATGTGAATATCCCAAGACAGCAGTAATTTGTTGCATATTTGAAAGCATTGTTGTTACCATAACAGAGATAATAGAGAGGCTACAAATTAAGTTTTAAAATCCCTAGAACAGAACACTTGCGGCTAAAGGCCAAAAACTCCAAAGTCTACAAGGAACAGAATTAATGTAATCAAAATTAATTTGTAAAGACTAGTGCCTCTTTGTACTCAGAATATATTTTCTGGGTGATTTCTACAAAAACTATAACAACACAACTATAATCAGAAGCGGTACTACAGTTAAAAGCAGATGAATGCAGTGAATGAATCTACTGAATTAATAAGTCTCAATGTATTATTCATTCATATTTAAAATATCAAAAAGAATTATATTTTGAAACCTGTGAGCCAGCTTGGCAAAATGCTTTTATAATTTCAGTAATATTCTGCTAAGTGAACCCTATTCCTTTAGCACCAAAAATAAAAACAAAAAACAAATAAAAACCAAAATGGGCATGTGGAAATAACAAATGAAAAATTTGTAAAGCATGTACACACAACTATCTGCACTGTTTTGAAGTAATTATTATGAACTTGGAGGCCAAGCAAGGTCAGCTCTGGTTAGTATTTGTATGTAAGACTGCCAATAAATACCAGGTGCTGTAGGCTGTATTTCAGAGGAAGGAACTAGCAAAACCACTCTGAGTCCTCCTTGCTAAAAAAAAAAAAAAACCCCAGGAAATTCATGAAATCTCCATTGGTTGACAGGTAACTTGAAGGCACATATGCACATCATATGAACTGGGCAAGGTGAGCTATGCAAAAGCCCAACTGGTTGTTCCCCAAATATCACAATTCTATCTTTCGTCAAACTTTTTTTTTTTTTTTGCCATTTTCCCAATATTTCTTTTCAAGTTAAAGTTAAATATATTCACAAATGCACATACATGTGTTCCTTCCTATTGTTTTCAAAAAAGCAGATCGCTTACTTAAAGTATCATGGAAGGACAAAAATGATGGTTAAATCTGATTTGCTAGTACATGCTTTCCATGAACATGTAAAAACCAAGCTCTGAAAATGGAATCACACTGAGAGTGAAAAAACTGCTACAACCACTGTTGGAATCTCATGTCTCTCTCTATCTTAAGTTATTGGTACTCACATGCTGCAACTGGCATTCCACATAAGAAAAGATTTAACAGACTGATTTTTCCTATGAATCATCCTTCCAAATTAATTGGCACATAAAGAGCAGTATATGTTTAAGAAGAATTCTGGCACACAGTCATGGAAGACAAGACTATTCCATAAAATGAATGGAGGGGATCCTGTTCAGTAATGATAAGCCTGACTTACAACATTGTAATTATACTAATTAACTTTTATGGTTGTGCCATGATTGCAACAACCAAAAGTAGTCCCCCAAACCTACTTTTAAACCACACAATCCCACGCAGAGGAATTTCTGAGGTCTGGAGAATAGGATGGTAAATAATAGCATGTAGAGCTCTACCTCAGTAGTGGGGACAGGTAGCAGAAGAGAACCCTGTGGAGTTGGTTGCAGCTGCCTGTCTCAGTATGCCCTGATACTAGGAGAGGGTTGGACATGTCATCTTCCACTGCCCTGTTCTCCAGTGTCTCAGGAATTCCTTTTTTGGAGATGCAGCTAAGGAGATGTAGACACATCATTGTGGATACATGTCCCAATACAAGATCTTGGCCACATGTTTTAAAAATTGGAGGGAGTCATATGCTGTTTACAGAAATTCCACTAACCGTGATGAAAACAAGTAAAATTTAAGACCATTTATCCAGAAGGTTTGATATATCTAAGCTCATCTGATCATGAAAAATTAAGGTAAACAGAAGTGGGTGGTGGTTGCTCCACCTCTCTCCTTTTTTTTTACTTAGTGAGGTTTATTTGTAGTATGGGTTTTAACTGTAGAACTATGGATCATTTGAAGCTGATGTTAAAAAACCGTTTCACAAAGCTGTAATCATCCTAAGCAAAGTGGTTCATTTCTTTGCCTTTGACATTGTGTAACTCTGCAGCTTCCCAGCATCATCATCATCATCATCATCATCATCATCATCATCATTTTAAATAGCAAGGGATCTATTTCAATATATTCTCTCAAACTATACAGTCATAACAACTCCATCATTAAGACACAGGTTCTGAAGAACACTGTTGTTAAAAAAAACCCAACCCTATTCTTCTCTTAAACAAATTTGTCCCTTCCTTAGGCTGAATTAGTGGGTTTAAATGGCCTGAAAAGCTAGTCTGCAATGCAAGATAGCATTGTTGTAGTAAGAGGAAGAGCAGGAGGAGGAGAAGGAAGAGGCAGAGGCAATGGGATCCTCTGAGTAGTGATTCTGCCTGGAGGACTCTGCCAAGGAGGGTGGATGATGACAAGAATGTAGTATTGAATTTTCACAAACCATATTTGATGGAAGGAACCCCTTGCAAGTAACACTGTCAGCAAATTAATGTAATGAATGGTAATAGCAGTGCCCCTTTTAAGGAGTTTTGAGTAATGTCTATTTGTTAGTTCTAACATTGTTTTTTGGTGTAGTGTCATTTTAGAGCTTTTAGGCGATTCTTCTGTTTTCAAAGTGTTTTCTTTAGTAGTCATAATAAGAATAAGAATAATGTAATAAATAATACTCTGCCTCACATACATTAACACTGTATTCTGTCAACACACATTGGCTGAGATCCTACACTGTCAAGACGTAATGCTGGTTATATTCCATTTGCATTAAGCAATCCCTGTCTAATGCCATTTCCGCACTACACTGTTATAATATTATTATTCCACTTTCAACATCCTATGGAATCCTGGAGTTTGCAGTTAGGGAGGAACATTTAGAACTCTCAGCCCAGAGAGCTCTTTGGCCTCAGTAAACTACAAATCCCAGAATTCCACAGGATGTTGAAAGTGGAATAATAACACTATAACAAGTTAGTGCAGAAATAGCCTTAGATACTAGTGTAGTGCAATATGTGGATCGATGCTAAATGTCTATGGTTGACATCCCATTGTGAAATTGCTATTTGTACTGTGATGCGCATCAGTACATGTTATGCATTGGGCTTCTGTATGCTCTGCTGTGGAGGTTCAGGCCCTATTACAGAATAAGCAGAGCCCCGTTGCAGATCACATCCATTGTTCCCAATGCACACTGGTACATGGTCTACATATGAACCTCCTCTTCCATCCCCATCAGCTGAATAAGGTCACTGCACAAATTCTGATAAAAATGTTCCACGTGCACTATGCAATTTATGCCTGTGTATGCCACTAACAGGATGCTAACCAAGGCCTTTTGTTTAGCCAGGTAGCTAGAGTTACACCCAATCACTTTAAGGTAAATAAAATCTTCAACTTTATTCTATAATTTTGACAATATAACTAATAAAAGGGATCAATATTTAACTGAGAAAGAAAGGAATATCACGTTGAAGGTAGAAAGGAATCATAGAATCATAGAATCATAGAAATGTAGAGTTGGAAGAGACCACACGGGCCATCCAGTCCAACCCCCTGCTATGCAGGAACACCCTCAAAGCATTCCCGACAGATGGCCATCTAGCCTCTGCTTAAAAACCTCCAAGGAAGGAGACTCCACTACACTCCAAGGAGCAGATTCCACTGGAATAGTAAGATAATAATAATAATAATAAAATTTATTTCTATCCCGCCTCTCCCAAATGGATCGAGGCAGCATTACAAAACATATAAATATTAAAATATCAAATGTAGCCCACCCTCCCCACTCACCAACCCTACCATCCCCCCAACACACCAACTATTAAAACAGATTAAAATAAAATTAAAACTAAAAGTTAAAAACAAAACAATTAAAAACAAAGGGACAATTGATGAGAGGCAGTGGAACACTAGTCTGGGAAGGCCTGTCAGAAGAGAACAGTCTTGACTGCTTTTTTAAAGCAGTCAAGACTGGTAATGTGCCGGGTCTCCTCCAGCAGGCCATTCCATAACCTGGGAGCGACTGAAGAAAAGGTCCTCTGGGTAACCGCAGCCAACCTAGTTCTGATTGGCTGCAGTAGATTCCTCCCAGAGGACCTTAATGTGCGGGGCGGATTATATGGGAGAAGGCGATCCCGCAAGTAGGCTGGCCCCAAGCCATGAAGGGCTTTAAAGGTAAAAACCAACACCTTGTACTGTGCCCGGAAACTAATAGGCAGCCAGTGTAAAGACTTCAATATAGGTGTTATGTGGTCAGTTTTAGATCTTCCGGTGACCAACCTGGCTGCCATATTCTGAATTAATTGAAGTTTCCGGACTAAGCACATGGGTAGCCCTATGTAGCGCGCATTGCAGAAGTCAAGCCGTGAAGTTACCAGTGCATGTACCACTGTTTTTAGGTGTTCCAAGTCCAGGAAGGGGCGCAGCTGGCGTATCAGCCGAAGCTGATAGCAGGCGCTCCTGGCTGCCGCATCAATTTGAGCTGTCATCTGAAGCGGCGAGTCCAGGAGCACCCCCAAGCTGCGGACACAGTCTTTCAGGGGAAGTGTGACCCCGTCTAGAACTGGTTGACAAACCTCCATACCTGGGCTAGGGCCCTTGATAGCAAGTACCTCCGTCTTATCTGGATTCAGCTTCAGTCTGTTTTTCCTCATCCAGTCCATTACTGCTTCAAGGCATTCATTTAGAGGCGAGATGCCACCCTTAGTCGATGCTATTATCCGAGGCATGGAGAGATATATCTGGGTGTCATCAGCGTACTGATAGCACCTTGCTCCATGCCTCCTGATGATCTCTCCCAGCGGTCTCATGTAGATGTTAAATAGCATTGGGCACAGGACGGCGCCCTGAGGGACGCCAGATTTAAGCTCTTTTTTCGAGGAGCAGCTGTCCCCAAGCATCACCATCTGGTATCTACCCGAGAGATAGGACCGGAACCACTGAAGTGCAGTGCCCGCGATCCCCAGCCCTCTCAGGCGTTCCAGAAGGATACCATGGTCTATGGCAGTGGTTCTCAACCTGTGGGTCCCCAGATGTTCGTGGACTTCAGCTCCCAGAAGCTCTGAGTATTGACCATAATGGCTGGGGCTTCTGGGAGCTGAAGTCCACGAACATCTGGGGACCCACAGGTTGAGAACCACTGGTCTATGGTATCGAAAGCTGCTGAGAGGTCCAAGAGTACCAGCAGGGTCACACTTCCCCTGTCGATACCCAGACGTAGATCATCCACTAAGGCGACCATGGCAGTCTCGACTCCATATCCTGCCCTGAAGCCAGTTTGAAATGGATCTAGATAATCTGTTTCATCCAAGACAGCTTGGAGTTGAAGGGCAACAGCCCTCTCGATCACCTTGCTTAAAAATGGAAGATGGGAAACTGGTCTGTAATTATTCATATCCAGGGGATCTAGGGAGGGCTTTTTTAGAAGCGGACGTATAATTGCTTCTTTTAAACAAGCTGGAAAATTGCCCTCCCTGAAGGATGCATTAATAACATATCTTAAGTGTGTCTTAATCGCAACTCCTCCCTGGACAACCAGCCATGAAGGGCAGGGATCAAGAGGGCAAGTTGTCCTCCTTACCTTTCCAAGGAGCTTGTCTACGTCTTCAGTACTCACTGACTGAAACTGATCCAGTATAATCCTATTCACGGAGTTGCCGGACACTTCATTTGTAACCTCTGCTATAACACCGGCATCCAAATCGGCTCTTATCTGAGAGATTTTATCTGCGAAATGATTATTCAAAACATCACAGCAAGCTACATTAGGTTCTAACAACGAGTTCAGGGGAGTGGGTAACTGAGTCAAATCCCTTACCACCCTGAACAGCTCTGCTGGATGAGAAATCATATAATGAGATAACATTAAATGGAAAGATGAAAGCCAGGTTCTCTAGCCTACAAAATAAGATAGCTGTGGAAAATCAGGGCAGAGGAAGGAGATCTACTGGAGACAATCACCCAAAGAATCAGGCCAGATAAATCACTAACAAATCTTTTAGAAAACCAAAGATATCAACTTCAAAATAATGTATAATAAGTTGGATTTTAAAAGAAATGGCTAATGCTAATGAACTGAGAACCAGTGTGGTATGGAGTTTTGAATGATGGACTAGGATTCTGGATGACTGGGATTCAAATCTTTCCTCAGCTATTAAAATCTGCTGGGTGACTTAGGGAAGTCACACGCTATCAAGGTTAAAGGAAAACAGTAGCAAACCTCTTCTGAAGAAGAAGTCTTGCCAAGAAAACCCTAGGATAGGATTGCCATAAGCTGGAATTGACCTGTAGGCACACAAACAACCAAGCAAAACAAAAATATTACTTCTTTTAAAAATTTTTCCAAAGCTCTGCTTAAAGGACAGTACATACAAGTTGCAGTGAGTGAACAATAATACAAACTACTTTTGACTTCCTGAGCTGGCTACTATCCTTGGGAAATTCAAGGATATACTGCTGTATAGGTAGCAGGTCTGAAATTGTTTTTTCTCCCTACTTTGCGCTCACTTTGTTTCTACTCTACTCTATTTTTAATATGCAAATATTAAAAATCTGTAACATATCTATGGACTTATGGCCATATGCAGAACTATGTATCACAACCAGTGGTTCACCTCACCATTGCACTGGGTAGGCTGCTTCTGCCTATAGTATCTCTTGATGGATCAGGTGAATTAGATGTTCCAATAGCACAAATACAGGTTTTTAGTTTCACTTGCTTTTGGCATTTTCTCTTTACATGCAACTGCAACAAGATTCAGTTTATTTGGGACATATAACACAAGGGCACAAAATTTAGCCATAATCCTTTTGATAGTAGGGTTCTAAGGCATGCTTTTAAAGCCAGCAACTGTTGGGAAGCAAATAAAATCCTAAATATAGTTTCTTTCAGGGGTTATTGCTGCAGAAAATGGTCAGGCAAAGATAATACTCTAAGAGTTTCCAGCCCCTGCTTCAGTTCAAGAATGACCTAATTACAGTGCCTTTTTTTAGTTGATTCCTAGTTTCATAAGGTGTTACTGTTGGTAAGTGTACCAGTTTCACTCCCTCCCTTCTTCCATCTGTCTGTCTTTTCATTTTCATAATGCTTCATAAAACCTAAACTGTGTGCTCACTACAGAAAGTTACAAATAGAGATAAGCGAGCAGCTGCTTCAGCAGATTCTGAAAATCTCCACTTACTGGCCCCATTCCTTTCTTCCCTAATTCAAAGTAATTAGACCTAAGCATCCAAAGACACACACACACGAGATATTAAATGCTTCTAGTAGATACAAAGCTACAGTTTCTCTGCTCTGGGGCTCTGTTGATCTCTAAGTTCCTTTTTAAATTGTTTCTCTGTCACCTACTATTGCTTCCTTTCACAGGCTTACATCAGTGTCTTTCTCATCCTCTCTTTCTTCTGCACTCTCACAGTCTGTTTCCTGTTCTTACTGTTTGTTTGTTTGTTTGCTTATTTATTGACATCCTACTTTCTCCCAATATGAGACCCACAGTGGCTCAGATTAAAACAAAATACCATCCATGTCCTCCCTGCTACACTCACTGTGTCTCTTCTCCTCCCTCAGTCACCTTTTCTAGCTCCTGTCCCACTGTCTTCTATCTTTTCTCCTCACATTTTCTCCACTTCACTTGCACCATTTTCTGATACCTGTGGTACAAATACTTTCCAGTTGATGAGTGGTTAGGCCTCTCTCCCACACCAACTCTCTTCAGCTTCCAGGTAGATCTATGGGCTCAGGATACGCTTTGTTGAAAAGTGGACAATCTCCTCAGCCAACCCAGACCAGTTTCCATTACAAGACCACACTGAAAGGGCAATCTTTGGATCCTGAATGTAAAACCAACACTGTAGAGCAAAAAATACTTATAGTAACCACATTTTCTTTACCACTGTAACTTAAACTTATAAAAACTATAAGAGACCTCCATGAAAGTGAAAATTTAAATGGTTGACTGTTTAAATTTAAATACAGTTTTAGAAAACATTAAGAAACCTGATTGTGCACAATTAAAACAGGATCTTTAAAGGATATCCATACACTGCTACATCCTTTAAAAAAATCAAAGCATCCACAGATTATGTAGAAATCAGGAAAACCAAAATTAACATGGTTCCTTTTGCTTTTCTGAAACAGCCAGTATTAGTATTTTACCCCATCCCTGGGCCAAATCATACCACTACCACAATTTATGAAACCTCCATCCCCAAAGAGAAAAATAAGACACAATACATGCTGACTACAGGTGCAGCAGAATAGACTAAATGATCCATGAAGTCCATTCTAACTTTATGCTTATATGAGTTATTCTAGATTTATGTGAATTTAAGCATGATTGACTCTGCCCTCCCGTTTGATCCTTTTATTATCCTTCCTTAATTAAATCCCTGGAAAAGAGGATAAAATAGCTATCTTAAACTCTGCTTACATTAAGGAAAATGCTCCAAGTTCTAAAAATATTTCCTGATTATTATTCTGACCGTAATAGTCAAGCATTTACCCTATATTGTGAGCACCACTGCCTAAACACCTGAGGCTACTCTGAGGGCAGAAGTTCTAGAGATTCATAGTGCCACAAGTGCCAACTGTTCTTATGTCAGTAAAATTAATACTCACTGGGATCTATAAAATGTCCAAAGTATCTTCAGATGTTATCTTTATCAGAATTACATGTGCTGCACATTTTATGAAATTAAAACCAACAAACATGAAACACATTTCTTTGTCTAGTCAGAATGTGCTTCTGTTGCTTCAACCAATGGATTCAAGAGGGGATGATTCCTTTTAGAACAGTGGTTCTCAACCTGTGGGTCCCCAGATGTTCATGGACTTCAGCTCCCAGAAGCCCCAGCCACTATGGCCAATGCTCAGGGCTTCTGGGAGCTGAAGTCCACGAACATCTGGGGACCCACAGGTTGAGAACCACTGTTTTAGAACTTTCCATATGCTTTGAAAATCAGCCTCAGAGGCCTAGGAAAGCACCTGCTGTTTGTTTTTGGTACCACATCAAGCTATAGGTGAAGGGTAAGAAAGTCTTGTTTTTTCTGGAGGAAGCAACAGAATACCAATGGATCCTGGCCTTAGTTTCAATTTAACAATTATGGTATTGGAAGCATATATTTATATGAAAACACAGTTAGCTTTAAAGAACATATTTTCCAGTTTCCAAATATCTGTGTACTGTATATTTCCAGAGAAGAAAGAAATTAAAAGCGAAGCCATTTATAGTTAGCATTTTTATAGTGATTTAAAAAAAGACTCAAGTCAGACTGGTTACAATTCAAGAGGTTCCTATTTAAAATTCAAAGCTTGCACTTTTGGAGAGATGGTGCTAATCAACAATGTCATCATGCCACTAAAATAATGAGGACACATTGTAACTTTGGGCTCTACTCAAAGCTATAGATGGAAAACAATAATTAGTTTCTGTATAATATGGATTGGGATCCAAAGACTTGTGCATCTAGTTCCATAAAGACAAAGGCAGGATTCTACTGTGTTAAGAGGCTCCACGTGTGTGAAGACGCAACAAGACTTTGCTGGCTGGCCTCCCTGATGCACCACACTTCCCAGTAGTAAGTTCAACTTGTTATGATTGTTAACTGAGGCTGGCCACACGAAGCACACAACTCCTTTGGTGAAACAACTCCACTGCATCCCAGTTTGTTTCCGGGCACAATTCAAAGTGTTAGTTATAATCTGTAAAGCTCTACACAGCTCAGGTTCATCTTATGTGAAAGACTGGCCATTTCTGCACTATACTGTTATAGTGCTATGATTCACTTTCAACATTCTATGGAATCCTGGGATTTGCAGTTTAGAGAGGGACATTTAGAATTCTCAGCCAGAGAGCTCTTTGGGCTCAGTAAATGACAAACTCCAGAATTCCACAGGATGTTGAAAGTGGAATAATAGCACTATAACAGGGTAGTGCAGAAATGGGCTGTATCTTCCCATATGAGACTGCCTGTGTTTTGAGATTTTCTGAGATCTTCTCTCTGGCCCAACACCCTCATGGGTATATAAGGTGGGAGCAGGAGAGAGGGCCTTCTTGGTGGCTGTTCCTAGGCTCTAGAAATCCCATCTCAGAGAAGAGGTTAGACTGGCATTCTCCTTCCCATCCTTTTGTAGATAGGTGAAGATCTTTTTGTTTGGATAGGCTTCAAGGGCTGATTTCTCAAGTCATAACTGTAACATAATGAGGGATGTCACTTCTTTTGAAATGTAATGGTAATTGCTTTAAATGACTATTTAAAGTTAAAGAGTTGTGGCTTCATTAACTGTGTATGTGTCCAAGAGGCCAGTGTCTTGTAGTATTCTGATGTTCTTTGGTTTGAAATTAACCAAACAACTATTTCAGTTACATTTTAAAAATGAGGAAGTAGAGCATTACCTTTAAAAAAAACATTCTCACTAGAATTTTGCCTATCTACTCTACTGGCCCTGATTCTGTAATGTAAGTACTAACTTTTGAAAATTAATTTTCCAAGCTCTAGCTCTTCCTTGCCATCCGAGTGCTAACAATGGACATCTGCATAAGTGAAGCCTACATGCTTAGCCTTTAGATTGTGCTAGGGACTTTCCAGACTCTAGCATTTATGATCATACAGGATTCTAGCTTGTGTGATCTGGCTGCATAAGATTCAGCAAATATAGATAGGTGAGAGAGAGGACACACCTGCAGAGGTGGGAAGAGCACCACAGCTCTTCTGTTCTGATATTGTTAGCAGTAAAAGAGTACAGACAAAATGGACATTGTTTCCCATCTTTTCCCCTGGTCTACTCTGCAGGACTGTTAGGAGATTCAGCGCTCTGGACAGTTTAATTCACAGAGAGTATTGTCTGATTAGATGTCTAAGATAATGAAACTCTTTCTCTATCTCTTTGTATTTGGTTACCTAAAGTCCTCCATTTTGAATTCTAGTCAACTTTAAAGGTTCCTGTTATTAGTTCACTGTCTTACTTAAAATTATGTTGACATTAATTGGCTAAGCTCAATGCCTAGGTTCTCAGCCTGGGTTCCCAGTGCTCACTGTAATATTATTTGTTATACTTCACTGCTGAGTGAATACATGTGTGATACAGGGTTCATTGCTGATTGTTAACCAGAAGGTACTGTATCATCAACCATGTATCAGAATTTTAGTCTCGGGAAAGCAAATATTCTTGCACATGCACTATATACTCTATGACAGTGGTTCTCAACCTGTGGGTCCCCAGATGTTCGTGGACTTCAGCTCCCAGAAGCCCTGAGCATTGACCATAGTGGCTGGGGCTTCTGGGAGCTGAAGTCCACGAACATCTGGGGACCCACAGGTTGAGAACCACTGATCTATGAGATCAGCGTCATCCAAAACCTATTTAACCCCTCTTTCAATAAAGCATTCTTCTCTTTGCTCATGTAAGAAGTAGTTTGGACTACATTCTTGCTAAGTGGAAGAAGTGCCTTTGGCCAAAGTTGGGGATCTTTCCAGGCTGATTCAGAGCTCACCCACAATCATGTATACTACTCGGGATAGTACACCACTCGGTGTAGTCTGTGCAGACCTAATATTTTAGGTCTGGCCCCACATGTTTTTCTAGGATCTTGGGCAACTGCCTATTGTCGGTTCAAATTCCACTTGGTACCAACCACTGGGAGGGGGGTTCAAGTCTCACCTGTGTTACTAGTAACCCTAACAATTTTGGAGGGGGTACAAGTCCCACCTCAGGGGTATCCACTGCCAACTGTGGGTTCAAATTTCACTTGGCGCCAACAATATCACCTAAATTAAAATGCTATCAAAAATCTGAAAACATGGTAAATCACCAAATCCAGATGGATTTAAAACAGATTTCTATACAAGGAAATCAAGCCCCCACCTTTTTGATGGCCTATTATTTGATGACTCGTTCTTTTGATGCTTCCAAATTAAGAACAAGTTCCATTAATTCAACAGGGATTCTCCTCTTTCATCAGTTCTTCTAGCCTACAGATACTTGCCTGGAACTGTTTGCATGTATGTGTTGCTTGCAAAGTGAGCTGAGAGGGGAGAAATGGTGTTAAGCCGTCTGAGAAATTTTACAATCAGAGTATGCACGGTTGGTCCCAAGTGAGTCTCCATAAATCTTTCATGCTCCCTACAGTACAGTACATGGGTCTACTTTTTAACCAATTTCATTTTCTGACAATACTCTAGTCCCCAGCCTGTCAGATAAGTAGGAGAAGCCTGCAATACATTTTCTGAAGACCTGACTCCACGTTTACATATACTATTACATGAAATGTTCCTAGCAGAAAAATAACAAATTCTTGGAAAAGAGCTAAACTAGTACATATGCTTATATCTGGGGGAGATCCTCAATCTCTAGCATCATCTAGGCCAAAAAAATTACTCAATTGAAACAAAAAAAAAAAGCTATTTCAAATATTACTCATAGATAAAATGAATGTATAACATCAGATGTTCAGGCAGACCAGACTGGTTTTATGCTAGTTTAAATTTTAACAGATGTTGTAAGAACTTTAAATATACCTTATGTCAGCAGCTCACAAAAATCCAGTTACAATATTATCATTAGAGGCTTCAAAAGCATTTGACTGTTTGGAACATACTTACTTGATTGCTCTCCTAAATTGTTATTTATATATGAACAGATGAGACAAACTTGTTTCAATGATAACTATGTCATATGAAAATTTAAAGCTTATAGTACACGTTCATGGAATTTTCACACCGCACAGAGGAACACAACAAAGCTGACCACTTTCACCCAGGCCATTTCCGCACGAGATTGTTATAGTGCTATTATTCCACTTTCAGCATTCTCAAAGGCCCCTCCCTAAATTGCAAACTCCAGGATTCCATAGGATGTTGAAAGTGGAATAATAGCACTATAACAGTATAGTGAGGAAATGGCCCCAGTCTTTGCTCTAGTGGCAGAGCCAAACAGCAGCAGTGGTAAGACACTTGTCAAATTAAAGGTATGAAGTTTTTTTAAAACTTACATATAACCTTTTTGCAGATGATTATTTCAGACTCAACCAGGAGCAATGGCATTACTAATACACAATTTACTAAAACTGTAATTTTGATTTTACTTTATCCTATTGTCAGTACACAAATCAAAAACTTAAGATTTGGCAGAAAACTTTAGAGAAATTCATAGCAAGGGAAAATCCTTCAGATTTATTAATGATACCAAGATCAGCCATACATAACAAAAACAAACAAACAAACAAAAACATAAAAACAAAACAAAAAAGGCAACAAAATTCCACAGTAACAAAAACAAAATATAGTCAGTATAGTGCCACAACACTCTGTATAAGTTTAAGAGAAAAAAAAAATTAGAATCAAGCATCATTACCATTATTTCTATAGGATATAAATAACAGGTCATAGCGTTTTATATATATTACATTTACTTGCTCTGCTTGTCTTTTTGGTCCTAGACTCGGCTAAGATGACTTTCCAGAATTTTAAGTGATATTTTGGTGGATAACATATACAGTTTTCTTTACTTACATATGAATAAAGGGAAACAAAATTTCAGCAAAATTGTCCAAATGTTTCTCTCCCTTCACATACTCAGTAACTTTTCTAATACGACATCATCCAAATTCTATTTAACCAATTACACTGAGTTTATTTAAGATTTAAGATTTTAAGATTTTCTTTCTTTGGGCAATTTCAGCTCTAGCCGCAGCAAGGAGAAATCCAATCAGTTTTTTATGTTTAAGTTCTTTATTCTGTCTGCTAAATATAGTCAATAATAATATTTGGCCTGGAGGATTTATACTCTGATTTGTCATATGTGAAAAAATTAATTGTTGGCCAATCTAACCATATGCTTTTAAGGGACCCAGTTTATCGCATACTCTCTAGCAAGTGGTGGATAAGTTTTTATAAATAAATGAAAGGTGAACAGGATATAAATGTCACCTATGTATAATTTTCAACTCATTTTCTGTTTCCAAAACAGAAATAGATTTATATGGAGAAGAAGTCCAAATTTTCTTCCAATTTTCTTCTGAAATTTTTACATTTAAATGTTTCCGATGCAAGCTTAGAACTGCGTCATGTATCAAATTTGAATTCTCATTGTTGTTGTTGTGTGCCTTTGAGTAATTTCCAACTTATGGTGAGTGTAAGGCAAATCTGTCATGAGATTTTCTGGGGCTGAGAGAGTGTGACATGCTCAAGATCACTCAGTGTGTTCCCATAGCCAAGAGGAGAACTGAACCCTGCTCTCCAGGGTCATAGTCCAATTCCCAAAAGACTACACCAGCTGGCTCTCTTGATTTCTAATAGCCAATTACATAAAGCAGATACTTGCCTCCCAGTATTAGTATTAGTGAAGTTACAACATTTTTTACAAGTAGTTCAAGATCTTGGTTCACCACTGGTCTGATATAATTTTTTACTAAATGAGATAACGTGGTGTGAAGGAAGCGCTGATCTGATCTGGCTGCAGGAAGTCAATTGCAGCTCAGGGAATGCTATGATTAGGAGCTGTGGTTTGAAAATCATGTTTTAAAAAAATCCACAGAAGCTGCCTCTAGGAGACCAGACAGGATTTGGAGCTGGTTGGGACAAGGAATGGACTTGGCAGAGTATAAGATGTGGATTTTACAGAGACAGGAATGTTAGTCAGAAAGGAGAATTGGCTCTGTTCTGGGGAACCGAGGCAGAATAGATTGTTCAAGAGTCGATGTGTTATATTACTGAGTTTCAATAAACCTACATTTGTTATTCTTTTTAAAAAAACTGTTTCTGGCTGTCTCTTTCAAGCTGACAAGGAATGAGGCCATGCCTACCATAAAGAAGCCACCCAACAACACAGCCACAGTCCCATGTTTAAGGGGTCACCTGAGGCTCAGGAATCCAATCCAGAAAGAGATTCAGTGGGGGGACAAGGGCAGGGGTGAGTGGCAGGATTCCAAGGGTGGGAACTGCAGGGCAAGCCTGGAAAAAGAAATCTGTCACACTTAGTATTTTTGAAACCAGGTGGCTTCTCCATTTCCTAGTTTGTTGTCCAATTGTTCCATTGGTATGAGGCTTTCCACTAATAAGGAGATCTTTTAATCTGTACATTTGTTGCCCCCTTGGTATACCCTGTCCCGGGGTCTACAAGTTGGTATAAAATTAACCCACCAGAGAGGTCACCTGGATGAGCATGTAGGCAACAACAGTCATACGATTGAAAGAACCAGGCCAGGTCAGTAAACTTCCCAGTCACGTAGCCGCAGGAGACCTCAAGCTGTGCCAACCCACGGTGGACAAAAGATCATCCTTTAAGGAGCCAACTTGAAGGGATTAAGAGTTTTCCCACAAAGTTGGGCACTGGAAGCAATAAAACCTTATCAGGCAAAATCCATCTACATAAACTCACACTGCAACCCAAAGCAGCGGAAGATCCTGATACTTGGGTAACACCTTGCTATCTTCCAATATCAGAGAAGGTGCCGGTGTGTAGTTGTTTTCCGTTGCTGTCCCCTTTGTTCTCCCCGGGAGAGGATTTGCCCTCAAGATAAATTTTTCCTACGAATAGTCCCTGTTCTTGACTAGTTCTTTGGATGCCTCCCGGTCATACCAACTGACCGGTCCCCCCTCCCGATAGCCGCACGATCCCCTCAGCGTCTCTTTGCTGAGTTCCTTTTCTTTCGCTGCTTTTCCAGACCAAGGGCTTCAGGAAAAGGTGCAGTATCACCCAAACTACAAATCCTTCAACAATCCCTCTATCTTATTTCCACTCTTTATTTCTCTTTAGCCCTTGGATGTGTGTGTGTGAGTGTTTGTCCTGATGAGTGCTATTACTGTTTAATAAAGTCATTCATTGGACCTTTTTGTGTGATTTCTGACTGGGCCTGACCCCATAAAAACTGGGTGTAAGATCTTGCTAGGTTACCCTGCCTCTTGCATTGCTACTGCTTGTGCTCTGTTGATCTTACTTTCCCCATCACTTGGAGCATATCGAGGTGTCCCTCGAGGACCCCAGATTTTCAGGGTAACATATTCGTCTGTTTTTCCAACAAATTTATCTGAAAAGTCTGGATGCAAAATAAATGGATGTATGGGCAATGGCTATGCAGCTAATATTTTTACCCATTGATACCAATTTTTCAAAATGCATACAAAAATGGATTCATAGTATCCTGTACCTCTTCATGACCAATATAATGTACTGTCAAGGAACCCCATCAACTCTCATAGATATCCACTTCACAATATCATCTTCCCTGACAAATCAAATCAAATCATATTTTCAATTTGGAATGAAGCAAAGTAGATGTCTAATTCTGGAGCAATTAATCCTTTCTTTTCAATGTGTGAATACCAAGTATTTGCCACAAAATCCTTTTTTAATTTGGTAATGAAATTTTCCATAATTTGTTTCCAAATCTTCAGTTTACTCATTCTGGGTATAATGGAATTGCGTGTGCCTTAATTATACCAATTCTACCTAGTATTGATTGATTTAAAACGTCCATTCCTGTAACTTTTTTGGTCCATTTAATTAATGGATTATAATTACTATATAGTAGTTGTTTTTATATCTTTCATTAAGATGATCACCAAATATTTTAAACCTGAAAAACAGAAAAGTCAGTCAATTAATGGTTAAATATTATCCTAAGATTTCAGGTATGAGTATCAATGGCCATGAGCACATAATAAATATGTTTGTAGATGACTTAATTTTATTTCTTTTGAATCCAGTGAAGACCTTGTTGTTGTATGATTTCATGTTACTTCTGACTTATGGCAACTCTAAGGTGAATCTATCATGGAGTTTTCTTGGCAAGATTTATTCAGAGCTGTTTTGCCTTTGAGGCTGAGGGAGCGTGACTTGGCTAAAGTCACCCAGTGCATTTTCATGCCCAAGCGGGGGTTTGAACCCTTTTCTCCAGAGTCATAGTCAAAAACTCAAGCCACTAGACCACACTCTCTAAGAGATTAAAAATGACATAGATCTATTTGTATCTTATTCTGGTTTAAAAATAAAATATGCAAAGTCAAATTATGCAATGCATTTAAATATATCTATCAAAGGAATAATATGATATTAAGAAACTAGTTTTGAGCTATATTATGATACATTCCAATTGATTCCAACAGCTAAATACACAAAATCTGATGCTTCAATAGCTTGGATTCAAACAGAAAGAAACAGAACTGTGTGAGATAGATATATTTTTATTCAAATAAGAAAATAACCAATCAGTTCTTCTCTGTTTTTAAAGCAGCCTGTGCTTAAAAAGATAAAATAAATCATATAAGAGATGGAAAGATGGAGCATATATTGACTAAAGAACTCATTTATAAATGCTAAGCTTAGGTTCTTTCCGCTCCACCCTCCTAACCTGCCATAGAGAGGAGAAGGTTGGAACTATAACAATACTTATGCACAATGCTGTCACAGTCTTGTCCTTCTCCCATCCCCAGGCAGCACAATCAAATCATTGAAGGGTTTTTCCCCATCAATTAACTGCAGAGGCCCTGGAAGTGCAATGGCTGTGCTTCCTGCCTCAGTGTAGCCTGGGACAGTACCCAGCCAGGGTGTGGCAGGAAGAGGTGCAGACATCACACTTCCTTCTGCACTGAGTGAGCCAGTGCGGAGGGAAGTGTTGAAGTCCGTGCTTCCATCCTGGCAAAGCCACTGCCAGGACAATGCTGGCACAACTCTGGTCCCAGGTAAGCGCAGAAAGGGCCTTAGACAGTCACTCAAAGTCACTCAAGAGGAAACTAGAACCAATGCAACCTACGTGATGACAGTAAAAATAAATCATTTCCTCACTAAATTCAGTAAACAGAAGGTCCCCAAGAACTCTGTTTGGACACAATGTAGCAATTGCAGTTGTTATTTGCCTCCAGGCCAGCTTTGACCATGGAAACTCTGTCACTGAGAGACCTGAAAGGGCCCTAATCATCAACAAAACCGCTCAACTTTTGCAGACTCAGACTTCCTTTATTGGATCAATTCATCTGTAATGTGGTCTTCCTCTTTTCCTACTGCCTTCCACAGTACAAATAAAACAACCAGGCAAGCTTCAAGTATATATAGAATATTAGAAGAACAGAACTTTAGACAAGCCAAGGAAATGAGACTTGTACAGGACTCAGATGAAGGAACAGAAATATCAGAAAAATAGTGTGATGCCATCTAGACCACACCAGCTGAAATATCAGTAGCTTCTCAGGATAAAGAAAAGCTGGACTTTTGATAACTTTTGTGATTCACATTTATGGTCATTAATGACCAAACATGACCCTTAAAACCTGCCTTTCCAGCCAGGCAAGGTCCCAATTGAGAGGTTTCCAAGGCAATGCAGATTGAGACACTAGGAAATGACATCTGCCAAGTATGTTGGTATGTTGGGCACATTGAGAACAGGCAGCTGGAGAGATCCCTTGGGGTTCTGCTGCAACTGTTGTTCTCAAGTTGCCCCACAACCAACAGTTGCAGCAGAACCCTGAGGGGTCTCTCCAGCTGCCTGTTCTCAATGTGCCCTGTGACTGGGAGAGCGCTACACATGTCAGTTCCTAGTGCCTCCATCTGCAGTGCCTCAGAAGTTGTTCTGTTGGAGCACTGCCTGGCTGAAAAGTCAGATTTTGGCAGGGTAGTAGTGTCTGCCATAGCTACAATGCTGAAGCTCTGTCATTATCATTACAGTAGACAAGGCAGGATTTAGATCTATATGTCAAAACTATGCTGGAGAGGTTGTGGTAAAATACAAGATTGACAGCATATACGTTTATCTCTCTAAAAATAGTTAGCTCCTGGTAGAAAATACTGAACTGTATAAGTGAAATATTAGGCCAAACACTATATGCTTTATTGTTAATATGTATATTTTAAAATATACAATTGCCAAACACATCACAGCACTTTTGTAAAGTACTGCAAGATCAGAAAGAGAAATTGTGGGAAATTTTGAAAGGTCTCTCTATACAAAGATGGCTAGAGCATGGCCCACAGCATTATCAGAAAAGTTAACACAGAAAGGCTGCAATCCAACATCTCCTCATTATAACGTAAATATCCATTATCTGGGGAGCATCATGCAATTCTCAGTTAAAATAACAATGTTGTGCAATATGTCAGTGACAGGATGCTGTTAAGCAATATACAATACACAATGTGCAACTGTAATATGCAACCACAATGCATAACTTCAGTGTGCAGCCACAGTGCTCAATGTATAAATGTAATGCACAATGCATACTGCATAAGTGCAAGCTGCAATGTTGCCCTATGTGCTGCTATCAACCTGTCCTGTTGTTAGTCCTGAGTAGAGTAGATCTATTAAATGAACCGATTTACCAACATGTTGGTACATCATTCAACAGTTGGTTCAATGAATCTACTCTAGCAGGAACCAGCCAGCCCATGTTTGCTGTGCTATGGCAAATAATTTGCTCCACCTGCATAGCATGACAAATACATGCATATGTCACTAACAGAATGCCAGTCGATATCAGTTTAGTAAGAAGAGAAATTTAAAAAGATATATTTGAGGACATTCAAAAGCCTTTCATTTCTTGGATGAACTTCAGCCTTAAGTCATCACTTGCTCAAACATCTCTCTGGAACTCTGAACAATTTTGGATCATGTGGATAACATTTTAAAATGTTTTTATATTGTTTTAAAAGTTAATGGTCTCATTGTGATGATTTTTAATTCTGTTTTGGTTTTTTTGTCTATGTTTTCAACTGAATTATTTTAGCTTTCTTAGCTGCCTTGCACCCCACAATGGGAGAAAGGAGGCATTTAAGAAGGTAATAAGGAAATAAAACAAAGGAAATAAAACACGTTAACAAAAATAAAGATAAGAGTAAACTAATGAGTAAACTATTAAGATCCTTAAGTAAACTAGATTGTTCTGTTATGACAGCCTTGTAAACAAGTTAACAAAAGTCACTGGCCCCCAAATTACCTTCTTCCTGCTGCCTCCATATACTTGCAATTTTATATCAGAGAAGGAGAACTGTGGTCAGACTTGGGGCTTATTCTCCACCCCTTGAACTCCTTGGAGACCATGTAGACTGAAAAGGAAAGGCAGACTATCTGAAGACAGGATCGAGAGGGACAAGAAACCCACTTCTTGTTTTGAAAAAATTATGTGATTCCACCCCCCTGCCCCTGCTAAAAGTTAGAGTGGGCATATGTGTATGGGGAAGATAGAATCTATTTGAAAGGTGAATTGCTTCTGTGTCAAAGAGAGGCAATTCAACCCCTTCCTTTGGCCAGAAAAAAAAAAGTGATCTGGGGAATCTGGGAGTGTTGAAGGCTACAAAACAGCCTGGGGATTATATGCAGCCTCAGGGCTACATTTTCATAAATACTTTTATTAGAACAGTTTCCAAATACAATATAAACTACCACTAGGTTAGTACAAACTAACAGATAGACATGAAGAAATATAGCCTCTGGGCTATATTTTGAACACCTCTGGATTATATGTTTGCTGATGGGACAAACACAGCTCAGAAGCCAATCAAAGATAATGTTACTGTTATTGAAAGTGTGGTTACAAATAAAGCATAAATTTTATAGAAGACTTCAGATTTGGACCTCACCTCAAGAAGAACATAAAATTGCCCTAACAAAACAAGGAAATCTATTAATTTATTAAGACTTGTTGAAATGGGAAGGGGATAAGCCAAGAATGTGTACAGAAGTCTTGAATTAGATAAAGATATAGTATAAAGAAGAAAAAAAAAGAATAAAGCAAGATGGTATGTAATGCAAGGCAACGATGTAATGAGGCAATGTAACAAAGCAGCAATGTAACAATGTAAGATGTAACAAATGTAAGATTATATTTTCAATAGAAACTATGTATGAATGGAAAGTAAACAAGCAGACTAAACTGGAAAAAAAAGAAAAAAGCTTGGAAGTGGGGAAGGTTTTTTTTTTTACTTTCATCTTAAACCTTAATAAAAATATCTTTTTTAAAAAAAAAAAAAAGAATAATATCACTGGATTTCCATGGTACATCTGAACACAAACTAGTCACAGCGGTTTACCATATGGTTTCCTTTTACATCATTAAAGAGTGTCACAACTAGACAAACAAATAAACAGCACTGGTTGCCTTGTTGGGAAGCCTTATTTAAGTTCTCCGGCTGTTGCAAATAGCTGTGGCAGAGTCTGTTAGCACTTTTTGTTGGTACACATGGATATTTAGAGATGTGCAGGTCCCAGGAAGCCTCATTAACAGGCTTAAACTGGGCCAAGCATCCAGCAGAAAGGACACCCTGTCGTAGGTTGGGAAAAAAGAAGAAGCTCAGCTGTTAGTTAAGAACTCCCTGATGACTTTCTCTAACCCCCCTTTGCTTGCTGTACATTATGTCTTCCCATTAAAAAAATGGGCCTTTCTGCTGGTGAGATTACTGAGGAGCACAAAATCAATATCCCTCTATGTAAAGAAAGACAGAGAGGTACTTGCTGCTGCTAGGAGTTTATGCTTCAACAGTATCCAACAATTGTTCTTGTATTTTTTATCAAAACCTTGAGGGACAGAGCTAAAAGAATCTGGGAACAAGGCAACTGTCAGTGTTGTATCTTCCATCATACATTATGTGGGAGTTTAGAAATCCACACTTGGGAATTATGCTTTGAAAAGCAACACAAGATAGGTGGATCTATGAAATGACAACATGCTTTTGCCTTTCATTACGATCTGTAATTTATGATTAAAAGATGTTTGATTGATATGTCTCTCTCCATCTAAGGAAAACATTATTCTGAAGCAAAATTTGGAAAGGAAACTTGGAAAGTTAATTTTTGAACTACAACTGCTGGAATCTCCAGGGATTCCTAGTGTGGTTAAAAAAAGTACTTCTCCCCAATTCCCAGGGATTTGGGGAGTCATAGCCCAGAAAAGGACCTTTTCTAACTGGAAGATTACTACTTGCCTCCTTTCAACAAACCTCAAAACAGTTTAATCCTCTGTATGTCTACTAATAGTTAAATCCCATTGTAGGACTTATTCTCAAGCAAGTGCGCACAAGACTGAGTCTTTAAGACCTGCTCAACAGGAAGAAATGAGGTAAATGTGGTGCTTCCCATTAGAGATGAGAAATAACCCAGGTTGAATTTCTGCCAGCCATGTATCTGTAAGTCAGAGAACATTAGTCAAGAGAAAAAATGGTGGCAATCTTAATCTGATTGTGTCAGGAAGATTTACAAGCAGCAGATGGAGTGAAAATGGAGGGAGGGAGAAAAGGAGAATAATGCAGAACATCTGTATCAGCTAATGGTTTATATTTATGGTAGAAGGATGGATTAACTGAAATCATGTTTCCTATTTGTAATTAATATTTTTCCATACAGTCAAATATAGAAATAAGTTACTTTAATTATTAAAATATTATTTTTTGCAATTGTAAGTCCTTTCATATCACCTAGACACATCAAACCCAAACCTCTGGTCATAGAATCCTCATGTCTTCTGAACAACAGTGTTAATTACCTCCTTCGAGACAAGAGGTTAATAATAAAATTAACAGTTTTTTGTTTGGTTCTCTACACAGGAGCAAGGACATTGCCCAAGAACATTCAAGCTGGGATTCTCCAATACTTGCTTTTGATCTCACCAAATCTGATAGGACTGACTTATGAGTGGACACGTGCAGAGTTGCACTGTAAATGGCCCAAGTGTCCCAGAAACAAGGCCTGGTAGCTACTGGGCACAATATCATTTTTTAATGAGGTAGAAATTAATGGTCCATGCTGCTTAGTTGATTGTCAGAAAATATTCAGGTCTTTTTTTTTTTTTGGTGATAATAAACAATTTTCTGCTCAGTCCTAAATAAATACTATTTAGTGCAATAGGACTGCCATCCAGGTAAGTGTGAATATGACTGCATACTTTGCTTCACTGCAGGATCTAATTTTTGTTTCACTATGTCGCCATTGTTGTGTACCAACAGAAATGACAAAAAAATATTGCTCAGTGCCCTCACACTAGGTTTAAAATAAAACAGAGAATGGAAGAACGCGTTATTTTATCAGGTCCTAAACATTTACAAATAAAAATGCTTTACTCTGTGCAATGGGACTGAATATCTTTAAAAGATATTTCTTCAGTGTTCATGCTTCCTTTCCCCAAATCTAACCTTGCCTCCTCTGTGATATATACATTCTATGTACAACTTCAATAGCTAAGGTGAGAAAAGGCAGCTTTGCTTGACTTTCTTGCCAACTGAAAATCATTCTGTTTCTCCATATTCCACCCTGATAATGGCCTCTTGTCCAGGGTACAGATTACAAACCAGGACAACCAAATATTTTGGCACTCTCAGTTCTTTTAGAGCACTCCACAGTTTGACTCCTTGCCAATTGAAAACTATTCTGTTTGCCGTCCAACCCACGAAATGAAGAGACCACACACAGGGCTTGGGTTGAACTAGGGCAATTTATTAATATGCCTAATTAACATACAATGGTAATTAACTTGAACTTGAACTTGATCTTGAACTTCTATCCTAAAAGGGGGGGTCAACAGCATGGGTGGACAAGGGTAAAAGTCAGCTCCTGCCCATCTTCCCTAGCCTGTAGGGTGAGATACCGGGCCCCAAAGCCAATCGCAGAATGGATCAAAACTTTGGCCAGCCCTTGTCTGGAAGGTGAGCTCGAGACCATGTCCCCCGGGCGCAAGCCAGTGAGGGCTAGTCCTGGGCCCTCCTCAAGGATAGACATTATCCTACACCAAAGGGTGCCATAGGTACACACCAAACCCATAGACCCCCCCCTTACCGGCCATGGTGACTGTAAGTGCAGTTGTGGATGCCTATTTAGCACCTATTTAAGGCACCACCCTGTATAGCCAATTACCCAATCCCCTGGCACAGTGTAGGGTAGGCGAAAAAAACCCCTGAACAGCGGGAAAAAATTCCTACTCGGCCCCGAAGCAACCAGCGAACTTACACTGAAACCACAGGGTGGGAGGGTGGGTCACTACGATCCGGATAAAAGAGGCCGAGGGGGAGGCGGGGCAGCCCTAAATAGTGCCTTAAAGCCCCGCCTCCTCCCACCTGTGCTCTCCTCTCGCGGGAGGACGGCAAAGAGCGCCCTCCTCCCTCCACCCGTTGTCACGTGGGCGGTGGGGGGCGCATTGCCGCCCAACCCACGAAATGAGGAGACCACACACAGGGCTTGGGTTGAACTAGGGCCATTTATTAATATGCCTAATTAACATACAATGGTAATTAACTTGAACTTGAACTTGATCTTGAACTTCTATCCTAAAAGGGGGGGTCAACAGCATGGGTGGACTAGGGCAAGAGTCAGCTCCCGCCCCTCTTCCCTAGCCCATAGGGCGAGATCCGGGCCCCAAAGCCAATCACAGAATGTGGATCAAGACTTTGGCCAGCCCTTGTCTGGAAGGTGAGCGCGAGACCGAGTCCCCCGGGCGCAAGCCAGTGAGGGCTAGTCCCGGGCTCTCCTCAAGGATAGACATTATCCTACACCAAAGGGTGCCATAGGTACACACCGAACCCATAGACCCCCCCTTACCGGCCATGGATAAGGGCAAGCGTCTGCTTAGTCCTTATCCCCCCAACCCCCACACGGGATGGCTTCCAGCTCCTGCTGCAAATGCCACGGAAAGATTTCATTGCCCTCAGGTCCCAGTGAACCCCACTGTGATCCATACAGCTCAGGTTTATCAAAGACAATGTCACAGTGATGAATGTATCAACCCAAGCCCT